>CM048672.1:12382500-12875000 GCA_026401315.1 Dysphania ambrosioides
AGGCTTTGGAAATTTTCCTGAATTCATAAATCTGATTTTTATTATATCTCATGGATTTAAGTGTTAACAACAAAGTTTTTAAACATTTACATGATTTTGAAGCTTTTTGAAAATGTGTATAGTTGCTGTAAATTTTTTTATTAGGGTATTGATTAAGGTTTGTTATTTGGTTTAGGAAAATGATTCGTAGAATACAATTCGTAGTTGTGAAAGTGGCAAGACAATTATTCTATTTAAGGTACATAGAATATACAAAAATCTTACCTTTAGGAGAATGATCTAGGATGGACTGAAAACTTAGTATCATGTTTAGGGAACCTTTTAGGTGAGATTGTTTGGTTATGTATTAAAAGGATTTATGTTCTTTACTTTAGAAGCACGATTGGGTAATATTTTGTTAATTTTGGATGGTAATTGTTAATAATAATCATGATATGATTATGTATGGTTGAGGAATCTTGATTGATTTAAGTTGAATTAATCCATGAGGTTGTTTAGTATTACTCCTTCATAACTAATGTTATGAATTGAGTAAAGGGTGATGTTCAAGTCTTAATGACGAGGTTGGTTGACTTTGTTCAACAAGTTAAATTTTATGAAGGAAATCAACAAGTTAAAATTACAATATAAAAGAGGTTAATTGTGTGTTTCTGAAGTATTTCAGTGTGTTCTTTGATGAATTGGAACCCTAAACAATAAATTATGTAAAGTGAAAGAAGAATAAGCAATAAAATTCTAGGCTAGTGCACGTCTAGAGTATTGACAATCAGAGGTTTGGGCTTCACGAGGTATTATCCATGGATTTTCTTGGAGGTCATATGATCTACGAGTGTCTGTTTTATAATGTTTTGAACTTAAATTGGAGTTAGTTGAGATCTCATCTAGCTATGGTGACGGAGTCGTGCCCGTTTACCTTCTAGATTTATGAATATTGTTTTTGATGCCCTTTAACAAGAGAGAAATGGATTTATATGTTTATTTTGACGTTCTTGATTGGGACATGGGGAGACAACCTTGTCTCTTACTTAATTCAATTATTAATTAAATAAATTATGTGCTAATCCGAGTAAAGTAATGTGTTACATGAATAAATATGTCATGCATTTTGTGTTTATAAAGTTGTTACACTTCATTATGTTTTTTTAACTTTTATGTACTCAACTTTGTTGATTACGTGCTATGTATGTGATCTTTTGATCTTGGTATTCTCCTTTCAATGACATTATAATGATCCAATATATACACTTGTAATTTTGGGGAGCAGATTTTCTGACAGGCTTTGTATGGATGTGCATGCATTGTTGGGATGAGTGCAGAGAACTATGTCTTTGCTTTGTTGATTCAACGTCTTTCTAAACATTTGAAAACTGGTTTTGATTGTTTTCAATAAGGGCCTTAATATTTCCGAAATGTATGTTTGATTGAGATTAGTGTTTTGAAAGTTATATTTTTCGCTGCAAAAAACATTTGAACATGTGGCGGTAATATTTCTATAGTTTTCTCGAGGTTATGGTTTTCAGAAAAGGGAAATATTGGGGTGTTACAATATTTATTAATAACCTTTTCATTTTGAGCTAACCCTAATTTATTTTAACTAAATTTTGTGAGTTTGCTTATAAGAGAGTGACATGTGTCCTCCTTTGGGCCTCCTCTTAATGGGCTTTTGTACTTTAAAAATAAGGGTAGAGAGCCACTCTATGTGTTATCATCTGCTTGGCTAATTATTTATGACATTTAAGTTGCATATTTTGTATTGTAATAGAACTTTGTTTGTTGATTTAGATTACTATTTATCCTCTATTAGACTAACCATGGGATAAACACGCCATATTTTTAAAGTATATATTAAGTATTTTTAGTGTATTTAATTAATTAAATACATATTTTCTAAAATTTTCAACCATGTAAGCAAAAATTTGTGAAATGAAATTATTTATATGATTTATGGAATAAACTATAAGAATTTTAATGATTTTTCTATATTAAAATATTTATAATAAATAAAATCAATTTTTTTTATTTTATCTCATAGAAATCCAAAAGGTAATTAAAATTTTGAAAATTTGGAAATATATTTTAAATCAAATTACTAATTTTTAACCATGTTGGTCAAGTTTTTGGAGGAGATTTTCTTTTGAAAATTAATTTTTAACTTATTCAAAGATAACTGATTTAATTAAATATTTTTTAGTTGGTCACCATTTAACCTTTCCTAGCCCAACTCAAATTATTTTTATGAACAACTTACACCTAATGAGCTTATACTTATAGTTTATACGGATTCCTTAACCTATTGAGATTATTTACTTCTTTTTTTTTTTTATAAATAACCTCACAAATCCTAATATCTTTTTTCACTCAAAATACTCCCTCATCCTATCTCAAAATCCATTAAAATCCTATAAGATATAATTATACTTTCTATGTAAATTTTATATTTTTATAATCAAATGGAGAATTTTCAAAATTTATTTTGTATTATTATAATTCTTATTTAGGATTTTAATTAATTATTTTTTTAATTATATAGATAGTTTTGATCAAGGAAGATTCACTCTCTAGAGTATTTTCATACTTACCTTTTTCAAGGTAAATTCATTTAATTTTTACCTTATGAAAAATTTATTTAATGATGATTTTCAAAATTAGGTGTTGAGAAAATAGATAATTTTATAGACTATTTTATAAAATTTTCTTAATGGATGATTATTTGAGTAATTTTTTAAATTTTTTTTATAGTTTTTATGTATTAGAAGAAAATATGATATAAATTTCATAAGTTTTGGAGGTATTTTTGATATTTTAATAAATATTTTAGTCTGTTTTACTAAAATTTCAACTTAATGTAATAATTATAAAATAATTAATTTTTATTACTATAAATTAATTTTTATATTTATTTAATGATTTTAGTAATGTACTTGATTTTAATATTTCCTTATACTTTATGGAATTTAATATAAATTATTTTTACAATTTCCAAAACTAGACAACTTTGATACTTAATTAAATAAAAATATTTTAATGAGTCCAAAATTTTTAAAACTTTCTAAAATAGTTTGTTAATATTTTAATTTAAAATTATTCTAATAGTTCTTGCATGTATTTTGAACTATCACTAGTAAAGAAATATCACACATATAGGCGAAGAACATGGAAAAATATCAAATACTACGGTTATCTGAATGCACCAATAACAATAACAAATGCTCAGGTTTTTTACAAATAACCGCAGTACTTATAAGAAATAAATGCTGCGATTTTTTCAAATAATCAATTTATTTATTATTTAAATAAAAAATATATTTTTTTAATAATTGTTGCGGTTTTATGAAAAAACCGCAGCATATAAGACCATGCATATAGAAAAAAAAATATATTTTTATTAGTATTTGCTGTGGGTTTTTTTTATAAAAAGCCGCAACAATTAATAAATATATGCTGCGATTTTTTCAAATAACCGCAACATTTATTCTTTTTTGAGTTTTATAATATTCAGTAATTTTATAAGTGCTGCGGTCTTTTTTAGGAAAACCGCAACACTTATTAGTGTAAGTGCTGTGGTTATTTAGGAAAACCGCAATATTTATTACTCTAAATGCTACGGTTATTTAGGAAAACCACAACATTTATTCTTTTTTTAATTTTTTATATTTCAGTAATTTTAATATGTGTTGCGGTTTTTTAAAATAACCGCAACATATATTTCTTTTTTTTTATTACTAGTTAACCACTTTTTCTACACATTAGGGAACTGATGTCAATATGAGAACATTGCTGCCAAATATATATGGAAATGTGCTAATAAAATATTTATTTAAATTATCACAAAATTGTTATTAAATTTACAAATCTAATATAAGCTAGTTGAATTGAACTTATAAACTATGTTTACATCTATAAGAATATAATTAACTTAAACCAATGCTATACCATATAAATAGAAAATAATGGCCTAACCTAATGCTATATACAAAAAAGAATGGTCTAACCTAATGCTATATTTTTAAATTTAACCCTAATGTATTTATGTAAAAACAAAAGAGAAGATTGAGCTAGCTACCTAATTATACATATTGTCCGGCCCCAATGAAGTATTCCGCCCATATTTCCTTAATATGCATCAGCTCTTCAAAATGAGTATGACATTGTTCTTTAAATTGCCTAAGAGGGTGAGAAAAGATAGGTTTAGTATTACAATAAAAAACATATCTACAAAACAGGATACATCATTCCAAGTGTAAATTTTGGCAGAGTTTCCTCTATAATTAGGCCTATTTCCATTTTTTATAAGTACCTGTTTTCACAATCATTATAGTCCAACACAATCCATCCAAAATTCACAATACAATTGTGTATTCACAACACAATTCACCATTCACAACACCATCCATCCATTCTCAACTCGAGTTATCTATATCCTATATCTCAAAAGTAAATTACAAAACAAAGGATGAATACGTACCGTTGAAAGATCCTCACAAGTAGCATGGTTGTGGAGGATGTCAAACACGAAACACATAAGAAAGTAGCCACACTCCGTGTTTCCTATTTGCTGAGGACACTGCATTTGAAAAGCAAATAAAATGTAAATCAAACAGATCTAATACAATTCTAAGGCAATAAAATAGTCATATGATTCAAAATAGGGATACCTGAGCTGGAATCCAGTTCAACTTCAATCCGTTACGATGGCCGGACTAAACTTTATAGCTCTTAAAAGTTGTACATTTGAAAAAAAAATAATAGTCAATAACTATACTCTAATTCTTACTCTTGTCAATGAAATAAAAGATGTAATTAATGAATATTTATGTATTTAACACGTCTTTAATCGCTAAATTACGTTTTCTTTGAAGAGGATAAAACCGTATACTGTCCTTTTCTCTAAGGATAGAACAAGTAGTATCCAGTGATGCCTACGAAATGATTGGTAAATGGTTAAAACATGAACATATTCATACATAAAAAAGCTTATGTTTAGAAGCTCAGACCTTTTATGGTACGAGCAGAAGATAAAATGCTTGTTATGGTATTTGGCCATTAAAGATACCATGTAAGAATCCCTATAAATAATTTATCAAATAAGAACACCCATTTAGTCACAAGAATGAATCAAAAACACATAATATAGTAGGAATTATATGCAATAGTTAGGTATCTTACATCAAAAGACTTGGAGCACAGATACGTTCAACTCGTCTCTTGTGAAAAGTTGAGAGACATCCTCTTCTATGACCATAATATCCTGTTCCTCTAGGTATCCGAATTTCATATTCTCACAATGAAAGGAGACGAGGCTGTCTGGCGGAAGCCTCAATAACTGAACCCTCATTTAACGACAATTGTCACCGAGATGACTCAAGGCCAACTTAGTGAGATCGGTTCAGGCGACGTGCTTCTTCACGGACTCAATTGTCTCTAGACTGCTAGGATGGCTAGCAACACCTTCAACTACGTCCTTTCCACCCATACCTCTTAGCTTATTCAAACAAATTCAAGAATTTAGTAAAATACATTAGTAGAATACAACTAACCGAATTAAGTGAGGCGAAATACATTTACCTCAGTTGTAAGGAGACAAACTAGATGCTTTAGCCACTATGTAAAGGTCTTGTGGGCTTTCTTGAGCCTTTTGATGAAGGCAGAAGGGGCAGGAACAGGGACATCCTTATATATCTCATCATAGTCGTTGACGGTGACCTTTACATGATTAGGAAGGATGTTAGAATGGTGGTCTCGAATCAAAGATGGATGAATGGTTCCTAAAGCAACAACAAATGCTTTATTTCCGTTAAACATGTGTAACAACTGATAGGAAACTTTCCCCTACAATAAAAGTAACAAAGATGTTAGTATCTCATTTATTTGAATTGTACAAATTTCATAAGCAATTAGTAGTTTGCAAAACATGAGTAAACAAACATGCAGATCCTAGAAAGGATCTCAAACCCTTGAGACGCTACTGGATGGGAAGACTGGAGGGTCAGGGATAATGCTATGCTTAGGTTCCTGCATAGGTGGTTGCAGGATATCGAACTGCAAAGTGAACAGTCTGAACTTTTCTTGAAGCACTAGATCCATCTTCTTCTCCATCTCCTTAATCATTTGAGCTCGAACTCGCTGCTCAACCTCTCTTACAGTGTTATCGATTCAAGCTTCCACGTCCTCTACCTTCTTCATCAGGATTGAGCTCCTCTTCTCAGCCCCAAACACAGTTTTTTGGCCTACGCCTATTCTGTAATCGACCACCCGACCCGGGTGGTCTTTCTATCTGAGGGCACGGGACAAGATGTCATCCCGTGGTTGAGATAAGAACTCTCCCAAATCCTCTCTTTGTCTCTATTCCTCATTCGTATTTAACAAAAGAGGTCAGGCACCAGGAGACGTCCTTTGTCGTCAGGGACGGATCTCGCAAGAAGCCAAGTTGTCATCCTTTCTAGCAGACTCGAAACAACCAATGAACAACTAGACGACGACGATGAAACAGAAGGAATGAAGCCCTTTTGCCTCCAGATTTCACTCATCTCAGCATATGAGTGTTGACCCATATGATGAGGATACAAGTTCTGGGCCGCACTCCTCTTCGCCTTCTCGCTTCTTTACTGATTATAGGAAATAAGTAAATAAATATAAGAAAATATAGTTTCGTTGAAGTAATATATATATTATATTACTATCTTACAATATTCAAAGAAATGCTTACCCTGAACTCCTCTATGGAATGCATCTTCACGAATGCGTTCGAGTCTTCCTTAGAGATGAAGTTGTAGAGCTCCCAAGGTTGCTTCCTGGTCTGGCCTTCCTTATTCCTTGTACAAGAGATCCAATCACTCCCAAGCTTGGCCTTGAAGTCTCTCCATTTTAGGTCGCAAGAGGTGAGAACCGCCTGCTTCTTTCGAGGATCCTCCTCGATCTGTAACTCTTTCTGTATGATTTATAAACAAAAAAGAACACAATTAGATTTGCAAAAAATAACATAGTTAGATTTGAAAAAAATAACACAATTCAGTATATAAATTACCTTCGCGTCCTCCCAAAGCATATCCTTCACACCTTTTGGGACAGAGCTCTAGTCCAATATCAAGATCGACACTTTTGACCGACTGATCTCCCCCAAATAGTTCTTGTAGTACTTGTAGTATGTCCCACAGGGCATCCGAGTGCGTCCCACTCTAGAACTCTACGGACACTGGGGATGAAGTTAATCCCTTTCGAGGGACCTCTCCCCACTCTTTTTTTCTTTGTCTGCTAGGTGTCGGCAGCAGAAGATGGCTTAGGTCCTCCATGTTCTTCCATTTCTTTAAATCTTTAAATAAAAAAAACAAGTAAAGTCAATATGAATCAAAGAGTAAACAAGTAGAACAAAAAATAACATAAAATAATGTAGAAACTATATGCAATGAACTTCTATATATGAAAATTTGTTATTTATTAACAAGTTGTTTAGATTCTCCTAATCTATCCATTTTCTTAATATTACCTTTTTGTTGGATTTGAAAAATTATATGCTGAATTAATTTCCTTGGCAGCTCATTATTACTCGGACTCCCTGGCTATATAGAATCCTTCATCATGGTCATTGCATCTTAGAATATCGTCAATATCATCAACAACTAATTTCGGGATATTCCATGGGGATGGCGGGGTTTTTTCAAACTGTTCATTGTATTCATCTTCATCAACATCCCTAATTTCAAAAATCCATCTATTCCCTTCAATAACAACTGACCAATTGCAATCTACAAGATCGACCATGTAAAAAACTTGCTTCGCCTGTGAAGCTAAAATGAATGGATCGGCACGATGTCGATGTCCTAGGTGATTGGGTTTTGCAAGGGTTAAATACCCGTGTTCGTCCTTCTTTACCCTACGGTTATTATCAACCCAATTACAATAGAAAAAAGGAATATTGAAATTCACATAGTCAAGTTCGTAAATATTAATAATAACCCCATAGTATGAACTCCGTTTATAGATTAATGTTCGATCCTTTGAACTAGCAAATTCTGGATACATGCCAATGACCATTACACCACTATTCTACATAGTCGACTTCTCATCTTGGCTCTTTGAGTAAAAAGAATAACCATTGATGTCGTATCCCTCATACGACATAACTTGAACTTTAGCACCATATGCTAACCACCTTAATGTATCAGAAACATCATCGGATGTGTCGGATAATTAAGCTATGATCCTTGCTTCAAACCATTTAACAAATGTCGCATTATGCTCCTTTACCAGCTGCAAATCCCTTTTAGAAGGATATTGACTCCTTAGAGTGTTCATATGCCATCTACATACAGATGGACTTCACTTAGGTTTTGCAAAATAAACAATTCGGCCTTATATTTCAAATCAAAACTAAGTGAAATTCGTTTCTGACCAATAGTGCCATGACTCTCACGCCTCCCTACATGTCTTGATTTTGGCACCCAAATTTCATGCGCTCGGGCAAGATACTATGCAATCCATGATGCAACTTCTTCAGCAACTATTCTCTGTACTATACTAGCCTCTGGTTTGGTTGGATTCATGACTCTACTCTTCAAGGTACCTATCTCTCGTTCAAATGGATACATATAATTCTTCCAAACTGGCCCACATAGCTCAATCTCATGAACCAAATGAATGACCAAGTGAGGCATGATATCGAAGAAGGAAGGTGGGAAATACATTTCAAATCGACACATGGTGTCAACCATATCAGCTTGCAAGTCATCTAATATCACTGGATTTATTACCTTGCTAGAAATAACGTTGAAGAAGATATGCAGCCTTGTAATTGTGGATCTCACTTATGGAGGTAACATATCCTTTAAATAGCAACGGGAAGAAATTATTGCATCAAAACATGACAATCATGGGATTTTTATATCTACTAACTTCGGATCATTCATTGAAACAAGTCTTGCAAAATTCAAAGAGAACCTAGCTAGAATTTTAAGTCCATGCAAAGACTCACAAAAGCTGATCTTCTCTCCTTGAAAGTGTGAACCAAGCTAGAGGAAGATACCATCATTTACCAACCATGTTCTTGAGGAGACAATTCAATTCGCCTCATAGCATCTATGTCTCTCCTAACTTTAACCCCATCCTTGGTTTTACCGGGTATATTCAAGAGAGTCCCAACAATGACATCTCAAATGTTCTTCTCAATGTGCATGACATCAAGGCAATGTCGTACCTGAAAATGGCGCCAATAGAGAAGACTCCAGAACACAGACCTCTTCTTATAATCACCGACTGATGTACTTTTAGAGCTCTTTTTAAACATAGTTTCAATGCCCTTCACCCGATCATATACTTCACTCACACGTAAAGGGAGACGAGCTTCTTAAAACTCTATGGAGCCATTGAAAGATTTCCTCTTTCTTCTGAAAGGATGATCTTTTGGAAGGTACTTGCGAAAACTCATGTAAACATGCTCCCCACAATTTTGTAGGCGCATATCTTCTATATCTTCTTCACATACCGGGCATGCAGTCTTCCCCTTCACAACATAACCAGAAAGATTTCCATGAGCTAGGAAATCATTTATTGTGCAGAAGATCAAGGCACGCATAGTGAAATTTGATTCAGAGTAAGCACCAAAAACCTAGACACCTTTTTCCCACAACAATCTCAAGTCATCAATAAGAGGAGCAAGATAGACATCTATGTCATTACTAGGTTGTTTAGTTCAAATATAAGAAGCGATAACATGATGTAGTTATGCTTCATGCATAACCAAGGTGGCAAATTATAAATAATGAGAAGAATGGGCCAAGTGCTATACTGGGCTATTAAGGTCCCGAACAAATTCATTCCATTTGAGCAAAGGCCTAGCCTAAGATTTCGATCTTCCCCACCAAAATCTGTGAACATCCTATCGATGTTTCTCCATTGAGGAGAATGAACAGGATTCCTTAACAACCCATATTTCTTCCTCCCCTCAGCACGCCACCGTAATAATTTCGCATTACTATCATCTGAGTAAAGTCGCTTAAACCTCAGTACAATTGGAAGATACCATAGAACCTTGGCCGGTATCCTCTTCTTTCTCAAATCGAGCTCATTGTGCTTCCTTTTGTAACAGGGAACTCCATATACTAGGCATTCATCTAGATCCACATACTCATTTTGATATAAAACACAGTCATTTCGACACGCATGGATCTTCACATAATCCATTCCCATAGGATACATGAGTTTCTTGGCCTCGTAGGTAGAAAGTGGTAGTTTATCGCCCTCAGGAAGCATACCCGATATAACTTCTAACAAGTGTATGAAACTCTTGTCACTCTAACTGTGGCATGCCTTTAAGTTGAAGAACTTCATGATAATGCTCAATTTAGTGTGTGAAGTACAAGAAGGATATAGAGGCTTCTATGCAGCTCTAAGGATTTCATCGAAGATATGAGGACGATCTGTGAAATTATCCTCAAAATCATACATCATCTTATCTATTCTATCCTCTTCCACTCTATCCTGATCTCTAATATCATCATATACCTCATTAACATTCAAGCCATCTTCATTGTGATGTGGCTTCTCCCTACTAAGGCACTTACTAGCGCTTGACCCGAATTCTAATATTTCACCATGCCAATTCAACGTCCTATAATCCACTCTAAAACCTCGATGAATTAGATGATCTTTGATTTCACTAATGTCACGATAACCCCTAGAGTTGTTACAATCACTTCATGGACACAATACTATATTCGAATGATTGTCTACTTGGTGTCTAAGTGCAACCCTAGCAAACTCCTCAATCCCTTGTATGTATTCCATTGAGGTTTGGTTACCATATATCCAATCTCGATCCATTTTGAACTTCTAAGAAATAAACAAAAAAATTGAGTTGGTAGTTTAAGGCAATGAAATTATATATCATCAAAAAACTTATTTTATATACTAAGCAAATGTTCACTAAAAAATTCGACAGAATTTCCACTCTAATCTGTTGAAAAGATAATCTTAGAGATCTGGAGGATCCAAATGAAGTATTCTTATTCAAAATAAATTACAATAATCTCTTGATAAGAGACCAATGACAATAACAGACAAGCAATGACATGAATTGGAATGAAAAAATACCATCTATGAAAATATCTCGCTAATAAATTACGACTTAATTAAGGAAAGGCCTTATAATTACACTAAATAAGGTACTTCTTTATAAACTTATCTCAATGAATCTAATTCCACTGTTATTTGTCTAGAGAATCTAGATATTAGAATTGAAGATGAGGATAAAACACCACCCTCTTGCAAAAGTAAATAACCTATTAAGTCAATGCCCGAGTCAAACACTAGTGTCCATAATTCATATTTTAAAAGATGACTTTTAAGATAAAGTTACCCAAGTAGAATTTTAGTGGGAAGATAAGGACCTTGCTAGTAGGAGGAGTAATTTTGGGATTTTACCCAATAGGGTTTTGATGGGATGAATAGGGTCTTATCGGTATGAAGGGTGATTTTGGGAACTTTACCTTAATAGGGTTTTGGTGGGAAGATAAGGGTCTTATCGGTTGGTTGGGTGATTTTAGATTCCAATCCTAATAGGATTTCGGTGGAAAGACCATGGTCTTATCGGTAAGAGATGTTATTTGACATTTCTACTTGGATAAGTTTTGGGGTAAGATTAAGTCTTACTAGAAGGAGCCGTATTTTCATTGATTCATAAATTAACATCTAGAGTCTATAGGAAACTATAAAAAGCAAAGAAAACACCTACAAGGCTACATTATCCATTAACTAAGAGGGCATTAAAATATAAGGGGTTTAGGAGAGGGTGGTGTGGTGGTACTATGCTTTCACATTTAGGATTCTATTTTGTGGAATTGTATTTATTTTCTTGATTAAGGAAATATATATATTTGATCCTATATTCATTGAAACGTCAACCTTTTAAGTTTTATACGTAAAACCTGTTCTTTGGTGTTAGTTAATTGCATTATCTTAGTACGTGGTATTTGGTCTACAATTTGGCTTGGGACCATCACACATTTGAATTTGTGGTCCCCCCTTTTTTTGTAATTACTCATTACTACATCTACCATCAAGTTCTACCTTCCTTAATAATTGGCGTTTCTCTATTTTTTTTCCCTGTCAATGTCTTCACCTAATTAGACCTATTATGGGTTTTAAGTTGATGAATGATGGCCTTGTTGTTAGGCTTGTGTGATGCGTAGTTCATTCTTCAACTCTATAGCTCTACTAGTCTCAAACAATACATTTAAACCACTGACATACACAATGACAACAAAGCACAAAAGTTTGAGTGCCTCTTGTCTATTATCCCAATGCACAAAAGTTTGAGTCAAACACTAGTATCCATAAATTTAGACATGTTTTAGACTTATATTTTAAAAAAAGGAAATACGTACCTCCAATTTCGTGAAGAAGAGTACAAAAGTCACTCAGTCCTTTAGCCCATATGCAAATGCCAAGCTTGTTCAAAAAGAGAGTAAGTTTGAAGTGGGTGTTATGGGGTTAGGGCTAGATAAAAAAGGGGGGATGTTAAGTTATGGGGTTAGGGATAGAGACAAAAAGGGGGGATGTTAAGTTATGGGGTTAGGGCTAGCTAGAGAAGACGAAGGTTAGTAGAGTTAGGGTTTTTTTTCGTGTGCTGAAGTGTTGGGAGTCTGGGGAAAATTTTTCGTGTTTTGAAATGGCCTGGAAAAGGGAAGTATGGGTTAATATATTAATGAACAAGTGTTGCGGTTATTTAAGAAACTGCAACACTTATAACACAAGTGCTACGGTTATTTAAATAACCGCAGCACTTGTGTTATAAGTGTTGCGATTATTTAAAAAACCGCAACACTTGTATTATAAGTGTTGCGGTTATTTTAAAAACTGCAGCACTCATTCATTAATTTATTAACATTTTCCAGGCCATTAATAATTGTTGCGGTTATTTCAATAACCGCAACGCTTGTGGTTATAAGTGCTGCGATTATTCAAAAACTCGCATCACTTATGACCATGATATTTTTCCATAATTCCTTTTTGTCTAGGGCATTTTATGACGGGAATAAATACTGCGGTTTTTTTTAAATAACCGCATCACCTATAACTCACAAGTGCTACGGTTATTTAAATAACCACAACATTTATTATAAATGTTGTAGTTATTTAAATAACCGCAACACTTGTGATTATAAGTGCTGCGTTTATTTAAAAAATCGCAACATTTAGGTTAAAAGTATGTTCTCCCTATTCATATGCTTTGAAATGTATTTAACCGCAACATTTGAGACGAATCAATTGAAGTGTTTTCTACTAGTGTGTGAAAACTTAATTTGTAATTATCTATTGGATTTAAAAATAAGAAATTATTATGAGTTAAGTTTAGAAGGGGTAACATCCCTAATATTTTTATTTGATATTACTATGTGAAGTGAAACATTTATCTTCATTACATTAGAGTTGGATTTTGTAAGACTATAAACTATATATGACATAGTTTTTCCTCATGTATAAGCTACGTATATGAGTTACTAAATTAAAATGAAAATTAGATCATATACCTCGGTGGACCATGCTTATGGTGCACTTGGGTCTAGATGGCAGCATACATTAACCTTTTAAATAGAGATCTAGTTGGCGACATACAAAAAGAAATTACAAGCACTTGTTTTCGTTGGGAAAATAAGAATAAGAGACATTTGATATTTTATTTATTACATTTTAGTGCTGCACCTTTTTGGATTTAGTGCTTCTTCAATACCCAAAAATAAATATGTGTACTTATAACCTATATTAAATGATATTAACATGTGCATTGAACTTAACTTTATATACATTATAATATAAATATACATCATGTATATTGTGAAATTAAAATGCCAAACCAGTGGTCCTCGGATATTATTTTATTATGTACATTATATGATTTAAATTTGTATATACCCTCATCAGGAGTATGTACATTACATTACATACATATGCGATGTATATCATGTTCATTGTGAGTTTAGTATACAAAAGTGCATTACTGACAATTCTATCATGTTTCCAATATTACTCTCAATGTATATTACTCACAAATTAAATATACATACCTCACAGTAGAGGTGGCCATGGTATCGGGCCGAGCTTGGCACCGGGCAAGGCTGGGAGTTCACGAATCGAGACTGGGCCGGTCTAGGGGGGGGGGGGGGGGGGGCTGATCCGGTTGGGGTTTGGGTCGAGATTTGTTACCATTTTATGTTTTCTAAAGCATTATCTAAGGAAAGGGAAAACACTTTATCAAGTAAGTGGAAGGTCTTAAGGCATTGTATTATCCTTACCTTAAGGTTGTAATCGGTATGTCTCTCGTCCATAGCCTCAAAGGAAATAATACATTTTTAATATGCCACTCATCATCTATCCAATGGGAAGTTATACATAGAAAATGTTCACGAAAAGTAAAGATCCATGTATCACTAGTAAGGCTAATACGACCGTTAAAAGTGTGAAACATTTCTCTTAAACTACTTTATATTTGTAATAAGTAGTTTGGGCATGGTGCTTAAGTGTGTTATTAGGGACACGTTTATAAGTGAGATATTAGGAGGTTCTACTAAAAAGTTCAAAGTTGGGGTCTCACCATGGCTAAACAGTATTTTGTCGGCGGTTACAAAGTTAGCAAATTCATCAATCATTCTATCTCTAGTATACATAAAAGGCATACATCCTCCAAGCAAGGTAGTTGCGTTTGACTTGACGATTCTACTGTGCTTGCGGATTCAAGTGCTTTAGATCAATTCCGTGTATTGCGGTCAAGTGACGGGATAATATCCGCATTCCATAACTGGTCTTCCATGCATACGCCGCTATTGGCTTCTTCCCTTGTTGCTTGCATATCAAGCAATAGCACATGAACTTATTCCCTTTGGAAGAAGAGTCAATCATTGGAACCTTCTCGAAATATGGTCATACCGGTGAAGAATTCTTTCTACAGTGAGTAGGATCGGTTAATCCACCTTCACCATCACCATCATCTTCACCTTCATTTCATATCAAGTTATAAAAATTAAGTCATTAACTAACATTATTAGTTCATTAACTAACTTAACTAACTAATTAACATCATTAATCTAATTAAACTAATTAACTTAATGTAACATGATCAAATTCATAAATCAAATTTATCAAAACTAATCAACTTAATCTAACATAATCAACTTAAATCAATTTATATAAACTAATTAAACTAATATAATTAAACTAATGAATTAACTTAAACTAATTAAACTAATCTAACTAAACTAATAAATTTACTTAAACTACTCTAACTAAATTAATCAATTTACTTAAACTAATTAAACTAATCTTACTAAACTAATAAATTTACTTAACCTAATTAAACTAATTTAATTAAAATAATTAAACTAATCTAACTTAATCAAATAAAATCATTTTACTTAAGCTAATCTAAATTAATTAACTTAATTATCATCATCAACCTAATGTACTTAATTAAACATCATGAACATATTACCATAATCAACATATTATCTTCAACTAATTAAACATCATCAACCTAATCTAACATTATCAACTAACTAATTAAACCAATTCAACATATTATCATTTACTTAATACAACATCATCAACTAATTCAACATTATCAACATAATCTACTTAATTACCCTAATCAAATAATTAAACTTTTAAGATAATCAATTTAATTAAACTAATTGAACTAATCTAACTTAATCTACTTAATTATCATCATTAACATAATCTACTTAATTAAACATCATCACTAATTACACATAATTACATAATCAATATATCAACTAAACCTATATATTATCATTAACTAATTAAACATTATAAATTTAATTAAGCTATCTAATTAAACTAACTAGTTTTCATATTAACATTAATTAATTAGAAGTTTAAGAGTTACCTTGACTAGTAGAAGGAGGCGTACGCATCTCTGAAGTTGGAGTTTGAGGAACTTGACCAGTAGGAGTACTGAAAAGTTGTTCCTCCAAGTTTTGAGCAAAATCTGCAGTATCTTCGTACGAGCTACTAACGCAAAGTCTACATCTTGAAGCCACTTTTTATTATAAAATGTTGTAGTAAACAAGTAAATTAAGAACAATAAACCAACTAATTAAGATAACTAATTAAGATTAAAAGAGTAATTAAGAAGAAGATTAGTACTAATAAGTATGCTAATTGTATTTAGTAGTAATTGAGAGATTGAGAGATTGAGAGATTGAGAGAATGAGAATTTGAGAGATTGAGAGTGAGTGTTGTGAGCACTGGAAACCAAATTCATGGGTTTATATAGGGGGATTTGCAACGACTATCAATGGATCTATTCAACAACTAGTTTTTAGTCGAATAATTCCGGTCCGGGGCGGGTGGCTGGCCAAGTTGCTGGGTTGGTCTGGTTTGAATCATGGGCAGAGTCAAAATTATTGTCGAACCAAATTGAATAAGGTAAGGGTTGGGGAATTTGGATTCAAATTTAGCCCAGTGGCCACCTCTTCCTCAAACCAGCCTAGTGGCCTAGTTTGTATACGGGCCGTGCTGAACCAGCCCAGTGGCCACCTCTCCCTCAAAGCCATCGACTCAATGTTCGGGGGCTTTCCTAACTCAAGAGGTAGAGGGAAAGGAAAGTGCAATATATTATGTTACTAAGAAACAAATGGAATAAAAAACTAGCATGGACACACGGGGCAAATTCAGACCAAACTAAGCCAGACTCCTTTATTGTCAAGAAAATCCTTTTTACAGAGGTAGTACAACTTACAGATATGGATGTTAATGAGTTTTGTTCATTAAAGAATCTCAATCAGTTGGAGAAAATCTTAGCTCATTTTGTCCATGTAAAGCTATGTCTGGGCTTGATTCCCACATCGAATACATAAGTAACCTCGTTTGAGGCTCGACCATAATCATGTGTTTTTAATTCTGAAAAGAAACTTCTGAAGTACACCATCGATAGACACGAATGTAGTGGTCTAATGGCGAAACAACCCTGGTGAGTGGACTTAGCTTAGGTCGAGTTTGAGTATGTGTAAACCTGAAAACACCTCAAAATCGAACCCCAAAAAGGCCTCAAACACAAATTCAAGCCTAAGATTCTTACCTTGGCCTAAACATAAAACCAAATTCATAAAATCACCTCATCCAAACGCCACAAAAAAACCTTAATAGGTGCAAAGCCTAAAGCTTGGAGCTCTTTTGCTTAGTGCACGAGCAAAGGTGAAGCATCAAGACATTAGGGCTAGGCGCCAAGCACCATAGCCTAGGGAAATTGATGCCCAATTTGGGCGCTCAACGCCCAACCCTAGGGCGTTTGGCGCCAACACATCTCTAGCTTCGCTTTGCTCTAACTCGGTTTTAGCTCATTCCTCTTCAAGCATTTGACACACAACCTCAAGCGCTTGACAATGCTAGTTACCAGCGTTTAGCACTAAATATGAGTGTTTGACGCCCAAACACCTAAACTAAAAAGGAATCTTATCAGTTGTTAGCTTATGCGCTTGACGCACTTTGGGCACTCGATGCAAAAACCTAGCACATGATGCTTTCCCAGTGTTTAACACTCAAACCTAGTGCTCGACGCTCAGGAAATCGATTTTTTTGCCTATAAATACCCCCTCATTTGACGACCTAAGGGTCGACATTTTTTTGCTTCCAAACTGAAGAGTTGTCTTTGCCCAAATATACTCTCAAAGAACCTTCAAATGCAATCAAAGCCTCTCAAACATCCTTCATACTTACCAAGGATTAATCCAAACACATTTGACACAACCAAACAAGGAAATCTTACCCCTTCAACGCATAGTCAAGCAAAAGGAAACTCCTCAATAGTAAACACCGAGGACCCCAAATCTCTTTCAATTACATTTTACACTTTCTTTACTTCTACTCCATTCACTTTCTATTCTTTGGATCTAGTGGTTCGATCCACTCAAAATCCTTAGATTACACCTATTTTATGATGATTGTATGAGGTGAAAACCCCTCTGACATGCACAATCATTTTAATATATTACAATTTTGATGATCTTTGATCTAGCAAAGATATCTCCTCCTTGATGCTCTCTTTTGATCAACTCACATGCCTCTTATTTCAATGTTGTGAAAAGCTAGGAGCAACTCCTTTTTCACTAGTTCAAGCCTTAAGATTCTAACTTTGAGCATTCTATTCAAGGAATCATCTTCATAGATTGATCTCCTCTCAATCATTCAGGCATACCTCTCTCCCTTGCATTTTACTTATTGAAAGTTATGTTATATCTTATTGCCTCTTTTACTTTGGTCTATGATGCCTAGATTTGGACATCTCTAATATAGCTAGACTTGACTCATTTGGCCCATTTTCATGAGCAAACCCTAAATGTGTAATTTCTTAAAACTCATTTATTGCTTTAGATTTCATGATTTTTATTTTGATTTTTATTTGTAATTTCAAAGTCAATAATGTTCCATGACTAAATCATACTTATCATTAGAACTAGACTTATTTCTTCTAGTTAGAGCATTATCGTGAGGAATAGTCTCTTTATACTCATCTCTTCATTTGATCAAGCAATCTTCTCCAACTCGTCATGCATTATCCTTACTTTGCATTACCTCTAACACTAACACATTATTTGTGTCTTGTCTCTTGCGTCATGTCTCGTTGCCTCACTTTTGATTATGAACCTTCATTACATGATTCGTATCTTGTAATTACATGTTCTTCTTTATCTTATGTTTATTAATAAGACCTATTGTTTATAACCACTCCTAATAAGATAATCTTAGACAACCAGGAATAGTAACCCTAAACTATAGACAATTAATAAAGTTATTACCTAATTAGAAATATGTGCATAAAGCTTAAATTACTCAGCCCACCTAACTAGAGAGTGTTATCTCTTGTATGTGGATGTTTTCTTAGGAACTAAATCTGATTTATTCTTCCTTATTTATGCCAATTGTTTTGCACACACTCTTGGATTAAAATAAGTTGCTCATTCTCGAACCTTCTCATGGTTCACGGACCACTTACTTGAGTCATTTGAGATTCCAACCCTAGGGTTTCCAAACAACCCATTAAATGTTTGGTGGCAACTCCTAACCTATTTGATGTCTCTAGAGTCGCATAATTGATCCTTACTAATGCGCAAACCTGTAGATCACTAGTAGGGGAGAGCTCATCCCTCTTTTCTTCACTGAAAAGGGGAGGTTGGGTTGTAAAAATTGAGCTTTCTAGTGGAAATTCACTCATCTAATTATCTATCTGAAACCTAGTTGAGTTCTAGACCCTTAGCACGTATAAAAAAGCCCCTACCATTTGGAAACTCCACTAGGGAGGTGTATGCCTAAAGATTACTTAGATATGGGTGCGAATGAGAGACCGAAAAAATCTGGTTTATGTGCTTATAATTGGCTAGAGATTGTATTAGGCATACTTGCATTCATGCATATAACTCTCCACGTGTGGAAGTTACACCCTAAGACTCCGTCTCATACGAATGTGTTCTACATTTGAGACACCTTAGGAGTGGAATATTAGCCAATAACTTTTTAAGGCTCCTAGCCTACCTTTGGCTTTTTTGAAGCTTACCAAACTATGGTGTCTGGCACGCGATCCTAACGTTGTGTGTGTGTGTCCTAGGTAGGTGGAGACTGGTATTTGTCGCATTCATCCAAGCATGCTAGGATGACTATGTGAACTTGCGTGTTATTACCATATTTTTTGCACTAACACTGGATCAAGATTTGTAAAACCATAGGGAAACCTAAACCCCTAAAACATGAAATACATGCATCCTTGGTGGCGATCACCAATTAGGCTCATTTGCATCATGTCATTCGCGTCTAAATCGCGTCATCTCCATCCCAAGTTTCATTATGCCCACGTCATACCAAATTATGCCGCCCAAAATTCTAGCCTAATGCACCAAAAATGACCAAAACACAGTAAAATCTTAATTTTACCTCTAAAAAATGACCTAAACGCGATAAAATCCTGACCTTACCTCACAAAATGACTCATGACTCAAATTGTCTCTCAAAATCACTCAAATTGCCTTAAACACAATGAGAACCTAACCTCATCTTGCAAATGTCCCAAAGTTATCATATTTGGGGTAAAATCATTCATGTCCCCTCAAATGTCCCATGCACCTGGGGAAAACCATACTCTCTTCTCAAAGTGCCCCAAGCATCGGTAAAAAGCCTACTTTACCACCAAAATGCCTCAAGCTATTGGTAAAAATCTTGCCTTACCTCTAAAATGTGCCATATCTCTGGTAAAAATCTTACCTTACTAGAAATAACTCATGCCTCATGTCCCCGGTAAAAATCTTACCTTACCTTTGAAATGTCCCATGTCACCGTTAAAAATCTTTCCTTACCTTCAAAATGACTCATGCCTTATTTCCCCGGTAAAAATCTTACCTTACCTCTAAAATGTCCTATGTCTCCGGTAAAAATATTATCTTACCTCTGAAATGACTCATGCCTCATGTCCCTTCTAAAACCCCAAGTTTACCTCTGAAATGTCTCATATCTCTAATAAAACCCCGAGATTACCTCTGAAATGACCTATGTCTCTAGTAAAACCCCAAGTTTACCTCTGAAATGCCTCATGTCTCTAGTAAAACCCCGAGTTTACTTCCAAAATAACCCATGTCTCAAAACAAATCCTTGTGCTTACCTCTAAACTGCCTTTTAACCCTAGTAAAACCTCAAATTTACCTTTAAAATGTCCCATGACCTTGGTAAAATCCTAAATTTACCTCTCAATTGCCGCCCGATAAAAACCTTAACTTATCCCTGAACCGCCGCACCGGTAAAACCTGGACCTTCCCACCGAAATCCTATTAGGGTAAAAATCTGAAATTTCCCCATCAATTGGTACGGCCTTGACCTTTCCACTGGAACCCTATTGGGGTAAAAACATGAAATTGCCTCATTAACCGATAAGGCCTTGATCTTCCCACCAAAACCCTATTGAGATAAAAACCTAATATTGCCAAATTAGCTGGTAAGACCCTGATTTGCCCATCAAAATCCTAGTGGGTGTGAAATCCCAAAATCACCCCTTTAACTGGTAAGGCCTTGACCTTCCCACTTAAATCCTTTTGGGGTAAAATCCTAAAATTGCCCCCTTAGTCGGTAAGACATCAACCTTCCCACCAAAATCCTATTGGGATAAAAACCTAAAAATGCCCCCATCAACTGGTAAGACCCTAATCTTCTGAAATCCTTTTCGGGTAAAAATTCAAAATTTCCCCATCTAACCAATAAAAATCCGACCTTTCTACCAAAACTTTATAAGGGGCGACAAAAACTCATAATTGGCCCACTTGGTAAAATTTTGAAATTACCCTTAAGCACCACAAAAAGCCTTAACCCTAACACGGGCATTATGTATTGAGTCCATGCATATGGAGTTAGTCTCATGCATCTAGAATCATGTTGTAATGAAGGTCGACTTCCTAAACCAGGTCATGTATTCATATGCATTAGAGGTGATTGTGTAATTACATCATACTTATAATTGCATCATGCATGTATCATCTCTCTTGACATAGACCGCAAAACACTCAACCCTAACCTAGTCAAGTCATTATCCCATGTCCTTTTATAGGAGTTCATCACTTGGGTATGAAGATTGGGTATAAAGTTGAAGAGAAGACTCTCAACTCCTCTCTCAACCAATGGCAATCGAAGAACAAATGACTCAGCTACTGGCTGCGGTCAATGATTTAACTAAGTCGCTAGAGGGCATGAATGCCTGTCTAGAGCTAATCGAGAGTACCCACACTTCATGTAGTTTGTCACAGAAATTTTAAAGTATGGCCCATAAGGTCACCAACAATGGACAATACTTTGACAAAGCTCCGGATAAACTGAAAGGGAATCAACTTCCCGTAGAATGTCTCCACTGAAGACATCCCAATATTCAAGTCAACAAATGATCTAAGATATCATCTTTACAATGTCAAGGCCACCATGAAAATTAAGGGATAGATCTTGAATTATTCCTAGTAATTTTTCTTATGTCCTTAGAGCCAATCCGCTTAAAGTATTATGCCTTGGAGGAGAAGAAACTGAGACATGGGAGGACATCACCAATGCCTTCATAAACTAGTACGGACCTATTATGCAATTTCAAACAACTCTCTAAGAGTTACAGGTTTTTCGACAAAGCACCAAAGAAGGGTTCATGACCTATCTAAATCATTAGAGGAAACTAACCTCTCAAATGGTCTAAAGGCCATAAGAAAGAAAACTTATGAAGATGACCTTTATCTCAAATCTCTTACCAGAGTGCAAGAACCATATGATGTACTTGGGTCTCAAATCTTTTCAGTGTTCCTACAACATTGATACTAACATTAAAGATGATCTCTCAAAGAATCATACCACTTCAAGCGATGAGTAATGGATGGGGAATGAAACTGAAACTGTCTCCCTTCTTGAATCTAGTGATGATTGCAATGCTCTTGAGGCTCTAGCATATCAATATGACACCTATAACAATAATAGGAATGACTCTATCGATGACCCATCCACTTATTCTACTTGTTTAGGAGGATGGATCTACTAATAGCCCATCTTCCTTGATTACCTCTAGGGGATCCCACCGCTAAGTGGGAAAATCATCTTGTTAAAAAACTCAAAGTATGGCAAGATAATAAATTTGAAGAATCATCAAAGCCATCTAAATGCGACAAATGCATGGCTTTCTCCTCACTCTTTGGGCTTAAAAACTTAAAAAAAAAAGTCCAAATGTCTCTCCTAAGTCATGACATTTATCCATTAAAGCTGATAGTACCAATTCCTAATATGGTACATAGATGAAAGAAGACACCGAAGATCACATCTCCCAGTGGCAAGAAGTTGAAGAATGTCAACCACAGAAGGCCCAAAGTTGAATGAGTCGAGTAATTTGAGTTAGAGTTTGTATCTAAGTCTTAATCATTCCACTATGAATGCATAGAGTCTAGGCTTGAATCGGTTATGTCACATGAAGAAACATAGAAATCCTCCCTAAATGTAACAACCCTTGAAGTCCCTACCTATTTCTTTGTCTTGAATGAACAGGACTTTGAATTCATTAAGTCAATAGAAGAACTTGAAATCAAATCATCTAAATCAAAGAAACTAAAAAAATTAACAGGTGTCGAACAAGACCTAATGCATGTGCAAAGTGGGATAGCGCTAACCCATGAAGAACGCGCAGAGCAGATACAGTTGCTTAGATAATGCATCGATGCCTTTGCTTGGTCCTACCCAGATATGCCAAAGATATACAAAGATATTGTTAGAAGGTAGGTTCATCAAACTTGCAACTACCTTGTTGAATTGCAAACATAGTACCTATTTCAAGGAAGAACTGCATAGTCCAAATTTGTATGGATTACCGAGATCTAAACCAAAATAGTCTAAAAGACGAGTTTCCTATACCCCACATTGGAATTTTGGTTAACAAAACAAACTGCCTTGCTCTTATTCATTGATGTGTATGCAAGCTATAACCAAATGAAAGCAAAAGAGGATATGGAAAATAACATCTTTATACCTCAATAGGGCACCTCTTTTTATACACTCCTGCCGTTTGGCATTAAGAACATAGGTGTCACATGTAAAAGATACGATCATAAAATCCAGATATCGTCTAGGACACTTTATTACCCTCCGAAGACTCTTTGAACAACTCAAACAGTTTAATGTGGGACTCAGCCCTCAAAAACATCAAGAAAGTTGTTATAAGCTCTTTGGGCACATACCTTTAGCGCTTGACGCACTTTGGGCGCTCGACGCATAAACCCAACACTTGACGCCCGGGAAACCAACTTTAATTTGTTTCTTATAAATACCCCCCAAACTAAAGAGTTGTCACTCTACCCAAATACACTCTTTAAGCACCTTCAAATACAATCAAAGCCTCTCAAACATCATTCATACTTATCAAGGATCAATCCAAACACATTTGACACAACCAAGCAAGGAAATCTTACCCCTTCAAGACATACTCAAGTAAAGACTCAACCAAAAGGAAACTCCTCAACGGGTAAAAACTAAGGACCCCTAATCTCTTTCAATTACATTTTACGCTTTCTCTGCTTTTACTCCATTCACTATCTATTCTTTGGATCTAGAGGGTTCCATCCACTCAAGACCCTTATATTAGATCCATTTTGTAATGATTGTGTGAGGTGTAAACCCCTGTCATATGAACAATCATTTTAATATTATTGTAATTTCAATGATCTTTGATCTAGCAAAGAGAAATCACCCTTGATGCTCAATTTTGATCAACCCACACACCTCTTATTTCAATGTCTCATTCTATCTATGATGTGAAGATCTAGGAGAAACTCCTTTTTTACTAGGTCAAGCCTTAAGATTCTAACTTTGAGCATTCTATTCAAGGAACCATCTTCATAGATTGGTCTCTTGTCAATCATTCAATCATTCCCCCTCTCCCTTGAATTTTACTTATTGCAATTTATGCTATGTATCGTTTCCTCTTTTACTTTGGTCTATGATGCCTAGATTTAGACATCTACAATCTAGCTAGACTTTACTTATTTGACCTATTTTTATGAGTAAACCCTAAATGTGTATCATCCTTGATACATGTTTAGGAGTTAAACTTAAAACTCATATCATACTTTATATTTCATGATTCTTACTTTAATTTTTATTTGCAATTTTAAAGTCAATGATGTGTCATGACTAAATCATACTTGTCATTATAACTAGACCTATTTCTTCACATTGGAGCATTATCATGAGGAATAGTCTCTTTAGACTAATCTCTTCGTTTGATCAAGCAATCTTCTCCAACTTATTATGCATTATTCTTACTTTTCATTACCTCTAACTTTAAATTTAACATGTTATTTATTTCTTGTCACTTACCTCATGTCTCTATGCCTCACTTTTGACTATACACCTTCATTACATAAATTATATCTTGTAGTTACATGTTCACCTTTCTCTTATGTTTATAAACAAGACCTATTGTTTGTAACCATGCCTAATAGGATAATCTTGGACAATAGTCCATAAAAACCTTAAACTATGGACAATTAATACAAGTGATCATCTAATTAGAAATATTTGCATAAAGCTTAAATTGCTCAACCAACCTAGTTAGAGAGTGTTATCTCTTATTTGCGCATGTTTTCTTAGGAACTAAATTTGATTTGTTCTTCCATATCTATGCCAATTATTTTGCACACATTCCTGGATTGAAATAAGTCGCTCATTCTCGAACCTTCTCATGGTTCGTAGACCACTTATGTGAGTTATTTAGGGATTCTAGCCCCAGGGTTTTCAAATATCCATTAAATGTTTAGTGACGGCTCCTAACCTATTCGATGTCTCTAAAGTTGCATAGTTGATCCTTACTAATGCACAAACCTATAGGGCACTAGTGGGGGATAACTCCTCTCTCTTTTCACTAGTGGAAAAAACCTTATATGCTCCGGTTTTTTGAGGGCTTTATGCTCCGATTTTGACCCGAAATAGATATAACCGGAGCATATTTAAAATGAATTTATGCTCCATTTTGAACCAGAGCAAAAAATACACTTTATGCTCCATTCCACTGAAAATCGGAGCATATAACCCCCATTATATGCTCCGGTTTTCAGTGGACCGGAGCATAAAGTTTATATATATATATATATATATATATATATATATATATATATATATTTTAAAAATGCTGATATTATTATTGAAACAATATAATACAATACAATAAAGTCTATATATATTATATATTATATACA
This sequence comes from Dysphania ambrosioides, assembly GCA_026401315.1. Lineage (NCBI taxonomy): Eukaryota > Viridiplantae > Streptophyta > Magnoliopsida > Caryophyllales > Amaranthaceae > Dysphania > Dysphania ambrosioides. The sequence continues at coordinate 12,408,252 of CM048672.1, forward strand.
ATACAAAAGAAGCTCACGAAGAGCCCTCCTGTTACTAAGTTGGGTTACAAAAACCAAGGTCTATAGTAGAAATTTGCTCATCAAATTGCCCACCCAAAACCTACTTGGGTTCTAAACCCTTAACACATACAAAAATGCCCCCTACACCATCACTAAGTTTCAAATCTAGTAGAAACTTCTGAAATACAATAGACTCAGACTTGTTGCTTGTAGAGCTATGTATGGGCCTGATTCCTACAAAAATATATAGGCAACCTTGATTAAGGAACCGACCATAATTTTGTGTTTCTAAATATGAAAGGAAACTTACAACAAATTGAGTTTCAAAATCTAAAAGAAGCTTATAAAATTCCACAGTCTCATTCTTGCCTCTTTTAGAGCTACATCTAGGCCTGGTACTTGTAGTGGATATGTAGACAACCTTGCCTAAGGCCTGGCCAGAATCATGAGTTTATGAATATGAAGAAGGAACCTCTAAAGTGCATTACCCTGAGTTTCAAGTCTAAAAGAAATTTCTAAAAAGTAACATATTCCATCTCGCCACAGACACAAGTTTTTGAATATGAAGACAAAACTCTAAATCATGCAAAAATGAGTTTTGAATACCTAAGCGAGAGTACTGAAGAATAATAGAGTTATGTTTTTTAACTGATTCTTTTAAAAGGATATGTAGGCAACCTCCCATGAGGCTCGGTCAAATCAATAATAATAAAGTTTTTCACTCCACGAAAAGGATTCAGCAACAGACTAGGCATCAAACGCCAAAGCAAGGCGTTAAACACCTGAAAGTATAGCTTTGAACGCCCAAAGTTAGGGCACTAGATAAAAGGGCTCATGCCTCCTTTAAGCTCCTTTATGCGTCAAGAAAATGTGTACCTAACTCAAAATATTATTTTCAGCACATATTCAAAAGAGCTCCTATATCAAGCTTTCTAGTTTCTTAAAGCGCTTGATCTTACGTAACTTTATGCTTAGTGCGGTTTGTTCTTCCCCGATTACTTTGGCTTATTTGGTCTTAGTAATCAATTTTAAGTTTGTAAATTAAATATAATCCTTAAAATGATTAGTGGCATCTTATAATTCAAACACACATAATTTTAAAGCTTAAAAATTATAAGTCTAGATTAGACGAGACAAAGCAAACAGTTTTAAACCTAATCAAAACCCTTTTTCTTTCATTTCACAACTTTTTCCCCCAACCTAAACCTAAATTGATTAGCCACTTTTCAAGCCTTCAATGAGCCTTTCTTTAACTGACTTTACCTCCTCCCCAAACCTCTCCATTAATGACACAGCCTATGCCTCCTAGATTTTAGTCATTCGGACTAGGTGATTTTGATAAAGAAAAAGTCTACGAATCATTCGGCTCACTCAAGTAGAAATTTAAGCCACCTTAATGTACAAAAGTCTCATAAGTTTCAAAAATTATTGTCTCCCCTTCAAACTTGAGAAGCAACGCTTCTAACCCATGCAAGCTCATAATGCCTCTTGCACTCCCTCGCATAAACCTAGTCATACCCTAATGACACCTGCATCTATAAAAACTTTGTAAACCCTTGAAAAAATTTCCTTGAAAGCCTCCCCTAAATTCCTCTTTTCATCCTCGTTGGGAGAGCTGATACCACGTTTGTTTCCATATCCATGCAAAATCATACATGCATCACAAGTCATGTTAAACATTGTTTGTATTAGATATATACATCATAAGTCATGCTAAACTTTGTATGCATTAGACAAATGCATCATAATTCAAAACCCTGTCATAGTCAAGTTTAGTAAAGTCAACCAATTTTCCAAAGCTACATAAATCTGAGGTACAAACAAATCTTCCAATCATAAAACCCATGCTAAGCTAGAATCCTAACCTTATAGGACAATCATTCATTAAGCATAAGCCAATAATCTACCTACCCTCTTCAGGCACAAGATGATCATCAGACAAGCTATCATCCTAAAAATTGGCAAATGTCAAAAGCATAAGCAAGCATGACACTGGGGAATTAGAAATCCCTTTTAAAGGCCTCTAGGGCCTCTTCTTTGGGTCCTCTAACCTCTCCTTAAAGAGTTATCAGCACAGCCAGAAATCCATGCAAGGAAGATTAAGACCCTCATAGCAAAACACTAAGAAAACTCTAGATTTTTGAAACCATATTAGCCTCTACCCTAGAAAACACAAAAAAACCTAAAAATTTCAAAGCCAAATGTGCATAGACATAAATCTCCTATAGGGTGGTGCCCTAGAAAAACCTGATAACCAAAATAATCCAATCGGATATCCTCTACCCAAACAACCAAAATTTAACAAACTCTGCCACTTTCAAAACCAATGCAAATACATTAAAACCGAGGCCTCATAACTTATACCCGTCCTCTTCAAAATCAATAGGCAAAAGATCATTTTCCCCCTAAAACATAATAGTGACATTTCAAATGTCGATTAAAAAGTCAAGTTGACCTTGCTTGACTCCTAAACACTTCAATGACTCAATATTTTTTATTCTTTGACTTAGGAGGTGTCCCTATAATACGCATATCAGCCCAAGGCTTGGCAGGCATCCCTAAAATATGCTAAGGCTCGGGAGGTGTCCCTATAATATTAAAATCGGTTCCATGCTTGAGAGACATCCCTATAATACGTAAGTCACTTTAAGGCCTGGGAAGCCTCCCTAAAATACGCTAAGTCTCGGGAGGTGTCCTTAAAATACGCCATTCGGCTCAAGGCTTGGGAGGCATCCCAACAATACGTTAAGTAAATCAAGACAAGTGTGAGCCTGATATAAAACCTCAGTGAGTTATTTAAGGGTTTTAATCCTCAGCAGAACCAGCTAAGATCTTTCTCCCCACGAAGTTGCCAGTAAGCAAAACTCTTCCCCGAGGGATAAAAATCCCTAGTAGATTAACATCCTCAGCGAGGATAAAAAGGGGGAAAATCATTTAAAGATCTCAAGAGGGACCTCCTCAGCGGAAGCACAAACTGAAAAATTCCCCAACGGATTTCATTTAACCTAGTAAGGCAGAAGGTAGTAAACCTTTCGAAGAGTAATGATCTTTTCAGCAACCAAGCTAGATCGTCAAAAGTTGTAAAATTCGCCTAAGTTAAGGGACTAGTAAAAAGAAAATTCCCTAGTGGAGCAGGGTAGCACCCTCTAAAAGAGCTAAAGCTTCCTCAGTAACTCACACGGGCATAAGGAACAACAGACTTAGTCCCTCCTCAAATTTATATCGTATAATCGTTGATAGTCACTCCCATATGGTATAGCAAGCCATGTCTCTGGCAGAATAGGCTATGTCTCTCTAACACAACAGGTCGTGTCTCTCTGGTACAATAGGCCATGTCTCGAAGTCGCGCCACCCTAATAATAGCTCTTCTTAAATTGGCACAACAGGCCTTGTCTCTAACTTATGTCGCCTTGATAGCGGTTCTCCTCTGGCACAATAGGTTATAACCCTAAGCCACGCCAACTTGACAATGACTCCCCCATTGGCACATCAAGCCAACTTATAATCCACACTACTCCAGTAGCGACTCCTCATTAATATATTAGGCTAATCTATAAGACGCGTCACCCTGATAGCTCCTCTAAGTTAGCACTAGTCTTCCCAGTAGAGTATCCCGAGACTCGGCCTATAAGCATTGAGGCCGATTGAAGCAAGTTCCCATCCTTGGCTAAACTAGCTCAGTGACACTTGAAGAACATGTTTTCTTGTGGACTAACCCTTATTTGTTTTGCATGTACCAACATTATAAGGGAGGTATGAGATTGCAGAACATCTCAGATCTTCCTCCGTCCTGAGTCGTACTTTAACCTTCATCATATCTAAGACATGGTCAAAGTGGGGGCTTTTGTAGACATAAAGTCATGTCTTCTTATAAAGTGATCTAATGACGGAAAAACCCTAACAAGAGGACTTATTTTGGGTCAAGATTGAGTACATTTAAACCCAAAATCACCTCAAAAATGAACCTCAAAAAGGCCCAAGCACAAACTCAAGCCCAAAAATCTTAGGCCTAATTAGATAACCTAAGTCATAAAATCACATCATGCAAACACCAAAAAAACCCCTAAACTATCGAAGCTCAAAGCTCTTATGCTTAACATATGAAACAAGCATTGAACACAAGAGAAGCATTAGATAACACAACTGGGCGTCTAACGCACACATTGGGCGTTAAAGGCCCAACTTGGGTGTCCAACGCACAGTGTGCGTCCGACGCTCAATGCTAACACACTTCTACTCCTCTTCTGCTCCATTATAATTTATCATCTTTTAAGAGTCTAACACCCAGCCTCGGTCTTTGATGCTCAACTTTGAGAGCCACCCCAAAAGCACTCCTGTCTTGTTTCAAGCCTCTTTTCAATTGAGCAAATGTTTTCCTTCTTGAGTGTCTAATGCACAAAGCCAACGTTTAGTGCACAGACTTGACATCCAAGACTCATGAAATCGACTCTTTTTTTCCTACAAATACCCCCTCATTTGATAAGAAAAGGGTTGGATTTTCTCACATTTTAAAGGTCCTTCATTCTCCAAAATATGCTCCTAAAGCACCTTAAACACAATCAAAGCCTCTCTAATATTCTTCATACTTACCAAGGATTATTCAAAGCACATTTTAACACACACATGAAGGAACCTTTACCCCTTCAACACTTATCCAATCAAGTCTCAAGCAAAAGGACTCTTTACTTTTCTTTATGGTAAACACCAAGGACCCCTCTCTTATTCAATTTTATTTATTACTTTGTCTACTTCTACTCTCTTCACTTGCTAGTCCTTGATCTTGTTGGTTCTACATCCATCTAAGGTCTTAGATTAGCCTATTTTTTTTTATGATTATGGAAGGTACAAACCCCTTCTACATGAACACTTATTTCAAGTTTTATGCAAGCCTTTGTGAGCCTTAATCAACCAAAGAGTCATCACCCATAATGATCTCTTGTGATTAACTCCATCACTTTATTTTCTATGTCTCTTTTGATTAAAATGTGAAGAGCTAAGAGAAACTCCTACTTCACTAGTTTAAGTCTCAAAACCCTAACTTTAAGAATCATTATTTAAGGAACCATCTTCATAGATTGGTCTCCACTTACTCTCTAAAATGCCCCCTTCCCCTTGCATCTTATTTATTGTAATACATTTACATTATGCAAGTTTACTTTTCTTTGGTCTATGATGAAGAGACTTGGGCATCCCCATTATTTTTATATTTAATCAATCTTTAACACTTTTCATGAGAAAATCCTAGGTGTTCATCATACTTAAATTTACATTTAGGACTTATCCTTAAATACTCATTTCTTGTTCAAGCACATTTTGATCTTGATTTGCCTCTTTATGTCAATGATGTTCTATGAATAAAACACATAAGTCTTCATGAAATAGACCCTATTTACTTAGTTAAAGTATATAATGAAGAAGGGTCTCTTTAGGCCTAAGTCTTCATTTGATTAGTAAATCTTCAACTCATCATGATTCATACTCACATTGCATTCTAACTAACCTAACCTATTGATCTTGACTCTTGACTCTTACCTCTTATTACTTGTGTGTGGTTGTTGTAATTTTGTACGTGATTTTTACTTTGTATTGAGATGACATGATCACTTCTATGTAGGTTTATAATCAAGACCTATTAATTGTAAATCACATCTAAAAAGATAAACAATAGACAACCAGACATATATATCCATTAATCTTGAGGACTCTTAACAAATTTATCACCAAATCTAGATTTATGTGCATAATTCTCAACTTGCCAAACCAACTAAAAAGTGTGCTTCTTCTTTGTTTTTGCATGTTTGCCTAGGACTAAATCTGATTTATTCTCCATCTCTATGCCAATTTCTTGCACACATTCTTGGATTTAAATAAGTTGTTCATTCACAAAACTTCTCATGGTTCGTAGACCACTTACGTGAGTCAATTTTGGAATTCAAACTCAAGGGTGACCAAACATCTATTCCATAAATGTTGGTGGCGACTCCATGACCCTTCCAATGTCACAAAGCCACGTAGCTGATCTTTATTGACTCGCAAAATATAGTAAGGCACTAGTCGGGGAGAGTCCCTTCCTTCTTCTTCACCCAAAAAGGAAGGTTAGGTTGTAAAAAATTAGGCTCTCTATTGGTGATTCACTCATCGAATCATCCACCCGAAACCTAGTTGGGTTTACCAACCCTTGGTACTTACAAAAAGCTCCTACAATATGCTATCATAAACAATGAAAATGTGATTTATACTTTGTATTTAAAATATATTTGAAAATATAAAATAGTGAATTGTTCTCTTATTAAACTATTAATATTAGTTGATGATGGAGATGATCAAGTATATATTACAATGTAGATTAATAAGATTAGAGGATAGAAATGAGAAACTAAACATAGTAGTATTTGACATTATTTCATCATTGTCAAAATTTTAAAACTATCATGCAAGTAAAAATAACAAAAATTTATTTGGGAGGAAATAAGATTAAAAACACTTTCTTATTTATAGAATTAATTTTATTGATACATATTAGAAAAATTTCTTCAATTTTGTACTCATTATATCTTAAATAACAACCTCTTAACAAAAGAAATATACACAACACTTATATTATATATGTTGGTATCTCAATAATTTACTCATCAAAATATTTTTTTTATGCTTAATACTAATTATAATTTTATAACGTCACCTTGGTGAATTGTGTTGATAAGCCTACTCATGATTTGATTTTTTCAACATTTACTTTACTATCTTTTTTGTAGAATAAATATAATAACTTTTATAAAATATTACTAGAATAGTTTAAGAGTTAAAAATTTCATTGTACTAAACCAATTTTTTAGCTAACATTTATCGTTTAAAATTTATAGTAAATAACTACAATACTAAAAGTTAGTCTAGTCTCGAATACAAGCTAATACATAAAAAATTAAGATTACAAAAACAATGAGGAGTATATTTCTCAAATGCAACAACAAAAAGAATAATGAAGTTGTTATCCAATTCATTCTAAATAAATAAATAAATAAAAGAATGAATGAGAAAATGAGAAAATAAGATGAAAGGTAAGAAGTACACATAGTCATTATTATTACTTGTCATTAAAATAATAATATACTACTTGAAGTCTTGAACCATATTGAATTTTCAGTAAAAGTCATAAAGTCAATTATATATATCGGATGATAAACTAAGATAAAAAAAAAAGTTATATAAGTTTTGTCTCAAATATGTGGTAAAGAAAAGGATAAAGAAGAAATAAGATATAAAAAACAATGGCCTTTTAAGAGAATTTTGATCAAATTAAAGCCACTAATTGGGCCTTAATGCTATATAATGGGCCTTTTGTAATAGAAAAAATATATATTTTTACAAAATGGAAAACACTAGTTATTAAATTTTGTAATCAACTAATATTTTTTCATATAAATAATAAATAAATACTAAATATGAGCTAGATTTTATTCGGGTTAGATTCGGATTATATTTGGTTGGATATAGTACAAGATCAAAGTCTAATCCATTTCCTATTTAGATTCAAATTTTTTTTATCGAATTTTGACTCAAATTTTTTAACAGGTTTCCTTTGAATTATACCAAAGTCGAATCGGATTTGGATTGAATCACCTACCCTAATTATTACTTGGTTCACAATGCTGTATTTTTTTTGGATAGTTTTTTGGTGCATAGTTAATATGTGTGTTATTTTTTGGCAAAAGTATATTACTGTATGTTAATGTTAAAATGTTAGTATTGATAATAATTGTTAAATAAATATTATTAATATTATTAACTCGATAGGCATATTTCCATAGATTAATAAGAGGAGACCTTGGGCTTATCAAGTCCATTCTCATAGTCCTTTGATTTTTTTATTGGATAGTATATTTGTGGACTATAATATCAAATTCATTGAAGAACTAGACAAGGTATTGGAATATATATCTAAAGAAATTTTTTTTCTCTTAATCTATTATCTTATTCTTAATTTGAATCTAACATTATAAATATAATTTATAATGTGTGATAGTTTACCATGGCTTAGTTCTCAAACCACTTGAATATGGGTATGTTAATCAAAGTGATAAAGGTTATTTGAGTAAACCAATGGATTATTTCCATTGACTAAGTAGAGGACCCTGTGGGCTAGTTCAAACCTTTGGCTAATTAATTCTATTAAGGCTTACAAGATCTTATAGTCCTTTGGTTTTTGAATTGGTTATTAAGTATATAGGCTTCATTAGTGACAAAATACTTCATGTTATAAGTCATTGTTATAAGGTTCTTCACTAGAGATGACCTTGTAACCATTGCTTATAGTTGGAGGTAGTTTATCCAACCTTTTATTTATTTTTGAATAAACCAACCTTTAGCCACTAGTTGCAAACACTAAGCCAACCCCAATTATAACTACAATTTACGGTCAAGAATAGGTAATTTCCTTTTTAAATGATTTTTCCTCCTCAATCTACCACAATTACATGAATTCCCTCGTCTCCTAAGCCAGCTGTATTGTCATCTCAGTTGACTATCGTCTCTCTCCCGAGTACCCTATGCTCGTCTACTATAACGATTCCTTGCCGCGACAGAGTGGGTTCTCTCTCATTCAATTACTTCAGGCCCGAGCCCAACCCATGGCTTTGGGATTATTTGTACTTGTTCTTAGGATTCACACTTGTTCACCCCTTCTTCGGAGAAGGAGAGCCTAATGAGCTTTGGGATTATTTGTACCCGGGTACCATTGGGGTTTTAGACCAACGGCTGAACCTAGCGGCTGACCTAGGCAGGGTGAGGAGAAGGGTTGTTGGGTGTAAGAAGGTGTTGGTTTGTGTTGGAGGCAAGGATTTCTTGAAAGACAAATGGGTGAAGTACTATGAAGTCCTGAGGGAAAATCAAGAGAACGGGGAGTGGGAAGGGGAGTTAGAGTTCATAGAAAGTAAAGGGAGAGGCCATGTTTTCCATCTGATGAAGCTAAGGATCTCATTGAAAGAGTTGTTGAATTTATCCATGGTTCGTTCTAGCTACTAACATCGTGTTTATGGATTAGAAACAATGCCTTCTCTTGATTCAATTATCCCATTACATTATCATATCATCAATGTGACTCTTAATTGTGTTCAAATTTAAAAGCAAGAACTGTAGCAGAGGCCAAAGGGAGTTATTTCTGGAACATTAGGACAAGCCAAGAAAATTTTTATGTGGGAAATTAGACTACTTGTGCCACGTCAAACAAAATTCACTTGCTATTTAGGTTACCCGTAAACTCGTTTAATGAAAGAAAATAGTGGCCAAAGGTTGGTTTATTCATAAATAAATAAAAGGTTGGATAAATATCCGCAAATCAGGCAAAGGTTAGATTAATACGGTCAAATTTTCCTATTATTTATTGTTATTATTGTTATCTAGTGCATAATATCATTATTGATAAGTTGATAGACATATTTCCAGAGATTAATAAGAGGAGGACCCTGTTTTTTTATTGGATAGTATATTTGTGGAATATAATGTCAAATTCATTAAAGCTAGAACTAGACAAGGTTTTGGAATATATATCTAAAGAAATTTTTATCTCTTAATCTTTCATCTTATTCTTAACTTGAATCTAACATTGTAAGTATAATTTATAATGTGTGATGGTTTATCATGGCTTAGTTCTCAAACAACTTAAATATGGGTATATTAATCAAAGTGATAAAGGTTATTTAAGGAAATGAATGGCTTGTATTCATTGACTAAGTAGAGGACCCTGTGGGCTAGTCCAAACATTTGGCTAATTAGTTCCATTAAGGCTTATAAATTCTTATAGTCCTCTTGTTTTTGAATTGGTTATTAACTATATAGGCTTCTTTAGTGACAAACTACATCATGTTATAAGTCATTGTTATAAGGTTCTTGACTAGAGATGACCTTGTAACCATTGCTTATAGTTAGAGGTAGTTTATCACTACTAACTTGTTTTCTGGTTCATAATTTTTCTTATTTTGGATATTATTTATTATTATTATTGTTATCTGGTGCATAATTTCATTATTGATAAGTCAATAGACATATTTCCAGAGATTAATAAGAGGAGACCTTGGGCTTATCAAGTCCATTCTCATTGTCCTTTGAATTTTTTTATTGGGCAGTATATTTGTGGACTATAATGTCAAATTTATTAAAGAACTAGATAAGGTATTGGAATATATATCTAAAGAAATTTTATCTCTTAATATATTATCTTATTCTTTTAATCTAACATTGTAAGTATAATTTATAATGTGTGATAGTTTATCATGGCTTAGTTCTAAAACCACTTGAATATGGGTACATTAATAAAAGTGATAAAGGTTATTTAAGGAAACCAATGGCTTATTTCCATTGACTGAGTAGAGGACCCTATGGGCTTGTTCAAACCTTTGGCTTATTAATTCCATTAAGTCTTACGAGATCTTATAGTCATCTTGTTTTTGAATTGGTTATTAAGTATATAGGCTTGTTTAGTGATAAACTACTTTATAGTATAAGTCATGGTAATAAGGTTCTTTAGTAGAGATGACCTTGCAACCATTGCTTATAGTTGGAGGTAGTTTGTCACTACTAAATTGTTTGTTGGTTCATATTTTTTCTTATTGTTGATATTATTTATTGTTATTATTGTTATCTGGTGCATAATATCATTATTGATAATTGTCAATACTTAGTAATTTGTGTGTTATTTTTAGTAAATAGAAAATAGTATATTATGTTAAAATGTTTATATTTTCAATAATTGTTTAATAAATTTTATTTTACAAATGAAATTAGAATCAGCAATATCACACAAGAAAAAAAATCAATGTCAATTGCAACTATAAAACGTGATGTGGAAGATGATTCAAGTCTTAGGCATCCATGTGTAAAGACTTTCAATGCTTTAGGTTGAATTATTTTTTCTCATTGAAAAATTATTTGTTTACATACAAGTTGATAGTTATACTAACTTCTCTCCTTTAATGTAGGACTAATCCTACTTGGAGTCTAATTCTATTCTTATCATACTTTTGTATTGTAATCTAATTGTACTCCTTATTTACGTATTTATCTTAGTATTTTCTACACTCCCCCTCAAGTTGGTTATGAGATCTTCAACCCCCAAATTTCTCAATACTTTTTCAAATATGTGTATCTCAACTGCTTTGGTCAGAATATTGGCCATCTAGTCACTGGATCGGACAAATGGAAGACTTACCACTCCAGCATCTATGATATCTTTTATAAAATTTCTATCGACTTCAACATGTTTTGTCCTGTCATGTTGTACTAGATTTTTGGAAATACTAATTGCGGCTTTATTATCACAAAAAAGTTCTCAGTTAGTTTTCGGAGGAAAACTAAGTTCAGACAGAAGTTTCTTTAGCCATAGAACTTCTGTTATTCCTTTTGCAATTTCTCAAAATTCTAGATTTTCTACTATCTCTATCTCCTGCTCAGTCAGCATCTGTATAGGCCTTTGCTCGGTGTCTTTTTAAGATATCTCATAATTCTGTAGATTGCTTCTATATGAGGCTCCTATGGCTTATGTATAAACCTACTTACTACACCAACTGTATAGGCAATATCTGGTCGAGTATAAGCCAGATATATGAGTTTTCCTACAAGTGTATGATATTGACCTTGATCTACCAACTTAACTTGTTCTGTAATCTGTAATCCATGGTTTACTACCATCGGGGTATCTGTCGGTTTGTAGTCTATCATACCGATTTCTGACAACAGATCCAGGATATATTTTCTTTGAGAGATGAAGATGCCATGGTTTGATCTAAGGACTTCAATTCCGAGGAAGTACTTGAGTTTCCCCAGATCTTTCATTTCGAATTCCTAAAATAGTTTAAATTTTAATGACTCTATTTCCTCTTTGTCATTTCCAATAATGACCATATCATCTACATAGATGATGAGACATATAATAGAATCACCCCTTCCTTTCAGGAACAGAGTATGGTCAGCCCTACTTTGTGTATATCCAAACTTTTTCATCGCTACCGTGAATTTGCCAAACCAAGCTCGAGGTGATTGTTTGAGGCCATATAGGGCTTTCTTTAGTCTACATCCTTCTCCTTGAGAGAACTTCTGGGAAAAACCCAAGGGGGGCTCCATGTAGACTTCTTCTTCAATTTTGTCATGTAAGAATGCATTTTTCACATCAAATTGGTGTAAAGGCCATCCTTTGTTTGCAGCAACCGAGAATAATACCCTGATTGTATCAATCTTTGCTACCGAAGAGAATGTCTCTGAGTAGTCAATCCCGTATACCTGGGTATATCCTTTTGCCACAAGTCTTGCTTTATATCTCTCAATACTTCCATCTACCCTATATTTGATGGTGAAAACCCATTTGCACCCCCACATCCTTTTTCCCTTTTGGAATTGTGCACCTATCCCATGTCTCATTCTTCTCAAGTGCGCTTATTTCATCTTTCATAGCTAACCTCCATTTATCATGTTTGAGTGCTTCTTCTATGGTTCTCGAAATCTTGGCTGAACATATACTGGCATTAAAGGCTACTGCACTTCCAGATAGCCCACTAATGTTAGAGACCGGATATCTCGACCTTTGGGCCTTAATTTCTAGATCATACCGCCTTGGGGGTATTCCCCTCGTCCTCCTAGGAGGTTGATAGCAAGATTTTAACAGTCGTTTATGCTAAACCTTGAACCAAACAATATTTATAACAACCTACGAGCCACACGAGTATAGTGAGGTAGGGGGTCGAACCACGAGGACAAAGGATATCAATAAACTCTGATTCTTAATATAACTGGACTTTTGACTTTTTGATTTGCAACTAAAACTAATGACAAGAATATAAATCACAATGAACTAAAGGGGAAAATCAAAGGGAGAAAAATGAGGACGAGATTAGATTCACCCTAGGAATGGTGATTTCAAAAGTGAACACGATAGGTTAGAGGAAATCAAACAATAACTAGCATGGACACCCAAGTATGCGAGAGGAAGTTGGTGATTCCACAAATTACATCGAATGACCTATAATTGCCCTATGTCTCCAAAGGAGTTGCAGGACAAGATTCGCATTGGGTTTCGAGGCCTACTTATTGTCATCATTCCTATAACCTTAGACAATAAAGAACATAGCTTTTACTAGGGTTTCACTAATCAAACCCCCAAGAGAATTACACACACATATTTTACGGCATAATGATATTCAATAAAACAAATTCAATAATCATGAAAAGAAATTAATGAGAGCAAAAATAAATCAGAAACTATTCTAGATGAACGATAAACATTAGGCTAATCATTAACTGAAATAAAACAAACGAATTCAAAAGTAAAGAAGAGATTGATACTCACAATAAAGCTTGAATGCAATTTCCATGATTAGAATCCAAACAATAAACTTGAAAGCTTGGAGTACATATGTTGAGAAAATAGAAATAATGGAAATCTAGGGCCTAATGAATTAAGAGAAGTTTAGAGACTAAGTAAAGCTAAAACTAATAAAACTAGGGTTTTTTTCTCTCTTCAGAAAGAGGGGTATGTATAACAAACAATAAAAGAAATCCAGAAACCCTAAAATTTCTTTGGGCCGGCCTAAACAAGAAGTAAAATTTCCGGAGAAAACAGGTAAATTCGCCCGAATGAAGGACCCATTCGGCCGAATGCAACTCCGTTCGCCCGAATCCTTTCCCATTCGCCTATTCTAGCAGCTCTAGTGATTCATTTTGATTTTCTTCTCTGTGCATCATTCACCCGAATGGAGACCATCATTCGGCCAAATGGATGCTCATTCGCCCAAATTAAAGCCATTTGGCCTTCCAGTGACAATGGAACACATGCCTCTATACTGGACTGCCATTCGACCGAATGGCTGTCAGATTTGGTCGAATCTGACTCTGTATTCTTCTTTTCAGCTTCTTCAAGTGACTAATGTTTTCTGAACTTTGTGGGATCTTCAAGAGATACTTGAAATGTGTGCCCAAGATGTGATACGCGTGTCTAATCTTGATAGGAGCGTCAAATCCTCAAATATGTCGCATTTCACCTCGAAATCATCAAAAACACCTGAAATGACCTTAAAACAACTCGAAGACAAGATCAAGGTAAAATAAAGTACAATATGTATAAAATCAATCTAAAACATGAGACTTAACACTAAAACAGGGTAGTAAACGTGCTCTAAAACGAGCACATCAGAGGTAAGTGGTATCTGTTCTCCTGATTCTCGTCAGCATCATCTGAGTTTTTTCATTTTCCTAGGATATATAATTAGGAGATATAATATCAAGTATATCATTAGATTGAGAGTTTACCTCCTTTTCTGGACCTTCGGATAGGACTGAGCTTGTATGTGAAAATAGTGGGGCCATCATGGGGGTAGTCTCGATGGTGATACCTACTTGCTCTTCTGGGTCTATATCCTCTCCCCCCCTGAAGGATTTAGCCAACTTAGACTCTTATCTCGATTCTCCCCCTGACGTCTAAGGTGATGGAAATAATAGGAGTCCTCAAAAAGTTGCAATCCATTATAGTATACATATGATTGGTGACTAGATCTAGACACCTATACCCCTTTTGGTTTACCCCGTATCCCAAGAATACACATTTGATCGCTCGAGATTGAAGTTTAGTACGACTCCTTTTAGGTAGGTGAACTTATGAAATACTACCAAAAATTCATGGTTGGAGGAAGTGGGTAGATGGTATGGGCATATGTGTTTCAAGAGTTTCCAATGGTGTTTTATACTTTAAGACCCTGGTAGGGAGGCGATTAGTCAAATAGTTTGCCGTGGCCACTGCTTTGGGCCAAAAATAGGGTGGGACACAGGATTCTAGCATGATTGCCCTAGTAATCTCTAGTAAAGTCCTATTCTTTCTTTCAGCTAGTCCATTCTGTTGTGGGGTATCTGGGCATGTAGTCTGATGTAGAAGTCCATTGGTTTCAATAAATAATTTCATGTCAGAGTTCACATATTCTCCCCCATTATCGGTTCTTAGACTTTGAATTTTGGTTTGAAATTGGGTATCAATCATCTAATAGAAATTCAAAAAAACTCTATAGACTTCATCTTTATGTTTTAGAAAGTATACCCAACTCATCCTAGTGCAGTCATCAATGAAGATTACATAATACGCCAAACCATGAGGTCTAGTATTAGGTGCTGGGCCCTAGACATCCGAATGAATAAGCATAAAAGGTTTTATATCATGACTAGTACTAATAGAGTAAGAGTGTTTACGACTTTTACCTAACACACATGATTCGCAGTCTAATTTCACATTCGAGTTTTTAAGAGAAGGAAAAAGATATTCTAGATAACCTAATGATGGATGTCCAAGTCTGCGATGCCACTTCCAGATTTGTTGGTTTACTAACCCACGAGCAAGTGCGGCATCACCTTGTCGAGACACCGTATCCACATAATATAGGCCTGCTTTCTCAATACCACGCCCAATAGTCCTCCAGGTCCGAAGGTCCTGCACAGTACAAAAATTAGGTTCCATCAGAATAGTACAATTAAGTTCCCGAGTCAACTGGCTAATTGAAATTAGTTTGTGAGATAATTTTGGAACTAGAAGATAGTTTTTAAGGTGAAATTAGGAAAAATAAATATTTCCCCCGCCCCCTGTACTTCGACACTTTCTCCATTAGCCGTTTGGATAGTCATTTTATGGGTTTTTCCGAAAAAAAATAAAGTCCTCGGGGTCGTGTGTCATCGTGTTTGTTGCCCCGCAATCAAAGATCCATGTTTAACATTTAGGCCCATATGCTGAGGTTGTGTTTTGGGCTAATATTGGGCCTAGTGTCTTGGTGGATTCTAGGGTTAAGTTTAATGGTGGAGATCATTGTGTTATATCCAACGGTGCGTGTTGAGCCTCGGTACTCCAAGAATCTTTTTCTTGATTCTTGAAGTCTTAGGCAGTGGGAGTCCCCTGGTTTACTGTCCTCATTATTACTGCTTTTGCTTTGTTTCCTTAATTTATGCGTGGGTTCTTTCTCTATAATCTTCCAACTTGTCTCCTCTTACCTTAGTCTTCTTGGGTTTCTCCTTGAGTTTCCTCCGGTTCTGCATCTCCTGGGGTTCCTTCACCTTCCTCCTCTAGTACGTCCCTACTAGCATACATGGCACTACCTTCTTTTTCCTTTTGTTCTGTTACCTGGTCCTTCCCTGTCTCCTTTCTCCCCTTTCTCTGTTCTTGCAATTCGGTCCACTACTCTGGGTAGCCAATTAACTTGAAGCATCCACTCTTGGTATGTTTTGTCCCTCCACAATGGCTACATTTTAGCTTTGACTTGTCCTCATCGTCTCGTCGGGTTTAGGCCTTCCATGGTTTAGATCTGGTGGCAAGGCTACTTTCTACACCTGATTGGGTCGCCCCTTGTGGCTTCTTCCTGGTAAGAATTCCCCGCCTTGTTACTTCCCTCCTGATGTTTAAGTATGCTTCCTCCACATAAGGTAATGATGTTTTATTAAGTATCTCCCTTCTGTGTATGTCAAAAGTATCGTTGATTCCTGACAAGAACTAGTATAACTTGTTTGTTTGAGTCATCTGGTTGTATATGTTTATATCCTTGATATATTTCATTGGGTTTGGTAGCCGCCGGTCAATCTTTCTCCAGATATTGACCAGGTTGCTGTAGTATGCCTTAATCATGTCCTTGTCCTGCTTCAATGCATTTGCCTTGACTGTCAGATCATAAGTCTCTAGTCCATCTTGTTCACTATTATAGAGTAATTTTATGCCTTTCCACAGATCTCTTGCTATGGGATAATCCAAGAATTGACTCCCTAGATCTGCTAATATATTTTCTACTATCCAGGTAATAACTGTGGAGTCTTGTTGTGTCCATTTAATGTATTCAGGGCTATCAGTTGTTGGTGGTAAAGCGATGATATGGTTGAGCTTCCTTCGCCCACTGACTGACAGATACATTAACTTGGACCACTTGGTGTAGTTGTGGTGATTCAATTTCTCACTCAGAGATACCGAGGCCTGATTGCCATCGGTTTCCGGATTTTTGGTGGTGTTTAACTGATGTAAGAGTTGCACCAGTTGATCCATGGAAACCAGTTGGGAAGTCGGGTCTTTGGAATCTTTTGAGTCACTGTTCTTTGTCATGTTTTTAGGTATGTGTTTGATAAATGATGATGGCTTGTTTGAGGATTTTCTTGATCGAAAACCTTAAGGCTCCTGATACCATAAAGACTTTCAATGCTTTAGGTTGAATTAGTTTTTCTCATTGAAAAACAATTTGTTTACATACAAGCTGATATTTATACTAACTTATTTCCTTTGTTGTAGGACTAATCCTACTTGGAGTCTAATTTTATTCTTATCATACTTTTGTATTGTAATCTAATTGTACTACTTATTTATGTTTTTATCTTAGTATTTTCTACAATGTGCTCATGGTGTTTTGGCTCCAAAAGCTTCACGGCATCATCCTTCACATGTCAAGCATGAGGAGGATAATATTGAGGGGATTTTGGATGGTTGGAAGGATGAGGAGGTTTCATTCACAATATCATTTGATCAAGACGTCGATTCTTCTCCAACACGTTGTAGCTCAAAGTAGACCTCATACACTGTCTCAGGTTGAAGCAGAAAAAAGTTAAGGCTTGTTGATTCATGGGTTGTGAAGGAGATGGTGTTTGGTGGCCCTGTAAATGAGAGCATCATTCCTAGTAATAGAGACCACATTGCCATATGCGTTTGAGAGGGTCATGAGAGAACACGTGTTGTGCATTTAATAAGTTCAAAAACTGAGATAAAACTTGTACTCTGTGGTAAAATGATATGATGAGTTGTAATATTACTATAAGCCTTTACGCAACTTTTTTGTCTTAATTGCCTTGGCCATGTCCATGTCCATTCATATGTCATTTATAGTTGTGTTTGAAAAGTGGTGGGCAACCTAGTACAAACTCTTTTAACCTCCCTTTTGGAGAGATGACAATGACGTTTGGTATAGTGCATTTTTAAGTGATTTTTTACAGGGTAGGTTGGTTAGTGAGGATGCGTCACCTGAGAATCTTAGGGAAAGTGTGGCATGGCTACTAAGTTTACCGCCAACTAGCCTTCAAAGCGACGATCAATATATCTCCCACTAGGTGTCTCCACTGGCTCTATTGATACGTTATGTGGACGCCCCTGATCCTCGAGGGCTAGTGATATATAATTGAATGCCTACCTCTTTCAATTGTTTGGTTGCACTTTGTTTGTTGGTAAGAGAGGTTGTAGGGTTAAGTCACATGATTTACAGGAGGCTAAGTACCTAGAGGTTTCATCCTTTTGATTTATCTCTTCTTATTTTCTCTCTATAATTGTAGACATGTCTCCTTTTCATATTATCATTTGGAAATTTCTCCAATATAGTCGCCAATATCTTAGCATGTTTCACTTGCACCTACTCATATCATGGACATCTTTTTTGCAACAAGGTACTTAGATTGTTATTCTACTAGCGACCCTCTGGATATACAATAAGCTCAAGATTGTGAAACTCCTATTTACT
This sequence comes from Dysphania ambrosioides, assembly GCA_026401315.1. NCBI lineage: Eukaryota > Viridiplantae > Streptophyta > Magnoliopsida > Caryophyllales > Amaranthaceae > Dysphania > Dysphania ambrosioides. Next base: position 12,426,749 of record CM048672.1, read on the forward strand.
AAGATAGACTACAACAAACCATCACAACTCCAACATTCACATACCTTAACCCTAAATTTAAAGCCACAAGCCTTCCTCTTTGCCTCTTTCCACATTGCCTCTTTCCACACAATCGTTTCAATAGATCTATTTTGTTTCAAGCCAACATGATTGCATTTTAATAAAAAATTTAATTTACCATCTTGTTGTGGTTTGTGAAATGGTATTGTCAAACAAAAATCCAATCATATTGCAGCTTGTTTATGCCCATTTAATCAATGCGCCACATGTGGCAAAATCTTACTAGTGTATGAAAATCCTGTTGTAATCTACTAAGTCGCCACCAAAATCTTAGAAAACATTATATGCATTTACTAAATTAATTACTTAATAAAACAAAATAGTAATACTGAGGAAAATTGTCTTTTACATGATTTATTAGCGACAATGATAAATCGTCAAACGTCTTCCGTAGACGAATGGTGCCAGTTCACATCTCGGGGATTGTTGTGGTGGTGGTTGATCGTTGATGGTTCACAGTGGTGATGGTGGTTGACAGTGGTGGTCATGGTGATCAGAGGAATGAGAGAATGAGAGAATTTGAGATTTTAAGACAAAAATGGAAGTTCAAGTCCAATCTATGGGCAACCTAAAGGCATTGCAAGTGACGAATAGAAGCTCACATATATAATTCTATCAGTCATAAAAAGATTGCCGCTTAAGCTTAGACACGATTATCAAAAGTAAATAGTCTAGCAGGTTTATTGGGTAGATAGTAGGATGTCTGACAAATAAAGTACTTTGTATTCAAATCTCCAGTACACAAATCACAGTGTTGTACAAGAATATAAGAAAGACAGTTTTGAGATTATTTTGCAGCAGAATCTACGTCAGAAACAATGTTCATCAATCAAATTTAAATATTGCACAAGGATTCTACGATTTAGAGGGTCTATGCAAAGGTAAATCATTTTATCTAGCAGTAAGACCAGATGACCCACCAATAAAAAAGCCATTGGAGGAATTATCAAGCCTCGGTCTCATGAGTCACCATTCTGGGCACCATGTAATTCCGATTCCATACTTCCAGTCTACTGAACTTCAGATTTCCATGCACTGAAGATTTCAAAGGTACTTATATGTACAAGAATTCAGGGTCTCAACCGTTGAAGCTCCTCATCCTTGGAAAACTCACCATTTGAACTTTCAGCTCCACGCTTGGAAACGAGTCCAGTTTTATAAATGCATCTGCAGTGAACACCAAAGAAATTTCAGCATGACCTTCAAAGCAAGATGACAGACACAAACACAAATATTCAAATAATACCACTGACTGAATCATTAAAAAGCAGTCTGATTTAACTTCAACAATGCACTCCTAACAGATAGCATATTCCTGATATTGTTTCAAAATTATCAAATGCTAGAGCCCTTGTATTCAGACTAACCAGCTCCTAGCATACCTACATCATCTATACATACTGGAAGGTTTTTTTCATACTTCATGACATGTCCAAAAGTCAGCCCTTTATGATGTACAAGACCGAACAAACCTTCCTGTTTTCCATTAGCACAGCATTCACAATCCTTCTTGGCAATACCAGCTACATTAAGCATCACAGCATACCAATAAATTGAAAGTAGAGACAAGTAGGTCAAAGGGGAAGTTCTTATTTCAGGCCAGGGCCCTATGATGTAAGAATTAGCATTACATACTATCCACTAAAAAGAGCTCTTGTCTACCTCACCAATAGTAGAAAGATTTTGCCCAGAAAAATTCTATCTGCATTTCAACATGCAGCATTCCATAAGCATTTTCAAAGAGCTTCCAAATCAAGAATGTAGATACTGGATACGGGGTCTTGTTAGATTAGGTCAGAAAAGGTATGGTTGGATCAATTTGGAGGTTACCTTGGATTTGGTTGGAACAATTTTTAACAGCTCTAGAGTGGGAGTTTAAAAAAAAGAATCTCAGGAGCATAGATCCAAATTCGTGGAAGAAGGGTGCAATTTGAGGAACATATTGTGGAAAAGATCCAAAGTAGAGCTTCAATAATAAGTTTTGTCATATCAAGGAAATGAAAAGAGCATCATTCATCATGTAAGGGGGCTACTTTCCCTAAATAAGCACCTTAAATAAGACTAGCCAGGTGTCGTGTTAATTAAGAGACGACAAAGATTGTTCATAGATAGACTAAGCGTTCATTTGAAGCTTGAAGCAGGAGCTCAATTTGGGAGAGAGTATTATCTTTTAGTATCTTCTTAGTGATCTTCAGAATCTGTTCATGAATTTTAATCTGTAATTCATCTTATGAAGAAAGTACTACCACAAGCAAACAATAATGATGTTTGAAACCCTATTAATTCAAAAAGAAATGTAGATTGAAGCTTGTGAAACTGTTAGTTCGCCTGGTCCATCAGTGGAGAAGCAACAACTTAAGAAGCTCATTTTCCAAACTATAGCAAAAAATGGAACAGGAAGATCGTGTCTTTAGAAAAGGAATTAGTGAACTAGGAAGCAACATCCAAGGTTGTCAAGGCTATCCCTAGGTTCATGTCCTTTAAAAAATAATGTGAATAACACACAGTGATTAACAGAAACGCTTTTATTTGGGGTTCTGATGAAATTATATCCTCCTACTATCCAACAACAACAAGCTCTCATGTTGAATGGTAAAATTCTACTTATTTAAAGTTCACTTTCACTTTTAAGCTGCTTAGTCCTTTATCTAGAAAGAGCACCCAAACTGGGTACTGCTTCACTGAATAGTCTAAAAATCGTTATGGTAAACAGGCCACGACTCAAAAGATTCAAATCGTTTTAGGCAATTTCACACACAGTAACAATTTTGATAAATATAGTTGAAACTCCAAAAGGGTTTTGTCGTATTATAAGGTACTCATATTATAAAATAACCCAGAACGTAACGTTGATATTATATAGTGACAGTTGATTGTAATGATGAAAAGTGACTCATTTATGAACAAGATTTAACTGGCTAAAACGCACAAGTTTGAAAGCACAGATATACATTTTGCCACTATATGAGTTCAACTTCATCCCACAAAAAACTTTGAAGTCTATTTATTATAAAAAAAAACATCGCACCAAAAATATTTTGTTTTAAAGACATACAATTCAACATCATTATATCGGCCTGAAAATTCTGAATTTGAACTGAAGTTATTATCCTTTATTTGAGCTGATGAGTTCAACTTGATAGGCTAAATCTCTAAAACTTAATAATTTTTTTTTTAAGTCATAACAAGACTTGCATCCAATCCTCCACAATGGACTTATTGTGGGGAACAATCCTTTAATTTCTATCAATTCAGCAAACAAAAACTCAAATTGTGCAGTCAATTTTTAAAAGCAAAAGGGGCAAACCCAACCCATAAGAACCCGGAAGGTGAAACCTATAATTAGGGAAGGTGAAACGTGAAACCCATTATTTTCAAATTAAACTCATATCCGCCCCATACCCATTGGGTCCTAAAATTTCAAACTCTTACCCATATTAATTTGATCAAAATGGGTCTAAAATGAATCCTTAGCATATTTTTATTTTTCTATGCTTATTATTCATACGTTTTATAATTTGATGTATTTTCGCATTTCAGACCTTAAAATTGTTTACCGATTAAGTGTTATAAAGGAAGATAAAGTGCATTATTATGTCAAATGAGATAAATTAATAAAACTTTTCTTAAGCACATAATTTGTATTGTTTAAATACTTGCAAAACAATCTTTAGTTCAGTAAGTGGAAAACAAGTAGGCACTAGAGTCAAAATCCAACACTAAATCAAAAGTCCTAAACTCAACGGTACTCTATTACAATGTTTTTAAGATCAAGTGTATCGCTACTTGCAAGTTTTAAGTATTAAAATCATACAGAAGCTAGTAATCTCAAACCTAGTTGAACATGTTTGCAAGGGTGTGACGACGAGAAGCTAGTAATCACAAAGTATACATCAAAATTATATGAATACGTTACATGGCGAGTGGCGATGAGAAATAGTTGAAGGCGGCGGAGCAATGTGAATGAATCATTAGTTTTAATTCTAAATGGAGATTAAATTTTAATTTTATTTTTTTAAAATGTGCAAGTCCATAAGTCAGATCGGATTTGGGTCTAAATTTTTTGGACCTGAACCCATATCCGACCCAATGGCATTTAGACCCATGTCCGACCCGGATCTAATGAGTCTAAAAAAATTAGACCCAGACCCTAAAAATGGGTCGGGTCTAACCAGGTCTGGATATGGTCTTGGACCCATTGCCACCTCTACCTGTAATCCAACCCAACCCAACCCGAACTTAAGTCAATCAAAAAACTAATTTGACTCGAAATTTGTAAACTCGAATACTACATTAGACCCAAAGAAGACCAATCCAAAATTGACCCACCCCGAAAGCAACATGACCCAAAATTGAAATGAACTGTAAAAAACCTAAAACCGATTATACCTGACAGTTAACCAACAATGCCAAATTGAATGACCTCTAACCCGATTTCAACCAACATGTTTAAGACCAACCTTTAAGCAATTACATATTAACGACGTCAACACAATAATACATCAACATTGTCAAAGAATTGACAAGTATACAACAACTAACAAAATAACAGGTCATGAATCAAAAGAGTAAAAATAGAATCATAAATTAATAACTAGATTTCAAGTAACAAGTGGTTTGCAACATATGAATTTTACCCAAAACTAAGATGACACGTCCTAATTATATGACTCGAAATCTATTTAACCGAAATGATTTGTCTTAAGTTGTCCAAGCCAAAACAAATTGATCCAAAATCCATACTAGATTGACCTGAAGTTAATATAGACTAAACCAACTAAGATCTGATCCTAACCCAATTAGGCTAAAAACTGACCGACCTAAAAGACCCAACCCAGTAAGTACCAATCCGAACTTGCTTCGTCAATCTAAATTGACACTCCAAGTCACAAACACTTGGAGGCCTCACAATTCCCTAGCACTATAAGCCCTCCCCTTCCCACACCATAACTAGACTCTGCTTTCAATGGAGAAGACAATTAGTAGAACCTGGAATGCAAACCATGTTATTTAAATAAACATTCAATACAAAAGCGCAAGCTTGCACCACAGTAAAAATCTCAAGGTTTTATAAACCCATAGCTATGAAAATAAATGCCTTAATTTCTTGTGATTTAAACACGGATGAACAGTGAAATGTTATCTAAAACAAAAGAAACAAAACCGGATATGGGGCTGAACGGAATTAACTCCATCACGTTTTTCTTTCACATGTCAAACTAGTTATAAAGCTTGTACTACGTGTTTGATAAAGTTGATAAGGGATACACCCCTGTTTGTACAAATGAAAATATCATAGGTAGAAAATGCCTATAAATTAATAAGTAGACACACAAAAGGGAAGGAAAGATGATTCACACAATGTTTGGAGAAAAAGATTTAAAGGAAAAGAAAGGGATTTATTTTACCTCTTTTGGATATGATATATACGAAGGGAAGAAAAAGGAAATGGAGAAAAAAAAATTATTTCCTCCTTTTAATAAACCAAATTCCTCCACTATTGGAAAAGTGATACTTACTCTTTCACACAACCCCAACCCTAAACACACCCCCCCCCCCCCCCCCCCCCCCCCCTATTTTCCCTCTTTTCCACATCCCTCCATTTCCTCCAGAATTGTCAACCAAAGTATCCAAACACATTGTTCGACGAAAAATAAAAAGCACACATCTTGACTGCTTTCCTTCAATTCACCTTTGGTCTACCTTATAACCCCTTAAGTTGGTCTTATCTCATCTCACATATAAAGCTCACTCCGATAACCACAATGTAATTACACATCTTATCTTAACTTGAATAACAAACATCTAATAATCAAAAATATATAAGCATGAAATCATATGATTCAGGCTTGGATCAGAACTTTGATGTTATATTTCATTTGCCCATGCATGGATACATAGTACCACATGACAATAGAATTTCACAACAAACTCAAGAGTAGGCCTTCCAAGTGGAAAGAAGGTACTTCTAATCACAGATGCAAGCATGCAACAATCAGTCTCCCAAACTCAAATAATCTTTTAGGTCATCAAAACGGCAATACATATCAATTCATCTTAACCACAAAGGTCGATATCAAACATAAATACAAAAAATTGAAACTCCATTTCCCTCTAGGTATGTCTGAGCCTAAACATGAATGACACATGAATTTAGTAAAGATAACAATTATTAACATACTCACATTATTTGATTTCAAATTGATCCAATAGTCCAACAGCTTGAAAAATTCAAAATTTGAGGGGTATCTAGTTACAATTATAATCTAACACAATAACAAAAAGTAATATGCATCTCGAACTATCAGATCCCATCCCCCAACCTCAATAACTAGATAGATCCTTCCTCGGTTCTTTATAAAAATTATACTTCCCCTTCATATATTAACAAAAAACAATACTCCCAACAATTTTCCATATATTGGACTAAAAGAGGATATAAATTTCCTCAAACTGAGCAAAACATTTCGTCAGCAAAACTTTACGCCATATATGGGTAGTCAATTCATGCAAGTTGTAAACCCTTTAATAGAAAGATATTTTCATATACACATACAAATGATGCAAAAGAAACAACAATAACAACACTATTAAATTCAAACATAATAGCAACACAACAACAAGAGATTCAAAGAAAGACGATGGAGTAGTTGATTACCATCCACTCGAACTTGGGTGACTCCCACCGGATCTCGGCCGATTCGAAACGAAAGAATCCGATTCAACACCACCAACTCCAGCTCCAGCTCCAACTCCAACTCCAACTCCAGCAACTCTCATCCTTCTATCAAACCCGCCCCCGGACTTAGGCCGTCCATCCTCGGCGTAGCGACTCGGCGATCCATGATAATTCCCGTGAGCCGACCCCGGTCGATAACTCCCCTGCCTCGGTTTCTGAAATTCAGGAATACTCGCTACATCCCTCGCCACAAACCCGGGCCGTAGATGCGGTGGAACAAACTTATTACTCTTCGGACTCGGTGTATCCATCTTAATATTGTTATTGTTATTGTTGTTGTTTTCTCTCTCTTGGAACGTCAGGCTTCCGCCGGTCTTCCCTTGAGGACGGAGCGAAATGGAATCGGAATCCGAATCGGATAATTTAGAAGACGAAGGAGAGACAGTGGCGGACGGCGGAGTTAATTGTTGGGGTGGTGGTGGAGGTGGCTGAGGTTTGGGGGAGGGGCGGGAGAGGACAAGCATGCCTCCATGGGTGAGGCGGGAGGAGGCAGATAGGGAGTAAGATTTGCGAGGGTGAGCGGCGGAGGAGAGGGAGGAGGACGGTGAGCGAGAGGCGGCGGTGGTGGTGGAGGGGTTGGTTATCTTTTTCTCGTAGATGTCGTTGAAGTTCAAAGAGGTGTACTTGTTAGTTCTTGCCATCCACTACTACTACAAACTTGATGGATTTGAATAAGTTCTGAGAGAATGAGATTGCAAAGGAGGGGTAAATGGTGGGAAGATCTGGGAATAGGAAACACTGAGATTAGGAGAGAAATCGCTGTGCTTTAAAACAATAACTTTAACGGAACAGTGATGCGTTCTATGATGTGAATGAATATGATGTTGATTGTTGAGTGCCAAGTTTTTGTTTTTGTTATTGTTTTTAATTCTACTTCTTGTTTTGTGGGGATAGGGACACGTACAATTTTAACATCTGTACTTGTAGAGCGGTCAAAAATTAACCCGATCCGAATTATCGATTCGAATTTGTAACGATTTGAATCCGATTTATAACCGTTTTAAATGTAAAATTGGTAACATGTAACTCGATCTAAACCTGACTTAATATTAACCGAAAATCGACTTTATCTTATATTATTTGACCCGAATTTAAACTTGCACCCGACCTGACATAAATCAATAACCGACTAGAAATGACTTGACAATGAAGCGAACCCGAAATGACCCCCGAACTGATTATAACCGAAACAGATTATAACATGAGATAACATGTTATAAACCCCGCCTATTGTGATCCTCAATTGAATATTTTGTAATATTTTGTTACTTTTGTAAGGGACAGAATTTCTTCAGAAACTTAATGTTTCATCGTATTAGTTATATGACTAAAATTAGACTTAAACCTGAAATAGTTGATTAAACGTCTTAAATATTGAGTCAATCTCGGTACTATCATACCTAAGTATGACTTATACTCGAAAGTATCCACCACAAACTCGGCTAAAACCCGACTTAGTACAACCCGAACCCGAAATTGAACCGAACTTGAATTGGACAAATTGAACCCACTTGTAACCGAAAGGGTAAATAATTCGATATGATTTGATCCAAGCTAAACCTGAGTAAAGTTCGAACTTGACCCGATAAAGACTTGATTTAATTTAACTCAACCCAAATATGACCCGAAACCTGACATGACCTGATCAAAACTCGACTGAAGTACTCGAATTGACACCTATACATGTTACTAGTACCAAATTATAAACTTATTTTAATGTACAAGTTCTTTTTTGCGGCAAGTACAAATTTCAACTTTTTAATATGGATTAGATTAGCGGTATGTGTTTGTTCACTTTAAGCATGATTAATTACAGAAATTAATGAGAGAAAATGGGCCAAGCAACATAAGTGGATTATTGAGTTAGATGAAATGGGGTAGCCAATTTGGTGGGATTTTGGATTTCCCACCAAATTATAATAAACTTTTGAATTGGTTTTTGGAGCCAACTTAAAACAAGTTCCATAAAATTTTTAGAGGCTTTAAATACAGCATTAGAGAACTATCAAGAGATAATGTACAAAATTTTTCTCCCAAATTACAATTTCCAAAAATCTAATTGTACCATCCCTACAACAATTATCACAATCAACTCAAATTCCAGTCAAGTATCAACATTTAATTTGGATTCCACGCATTCTCTCATGAATAATTCATCATGGAGAATATTTAAGAGTTGTCTCTACTTAGCGTTGATGGTAATTGTTCTGTAGAAGCAACAATGAAGCCTTTATATGATCAAGAATGGGACAAAAATAAAATAGACACCACAACCAACAATGCATACAATGAATTTAATCCAACAAGAAATACTGTTAGATGGTAGGGTACAAAGGAAAGATACGAAAAAATGACAAAAGATTCTCATGCATTGCTAATTTACTGCAAAACAGCAAGAATTACAAGCTCCCATGTGGATATATACAAAGGTTAGCTAGCCACTTTTCATTGTAGCAGATGGAATATACAAAGGATATGAAAAGATGTCAGAAGAAGTCTTTTTTTGAAGGAAGAAATCAGAGTACCTAAGAAATATAAAACCATAGTAGGGAGAAAATGAAAAGAGCTAAATGTGGACCAACTTATGTCTTTTCCATTACATCAGGTCATTGGCCAATTCACTAAACATAGACAAGACAACAGTTCACATATTCATACAAAAAGGAATCATCAAAAGGCACAGTAATGTAATCAAGCCAAGTTTCACATCAAAGAACAAAATACAAAGATTAAGATAGTGTTTGTCTCATGTGATTAATGTAAATTTAACACCAACATTCAAAGACATATGTATGATTATGTGCCTGTGGATAAAAAGTGGTTCTTTATGTCAAAAATCATACAAACCTATTACTTAGCACCAATAGAGGATAAGCCATACAGATATGCCATGTCAAAGAGATTCATTAACAAAATCATGTTCTTAACATCAATCACAAAGCATTAGTTCTCAGTAGATGGTACTTGTCTTTTTGATGGGAAAATAGGGTGTTGGCCTTTGCAGAATAAGTTCTAACCTAGAGGAAGAGTGTACATAAAGAGCTAGGGACTTTAGAAGTCAAGGGAATAAAGAACATAACACAACTAGTAATCAAGGAAATGTTCATCAACAAATTGGTATCAACAATCAAGTCTAGATGCCCATTGGGTGCAGATGGTAAGATAAAGATTCCACAAGACAATGCAACACCTCATATAATATATATAAATCTAGAGTTCAAGACTTTAGCAAATTCTATGGTTTTGAAATTGAGCTAATCTCACAAAGGATTCACTATAAGTACACATAAGTGTTGAAGGTGTTTTTAAATGATGCATCAAGCTTTTTGGTGTCTTTGTAATTGAGTGTTTTCATTGTAAAACTTAGTTTAGAACTGCATCAATTAAAAAAAACCTTTTGGAAATGAATCAGTGTATGAATACAACTTGTCTCTCATGTTAAATGTTATTTCAACACATGCATAAACACTAACACTTAGTCATCAAGCATCAACCCGTTGAGTACATTAGAGTGTTGGTAGACACATGTTTCAATCACAAAAAGGTAATAGCACACAGAAAATCATTGATAGCTCATTCATCATAGGTTTCAAAGTCCCTCATAAATCAAGTGTTCTTTACAGGCCACAAAATGCACTACACAGGTTGCAAGACATCCTATGTGGCACCAAAAACAAACTATGTATCTATGGAGTTGGCATAAGTCATCAACGTTGGTGTTTAGTTATTTATCAAAAACATTCCTTTATCATTAAGGTATTTTAAACATCAAATACAAACCAATCTATAATAATCATCCCTCTCTCCCCTTATAATTACCTCAAATATGATATTTCCAAATAAAACCAATAGAGTAGGGACCAACAAAACCACATAAAACCAAAGGCAACATAGACTAAGGCTTCACAAAATAAAAAAAATAATCGAGCACCATCAGTTTTAATATGTCATGAGAGGGCCAAGGATGTAACATGGAGAGCTTCATTTGAGGGCTGGACATCATTCATACCTTTCTCGGCTTTAGGGACATCGAAATCCAGCCTTTGTCTACCTCTAAAAGTCTCCAACTCAACCTCATCTCACCACAACGCCCAATCCTTCACTGGTACTCTAGAGTAGACTAGAGTTTTTTTGGTGTCTCTTGAACAATGAGATGAGGAGGAAGTTGGTCAAGAAGAGGTGTTTGTAGCCTTGAAGGGGGGAGTGGAGAGGTCTACAGATTTGTGAGGTTTAGGAGTAGGAGTGACTTCCACAAAGGGAGTGTTCAATGGATTTGGATACACCTTAATCAGGTTGACATCGGTTGGATATCAAGGTGTGGAGGGAGGAGTGGTAGGAATAAATTCTGACCATTCATCTAATGAATCACTCCATATCTTGCCGTCTATATCCAAAAAGAAGAATAAAATATGAAGACAACCGCATGCAAAGAGCAATTAACCCTAAAACAACCCCAAGAATGATCAACAAATGGATGAAAATGATTACAGAAGTGGATGGATTTGAGGAAAAACAAGAACCAAAATGATCATAAGGATATGGGGAAGATGTTTAGAGTATTTTTGTTCGAATCAAGATGGTGGATTTGGGTTTTATGTGAAGAACAGAGAGAGAGAGAGAAGCTAAGAAGGGAGGCAAGCAACAAAGAGTTGGTTAAGATAGGGTTAAGAGTTGGTTTTACGGTTATTAGAAAAGGGAGGGAGTGATTACTATAGTTGGGTTAAAGGAATTAAGCCTATATTTGACATTAAGTAGGATGCAAATATAGACTTAGAGCCGACTAACCCATTCCATATAAGGAATTGGGACTAACAAAAAAAGAACAACAAAAGTTAAAATTTGGGGTAAAAAATAGGACAGAGGGGGTAATAAACTAGAGTAAATAATTGATGTTGTGTTTTACACTTGTCCTAACTTAGAGATGTCATTAAACTAAACTAAAGTACATAAGCTATTAATAGTTTTTTAAATAGTGAGATGGTTAATATAAGATATATTGGAATAAAATGGTTTTATAAAGGAGAGAGAGAGAGAGGAATTTTTAAAATAGATTAATTAGCTAATACGGATTATAATTACAATGTAAGCCCTAATGTTAAATGGAAAACAATTATCAGAATGAGTCATCTCCCAAGTGAAATTCCTATTTCATAATGACCACTATAACCCATGATTAAACATGTGCATTAGATGGGGTAAGAGTCAGAATGGGTTACAAGCAAAATGGACAAGGCCAGGTCGGGTAAAAAGAGATGCAAACGGGTCGGGCCAAGAAGATACATAATGGGCCGGGCCGTCCAAAGAGAGTATACTTTTTTTTTATCTATAGATGGTGATAGTTTACATGTATCACCTCTAATCTTTGGTAGTGGACCATTGACAAGTAAGTGATAACAATTCATTACCTGTTAGTGTTTGAAAGTTTTGAAAACTATTGGCCTATTATTGACCCAACTTGACCCATTAAAGACCCAATAAAATATGACCCTTTAAGAGACCAATACATTAGACCAATTATTGATTAGGCCCTTTTACAAACGAATCGTTCAAGGGCCCTTAACAGGGCCCCACCCATTTGAATAGGTCTACCCATGATGATAATATTATGTCATATTCATATATTTGCTTATAGTAAATAACGACTATATTTCACAAAAAGAAAAAAATAATTGCGTAAAAAAAGAGAAATTTACATGTGAAATTAGAATATTGTGGTTTATTGGTAAGTATGATGACTTTGTAATGACTGAAATAATATAATGATCTAATGTATTATGAAGTAGCTTCTAGTACTTTACTATTAATAAAATAAGTAGAACATTGTTTACCGTCACCAAAATACTCACACCACCTCCCAAATTTACCATTTTGCCCTTAATCAAATTAAAATTACTTATGATTAACAATGTAAGTAAACATGATCATGATTAATAATACTAATTAAATAAATAATATATCACTAATTAAATGAAATAATACTAAGTAGTACTACTTAATAACAATTATACGAAAAAAGAAGAAAAAGGGGGGAGTTGTTTGAAATTTTAGACTAGCCCCAAGTGGCTGTCTAAAATTTTAGGTGGCTGTCTAAAATTTTAGATGGCTCCCTCTCCCTAGGGCTAGCCTAAAATTTTAAACGACTCCCCTTTTTTTTCGTATAATTGTTGTTAATTATAAAACATAGTATTGTAAATACTAATTAACTAAGTAACATATCACTAATTAAACGAAATAATACTAATGAACAACAATTATACGAAAAAGAAAAAAAGAGGGAAGTCGTTAAAAAATTTTAGCGGCTCCCCTGGGGCTAGCCTAAAGTTCTAAATGGCTCCCCTGTTTTTAATTAAAAAATAAGGTTTCCGACGAGTGGTGGCGGTTTTCGGCGAGATTCCCAGCATGTTAAAGGTGGAAAGGAGAAATAGAAAGAAGTTGAAATGATGAATAATAACAGAGGGTAAAATAGTATTTTTGAGGGGCGGTGCGAGTATTTTGGATGGCAAGTAACAAGTCTCAACAATAACTAGTAACTAGAGCTATCAAAAATCGACTCGAACTGGTGAAATCAAACCATTTCAAACTGCTAAGGAACCGAACCGTTGAGAATCCATTTGTTGAAAACCAAAAATCGAACCGACCCAATTAGATGAAATTCGAAACTGAACCGAATTGTATTTTAGAAAACCGTTAATGGCACATAATTGTTTTCAGACCGAATCGTTAAAACTCAAATCGAGAACAACACGAACCGATTAAGTTCGAACTCGATAGTAACCCGAACTGATGTAAACTGAAATTATTAAAACCCGATAAAAACCTAATAAACCCGAATTGTTTACAACCCGTAAATAGATATGACCGAACCGTTTACAACTCATAAACCGTTATGAACGAACCATTGACAACCCGTAACCCTTTATGACCGAATCATTTAAAATTGTTACCTTCACTCTACATTTTGTGTTGTTTAACACATTTCAATATTTGATATATTATCTATATTCCTTGAAAATGATCATTCCACCTAGTTCTAATTTAATTATGACCTACATTAATATATATGATATTCTTTCATTATAAGCATTATAACCCGACTTTGAGAGCCTTTTCATAAATACTACAATTATGTAATAGCGTGAAATTGAACCATTACAATGCTAGTAAAATGGTAGCATTTGAACAAATAGTGATAGTCATAAAAATTAGTACAGTATCCGGAACATTACATTAAAAGCACATAAAGGCGCTAAATCAGTACATCATATCTAAAACATTACATTCCCAAATAATACCCGAACCGATCATGACCCGAACCGATTATGACTCAAACTGATTATGAACCGAACCGATTACAACCCGAACCGTCTAGTCCCCGAACAGTTTTGATCCAAAAACCGCTTTAATTTAACACAACCCGTTTTCTAACCGAGCAATTACAACCCGAACCGATAATGACCCGAACCGATTACAACTCGACCTGATTAGGACTCGAACCGAATAGAAACCCCGCAATAAAAAATAAATTAAACCAACCCGATAAATTTTAAAACTGACCCGAACCAAACCGCTAAAGGTTGTAAACCGCTAAAAACTGATCTATTAATAACCGAAAACCGATAAACCGAACCCAAAATCGAACCGTATAACCTACCGAAACCCCTAACCCATAATGCATGTCACCCTAGGCACTTATGCAGTCATGTTGCATTTTCACTGCCAATAATGTCACCAAAATCTGCCGTCTTAGTTTTTGAGTTTGGACCCATTGTTGAAGAGATTGTGTAAAAGTGAAAATGTCCTTTTTCACATTAAGTAGTGAACGATGTTCATAATGCAGGTAATTCTTGTCTTCAAACCAAAATGACATTATTGATTATGTGTTATGTTAAGGAATTTGATTGCAACACCATTATCCTTGTTCTCCACCATACCACAAGGAAGTCTTTTATTAATTAAATTTAAGCATAATATATACAAGTTGAGGGTTCTAGACATTAAAAATTTAGAGTGGGGTTTTTTTTAGTATAGTAAAATATTATGGCATACGAAATATTACTTGGAGGCATGGTTGCTAAAATTCCTATGATAGAACAATTTTACAAATAAAAAACTGTGATCTATTCAGATCTTAAGTAGGACCTTTATAATATTGGAATGTTACGTTTTATGCGGATAATATTTTGTTGTGGTAGAATCTAAATATAATTGTGTGATGTATTTACAATCCAAGAATAACAATTTAAGGTGATTAATAATCAATTCACATTCAACCATTGCTTTTAACACTGGTTTACATTATGAAATAAGTTGAACAATGTATAATAGTTTTTGTCATATTGTAATCTCAAAAGCCTATAAATCGATCCTACCTCCCTTATCGATCTAAGGTAACATCTCAATCTAGACATTACGGTGTAGGCATGGTTCGTAGTTTATACAAATTAATTTTTCGCAAATTTACCTTTTAGTCATCTTTAAAACCTTTCTCCTTACATTTAAAGAGCCAATTTTCATCCCATAGCACATCAAAGTGTGATAATTATAATACAAATCCATCAAAATTTTTATTTGGCAATGAGAAAGAACAAAACAAAGTAACTAAAATATTTCTAACCGAAACTACTAGTTGATGTGCAGTGGTGACCAGGTGACTCTGTCCCTTTTCACTTTAATACAAAAAACAAAAGAAAATGATTTTTCAACCTCGATGATGTCTTCAAGAAGTCTCTAGATCTCCTTCAGGGCACTTGTTGGGGTCCTTAAAGCCTTAATTGCATTCAAACAATATGTTCTCACGATCCATGTTGGTGGGATATTCTGCGCTTCCTACAGCCCTCGCCAGATTGCCAAAAGTTTCGTATGAAGGGGGGATGAGGCCAACACTCTTTCTCCTATCATCTCGTGAGCCCAACCTTGTCTATAAAAAGCAACATCGATTCCAGCTATCACGATCTCCCTTCCCAGAGGTTTCTTGATTTTTTTCCATGCTCCATCAGTCTCCATAAATAAGTAGTTCGTTCCTTGTAGCTTACTTGAAATCCAAAACTGGAAATCTTTTGGCTAAACATTAGCTCTAACATCCTGACCATGACTTTCAAAGAAAGGGTCACACCACCTTTGCCAGCAACTAAATGTAGATAAGACACGTCTCGGATCTGGATTTTTGTTACTGAGAACCACTTCATTTCTATGCAACCAAATGCTCCATTAGGTAAGAGAAAAATCAACATCCCGTAAGGATTGGTAATTGCTATCATCCTTCTTAAACAGGAAATGGAGAAAGGTCATAATCCGAATCTCAATTTCTGATTCAACCAGGGATATGACAATACCTAGATTACAAGCTGCCCAAATCCTTTTAACAAATCGGCAATCTCTAAGAACATTAGCTTAGGTCTCTTTTTTATCTTGGCACCAGAGGAAAGTATCCTCTTGAATAATCTTCCTAGCCTTTAACGTTGGCAGTGAAGGGATTGCCCTTGAATTGCTTTCCAAATGAACATTTTGATCTTCATTGGGCATTTCATTTTCCATAGGTTCTTCCAGAAGAGGGTAGCCTAGACAAAGAGCTCTAGCTTTGCCCATTACTTTGCGATTGTAAATAGTTATATCCTGCCTTGGTTGAAAAGTTACCTATTGGTGACCAGTGCCAAACAAGCTCATCTCTACAATCTCTTATGGGAACATGCAGATGTAAGATTTCTCTTGCCGAATCTTCATGGAAGATATCCCAGATCTTCCTAGTATCCCAGCTTTTATCCTCGATAAGAAGGTCTGACACCCAAGTAGGGTTATCTCCATGAAGCTGAGGTCTATCCCTTATTTGCGTAAGTCATGATGGGGCAAGATATGATTCCTGAAATTTATGACTTTTCCATTATTCCTTTCCATAATGAACAAAAATTTTGATGCTGATCTCCCATCCACGTCCATTGGAGTACTTAAATAAGACCTCATTTGAGTTATTAAAGGAACCCCTAAGGGTTTTCTATTAACAAACTTCCTCAGTGTATTCGGGCTGAAGATAATTGAGGATTTCTACAAGCTAACTAGTTCCCTTGAAATATCATAATAAAACATTAATAGTTTCTCTGATCAACAAGCATGATATCGATGTTGCTTTAAAAAAAAGAGAGCATCATTAGCGAAGAAGAGATGAGAGATCTCCGGACTCCTTGGTCCCATTTTTAGGCCCTATAACAGGTTATTAGATTCTAAGTGATGTAATTTTCTATAAAGGACTTCCCTATATAAACGGAATATATAAAGGGATAGAGGATCTCCCTGTCTCAATCTTGCCTGGGGCTAGAAGGATTCTAAAGGCTCTCCATTAACAAGAATTGAATATGAGACTGAGGAGATGCACAACATGATCTAGTGAATCCACACGTGAGGAAAGTTCATTACTTTCAGAGTAAAAGCATTGAACTTCCAATTAAGCCTATTATAGGATTTACTAAGTTAAACTTTCAAGATAGCCTTGAAGTCATTTCCTTTCCTTGAATGCTTTACCTCGTGAAGAATTTCATGCACAAGAATACTATTATCAGTCATAAGCTGACTTGGGATAAAAGTATTCTGAAATTCACTAATAATGTTAGCTAGAACCGATTTGAGTCTATTAACAAGACATTTAGAGATGATTTTGTATGATGAATTACACAGCCCGATTGGCCTAAACTGCGAAACCTCACAAGCTTTATGAACTTTAGGAATGAGCTCCAAGTGAGTTTGATTCCAGGATTTCAGAAACGACAAGCCATTGAAGAAATGGAGAATTAACTTTGTGATATCACCTTTACAACATTCCCAACTTTCTTGGAAGAACCATGGAGGAATACCATCAGGGTTAAAGATTTAAGGGGCTTCATACCAAACAATGGATCCTTCACTTCCTTAGGAGAAAATGGCTTAAGGAGATGGTGGTCATAATCCTAGACACTTGGAAGATTAGAAAACCAACCTTCTATAATTGATGGATTATTCTCCCAATTTTGAAGATTGCTTTGCATAACTCCTCTTCCAGCATAAATGTCTTTGAAATATTGACAAATTCTTGCTTGATTGTACTCTGGTTCATCGTCTATGATCCATCCGCTCTCTTTATTGTAGAAATTTCATTTTTCATCCTTCATTCTTTCACTGATTTGAAGAAGAAGCTTGAGGATTGGTCACCAAACTGATCCCATCTACTTTTTGCTTGTTGTTTCTAGTATATCCATTTAACATTTGCGCTATTCTTTTCCAACTAGATATTATCAAAAAAAGAATTAGCTTTTGAAAGATCAGAAATTTTAGCTTGATCATGAATAAGATTTGACTGAATCAGGTCCTATTTAAGACCATGCTTCTGCTTGAAACTTAAACACCATTGTCTAATAGATTGTGTAACATTTTTGCATTTCTTAGAGATCTCAATCATACTCCTCTTCCCATTTGATTTATTATATTCCCTTTTAGCCAGAAGTCTAGCCTCCTCAAACTAGTAGGCCCAGAATTCTATCTTATATGGCCTTTTCCTTTTGGAAGATTTTGGATGAAAGTCGATTAAAATCGGGCCATGATTAGAGAGGAAGATTGGAAAATTTATAAGCTTTGCATTTGGATAGATATTTCTCCACTCATTAGTGTAGTAAGATCTATCAATGAGCTCAAAAATAGAATCCTCCCCCTTTATATTGTTTGTCTATGAGAACTGAACTCTTGTTGACCGAATATCAAAGAGATTGTAGTGAAGCTTTCATTCAGTGAATTCCCAAGCCCCCTTTATTTTTTTAACCACCTAGCTTTTGATATGCAAACTCGACCTAATTAAAGTCCCCCAGCAAGCAATGAGGACCTTTAAAATTCTCCAATATCTCTCTTAGCTCATTCGAAGCATCCATACACAAATTAACATAAGGCGAGCCATAAAAAACGAGAGTTTACAAGATGACTTAATAATCGAAAGATTGCAAGAGTCTTCCATCACAGAATAGACCTCCTGTAGCCCTAGAGGGCTCAACTCCATGGGTTTAGGAATATCCTACGAAGACAAAATCTGTAATAAGAGAGTTTACCTTACACTTTGTTTCTGATAAAAATATAATATCCATATTTAACCAACTACTACAGCTATGAATAAATGGAATTTTAGGGCCAAAGTCTATCTTAGCTCCCCTATAATTCCAATACCATATCTTCATTAGTCTCCCTGTAGCTTTTCAAGGCTAGCCGCTGAGCCAGAAATAACAAAAACTAAACCGCATAGAACCTCATGATCTTGACATTCCTCCAGCCTAGGCTACATCCCATAGTGGAAAGATTCATCATCATCATCAGATAGGCCATACTTCTAGACCACACATCCCTTGTACCTTTTGGTGGTCTTTTGCTTTTTTCTCCATTCTACTCCACCTTCCAAACGCATGTGATTTTCTTGCTCTTCTCTAATTGTTTGGCCCAACTGAATGGGAGGAAGATTATTCCCTACAACTACTAGAGCTTGATTCACCCTCCTACCAAAAAAATTAATTAAACAACTAGATGAATATTTACCTCTTATTCTATATGACCTTCTCCCTTTCCTTAGAACCCTAGAGGGGCTAGAAGAAGCAAAGGGTGGTGAAATATTAAGGGTAGAGGAAAAACAGGCATTAAAACTCTCTTTAACATTAGGATTAGATAAGGAGGAAGGAGCTATGGAGAATGAGTCAGGGGATTTAGGCTAGGAGGACTCAAGGGGGAAACCAGATGATGAAAAAGGGGCCTGACTAACAGTAGAGGAAACACTACTAGATGGAAGGGGGAGGGGGGGGGGGGGGGCAAGAATGCATAGGCTTGAAGAATAAAATGGTTGATGATTGGGAGGAAAACATGGAAGAAAAGTTAAGGTTTGAGTGGGGTCGGATGTTGGGAAAAGTAAAAGTTTCGCGTGAAGGGGTGAGACTCACTGAAGATTGGGGAACACTTCTAGAAGAATAGGAGAGAAGAGGTCAAAAGGGATGACTCCTACGTGGGCTCCCTATAGGACCATTAGGGAATTAGGGGAGGAGGGGATCAAAATTATTCAGGTTAGGGATACCCAAAGTAGGGGAGCAACATCTTCATCATCTGAAGGGGAATGCCGTAATAGGTTAGCAAATGACTAGGTGTTTGCCATTAAAAAACCCACAAGACTTTTGAAGCATATAACCAACTAGACAAAGAAGGAAAACTTGAGGTAGAGGATGACATTCTTGAGTATGAAACATGCTAATAGAGAAAGACGAGTAGGAGGAATCTGAATGCCAACATTTAAATAGAAAGGAGACTCTAACAGACTGCATTAAACGCAAAAGCCCCGGCAAGCAGGAAGCTACTCTAGTAGGTTTTGACAAATTGGGCAAAAAAGTAGAGAATTTATAATCATTCGGATCATCATAACCAATCAAAACACATCCCACACTAGAAACTTTAAATAAACAAGTACACAAATACTTGAGAAGGGGGGAAAAGCAAAGAAATTTTTAGCAGAATTAAATTTCTCTTGCTAGACCTGGAAGTTATTTTCTAGAACTAAGCACCAGTTTGAATGGTCATAGCAACATACTTTCTTTGATACACTTTGTCTAACCGAGTAGGACTTTTTCATTACTCCACCCTTCTTTAGCCTCACCTCCATCCTTCATCTGTACCTCATAAAGATAGGGAGCTTTCTAGAGCGTGAAAATTATTGAATTATCAAGATTATCATCTAGACGAGGTCTTTTCAAGACTCTAGCAATCATAACGCTTTTTTTGCAGCTTGAACATCCTCCTTATGCTGAGCTTGAGAATCAGAATCAGAATTAACCACCAACATTTTCTTACTCTTAGAACTATCACTACCTGCCTTCTTCTCAGAGAAACCTGGGGGACAATCCAAAGCGTATTCTGGTTCTTAGAAAAAATCAGAATCACTCATGCCCTAAGGCGGGGAACATTGATCACTTTGATACAGATTGACATTAGAGGTTCTAAGACTCTCAATTCTCTTCAAACCAATGAGCTTATTAGAGAACAAAGGCAAATAACTTTTATTAATTCTTAAATTGCTATTAAGCCCATGACACGCCCTTGAAATGGAGATTCTCACAAGGGTAGAGACTTCTAAATTCGATGTTTAACAAAATGCTTCTTTAAGCCCAATTCTTCCATATTTCTTGCAATAGACAAAAACTCCCTCAAATCTAAAGTAAACCCACCTGAAAGTATCCTCTTCAACTTCAAAATGAAAAACCTAGAATTAACGGCCTATACATTTGGATTTTAACAAGAACTTTCATATGATCCATAAAACAAGGAGCTAATGTGTAACACCCCGGTAATTCCTATTTTTGAAAACCAAACCTTTAGGAAACTACCAGTGCATTACTGCCACGTGTTTAAATGTTAAGACTATAAAACAAAGTTTTGCAGTGGAAAACCAAAAGACTTTTCAAAATAACTGAAGGTTTTAGAGCACTCAAGAGGGGGGGTGAATTGAGTGTTAAATAGTCTTGGCCTATTTTTCTCCCTTTTTTGATCAGTGGGAGGAACCAGTTGTGCTGGTTCCTATATAGCAGCGGAATGTATGTAGAGCAATAAAGAAAGACACACAATTTAACGAGGTTCAGCCAACTCAGGCCTACATCCTCCTACACTATGCTCTTTTATTAATCTACTCCGAAAAACAAAGAACACAGACACTCAACTGTTTCCCTACTCTGGGAACCAGTTCACCCCACACTCTACTCCGAGTGTGCACTCGACTTACACTAGTAAGCCCTTTTGTGTTTGAACTCACAAACACTCTCCTAGCCTATCAACCCCTCTGTTGAAGGCTTTTTACAGAATCAAACTCTCCTTTAATCTTGCTTCTAAAAGCTAATATGAGAGAAAAATATAAGTTCTAATGGTGCTCGTGTATATAACTTAATGAAAGGTTTTTATGCTTAAAGTGTGTATAATGCTCTCTAGAGATAAACTCAGTTTTTTTTCACGTGAGAGACTTGTTTAATTAGGTTGATTAGATGAGTTTATATATATGATTACAAAAATCCTGGCTTTCCTAAAATCACATAATCTTTATCACATAATCTTTTGAGCTGTCACCTTATGTGAGTTTAGGAAAGTATTTATCTTATTTGACTTAATCATATAGATAGAATCAAATAAGGTAAATACTCCTAGTTTTTAGGTAACCAATATATTCTCATCTAATCTACCAGCTGCTCAATATATTTTCCAAAATAATTCTTTAGAAAATATTTTTACAAAATCTTTTCAAAGATACGCAGCTTGATATTCCATTCAGTAAACCCAGTTCCCTGAACCTGGTTCCCTGAATTAAGTAAGTTATGAATTCTGTTCCAGCTTTGTACCAGAATTCATAACATGACTTATCACACTTAAAACACTTATATTACCTACTCATATAAGTCATACTATGGAGCACATTACATGAAAAACTAGATTAACAGTAAAGTACAACTGATCTTCTTTTCATGTAATCTACAAGACTTGAATCTTCCTTGGATGCTTCATCTTGAGCAAGGTATCTTTCTTCGAATGTCTTCGAAAGGCTTCTATGCTCCAAGTCTTGGAATCAGCTTAACTACTGCACGTATAACATGGTTAACATGCAATAGATAATATGTGACTGCTTTTCATTAAAGCAGTCAAGGAGACAGTTCCAACTTCTTGTGACCTGTTTCCTGTAACTGTTTGTCATCATTCAAAACATCAAAACTTAAGGAACTCAATAAATTCCCCCTTTTTGATGATGACAAACTAATTGAAGTTCCTGCAATCCAAGCACATTAAAAATATACAAACTCCAATAAAGTACTCAACTAGGATTGAGTACATCAACAATCTTTAAGACAAAAAATGAACACACACTGAAAAAAAAAAAATTTTCTTAAGTTAACTTGACTTGACTCCTATTTGACTTAATCTAAAAATCCTAAAAGGCTAAGAAGATCCTAGGCTTCAGCTTCAACTCTTTCCCCCTTTTGGCATCATTAAAAAGTATACTCAAGTAAAAATAAAATGCACAAATTATTAAATGTACTCATCCATGCAGTGGCATCAACCACCATTCAAGTTAAATGCTGCAAAAATAGATTAGTCAAACTAAGCATGACATAGCAGAAATAAAATTGTTTAAAACAAATACCAAACAAAGTTCAACACATTAAAGACCCCAACTCCATATCAAAAGAATAGTTCATGGAGTGGGAAGAAGCAAATCAACATAATCAGTCATAAGAGATAGGGTAGGCAGGCAAAAATAGAAAACAGAATCAATCTTCATCATTCTCATCCTCCTCTTCTCTGTCAGCATCCTGGTCTCCATCATCAGCTGGTTACTCATCTTCATCTCCTTCCTCAGCATCATGCATCTCTTCTTTAGGAGGAGACTGTGGAGCAGTAGCACTTGTACCAGGTGCTTCTTGGTCATGAGAACCAGCAAACTTCTTTTCTCGATTAATAAACCTAGAATCAATAGAAGAGAATAAATCTTGGACCAGACCAATGATGTTTTTGAGCAAAATCTCCTGATCCTCCAACCTTTTCAGAACTAGAGCCTGACCTACTAGCTCCTCTACTTTCTTATTCTTCTTTGTTGGAGATCTCACATCCTCCACTGGTTCCTTTGATTTAAACAACAGCTAATCCCCACTTATATCTAAACAATGTAACTGGGACAGTGGAGCCACTCAGGGGTACATTGTTAGATTTGAGCAGGTGGGTTATAAAGGATCCATAAGGCAAGGAGTGATGAGATGACCCATGGCAGTTCATCATATGGGCCAACATTAATGCAGGAAGATTGATTTTCACCTTCTTCATTAACAGATACATCAATACCATTTCCATTATTCTTACAGTACCTCTACCCTGAGCCCTTGGTATTAAAACCTTGTTACACAAAGAGTGTAGAACAAGCATAACTGGTTCCTTCAAATTTACAGACTTAAGAATCCCTGGCTTTTTGGGCATCTTCCCTCCAAACATAAATATATATATCTCCTCTGATGTGACCCCAACAAGCATGGGCCACCAGTCCCCAGAGTACTTATCAAAACCATCTCTTGGTATACTTAACAGACTTGACAGAGAAGCAACTGATAAACTGACATTAACCCCATTCACACATGAATTTATGGATATATCAGGCATCTGCTTGATATTAACATAAAATTCCCTAACTCCAGACACATTTGCAGCACAAACATCAAACAACATTAACCAACCTTAATAATCAAGCAACTCCTTGAACTCAGATAATGCAGCAATATCAAAATATCCTTTTTCAACACCACACCCAGACAACACTAGTCTAGAATTTAAATCAATAGAACCAGTAGGAATAGATTCTACAGATTTACCTTTTGAAGCAAGAGAGGTTTTAACAGGCAGCCTCTTTCTCTTGTTTCTTTGCATAGAATCAGCAGACTGTTCCTCTTGGGTGTCATCAATTTTCCTTTTTACAGAAGAACGTGTGAAACGACCACTTCTCCTAACCTTTTCATCTGGTGATCCTTCTTTGAACCCAGTAACCTCAACCACTTCCACTTCGTCACTGTGTTCTTCAGCACTACTAACCTCCACTCCTTAGCTCACAGATTGCTGAGCTTCTGTCTCCTGTTCCCCTTGAGATGGTACAGGTTCCTTGATGACAGAATCATCAGTTTCTGGAGGATGGAAGATAGGCTTAGGTTGTTTTGATGAGGGTTTGGTCTATTTTGGTGGTGAGGAGGATTTTTGAGGGGAATCTGGGATTGTGGTAGGAGTTTCTGAAGGTGATGAAGGTTCAATTGGGGTTTGTTTTTGATGAGAGGTGGGTGGAACACCGATGGGGGTTCCTCTTGATTGAGTGGAGTCACTAGCAGACCCCTTTCCTCTGCCTCTCCTAGATGAAGCTACAGTCTTCCTTCCCATTGTGAAAGAGAGATTGAGAATGAAGATGATGAATAGCACTCTGATGGTTGAGCATCACGCAGAAGAGAGAAGGAGAGTGATGAATGAGAAGTAATGAAGTTACACAAAGGGTTATATATATATTTGAAGCATAACAGAAATATGGAAATTAAAAAAATATGACGGTTAAGTGATTTGATAAGTATGACAAGTTTTAAAAATTGAAAAGATAGATATCATTACTTGCCATAAATATCTTAACCATCCTATAAATTAGGCAAGTGATTTGATTTGCCATTATTTTTATGGTAAATGACTGAAATAAGATTATTTCCTTTCAAAAGGAAAATATCCTATAATAATCTTCCAAAGATATGAAAATATTATTCGGAAGACATATCAGTGCTGATCTGCTGTTTCCCTTTCCTGATTCTTGATTAAAACCACTTTATTCTGTTTTTGGCAACTTAGTTTAATTTCACCTGTTTCTTGCAACAATGATTTTTAATCCTTTTCAGATCTCAAAACATTTACATAAAACTTGAAGGATTTCGACATAGGTATGTACACATACTATACAAGAGAATACCATTCTAACCAATCATTGAGGGAAATAGATGAAGCCAAAGACTAAAATCTAACTAGACCTAGTAAGATTCTTAAATTACAAAAAACTTCTCTACACAAGGGTTTTGTGAAGATATCAGCTATTTGTTCTTCACTTTTGCAAAACAATACTTCCACTAAACCTTTTTCTACATTATCTCTCAGAAAATGATGTCTAATCTCTATATGTTTGGTTTTGGAATGCTGAACTGGATTCTTAGAAATATTAATTGCACTAGTGTTGTCACAAAATATAGGAACACTATTATAAACAACACCAAAATCCTTCAGCTGGTTCCTTACCCACAGTAGCTGAGAGCAGCATGAAGCTGCTGTAATATATTCTGCCTTTGCTGTGGATAAGGCCACTGAGTTTTGCTTTTTAGAACCCCATGATATTAGACATGAGCCAAGAAAGTGTGCCATACCTGATGTGCTCTTTCTATCAACAAGAAAGCCAGCATAGTCTGCATCAGTGTACCCAATAAGATCAATTGCACTCCCTTTGGGGTACCACAAGCATAAGTCTGTTGTTCCTACAAGATACCTAAGTATCCTTCTAACAGCCTTCAAGTGAGATTCCTTTGGATTACTTTGAAACCTAGCACATAATCCAACAGAAAACACGATATCAGGTCTACTAGCTGTTAGATAGAGAAGGGAACCAATCATTCCTCTATAAAGTGTGGCTTCAACATCTTTTCCCTTTAGATCATTATCTAATTTTGTGGATGTGGGAATAGGTGTATTATAAGCCTTGCTGTTTTCCATGCCAAATTTCTTCAGCAATTCTTTCAAGTATTTTTGCTGATGTATCATGGTTCCATTCTCCATTTGCTTAATTTACAATCCTAGAAAGAATCTTAGTTCTCCCATCATGCTCATTTCAAACTCACTCTGCATAAGATTAGTAAACTCATCACATAGTACTTGATTAGTAGCACCAAATAAGATATCATCAACATAAATTTGTACTATAATCAAGTTATTCCCCCTGGCTTTAATAAACAGTGTCTTGTCTACTGTTCCCCTCTTGTAATCATTCTCCATTAAGAACTTAGACAATCTTTCATACCAAGCTCTTGGAGCTTGCTTCAATCCATATAAAGCTTTGTCTAACTTGTAAACATGTTGGGGAAACAACTTGTCTTCAAAACCAGGTGGCTGCTCTACATATACCTCTTCCTTCAAATATCCATTTAGGAAGGCAGTCTTAACATCCATCTGAAACAATTTCATATTCAGGTGAGCAGCATAAGCAATTAAAATCTTAATTGCCTCTAACCTAGCTACTAGTGCAAAAGTCTCATCATAGTCAATCCCTTCTTGTTGATTGTAACCTTGCACCACTAGCCTAGCTTTATTTCTGACTATTGTACCTAGGTCATCCAATTTGTTTCTGAAGACCCATTTTGTACCAATAACTGACCTATCCTTTGGTCTAGGTAGAAGATGCCAAACCTGGTTCCTATGGAACTGATTTAATTCATCTTGCATTGCTAGAACCCAATCAGGATCAGTCAGTGCCATTTTATAGTCAGTTGGCTCTATATTAGACAGGAAAGAATAAAAAACACAAAAGTTTTGAAAAATATTTCTTCTCATTTGAACTCCTTTATTAATATCACTAATGATCTGATCTGGAGGATGAGAAGATTGATATTTGAAGCTTTTAAAAGAGAAATCATTTTGTGCTTCTTCATTTGATTGGGAACCAGCATGATCATGAATCTCATCAATTTCTTCGGAACTAGTAAGATTCATATTCACGCTATTTTCATTTACATTTCTTACCTCAGGTTCAGGGGAGGCATCTTCATTCATTCCCCCTGAACTCCTTACCTGTCTGTCACTTGAGGAACTATTTGGTCTTGGTACCTCTTCTGAATTGTCTTTATTTTCTTTTCTAGGCTCCTCATTATCATTATTTTGTGGAGTATCAAGTGAGCCTAGATCTTCTTGCACTTCATTTAGGGGACCAGTATCATGGTTCCCAGTAAACTCCATCAATTCAATCATTTCATCAGGTTGTACCTGCGTAATCTCAAAAGACATGTTAAATTCATAAAAGATGACATGCACACTCTCCTCAACACACAAAGTCCTTTTATTAAGGACTCTATATGCTTTGCTTTAAGGAGAATATCCAAGAAAGATTCCCTCATCACTCCTAGGATCAAATTTATCAAGCTTGTTCTTCCCATTGTTATGAATATAACATTTGAATCGAAATACACGAAAGTATACAATATTAGGCTTTCGACCTCTAAGGAGTTCATAGGGAGTCTTATTTAACTTTGGTCTAATGAGACCTCTATTTAAAATATAGCAAACAGTGTCCACAGCTTCACCCCAGAAACTCTTAGGGAGACCACTCTCAATGAGCATTGCTCTGGCCATCTCTTCAAGAGTTCTATTCTTTCTTTCAACAACACCATTTTGCTGTGGTGTTCTTGGGGCTGAGAAGTTGTGACTAACTCCCTGTTCCCTACAATATTCAACAAATTTAGCATTATCAAATTCAGTACCATGGTTTGATCTTACCGAGACTAGCTTGTAAAAGAGCTGGTTCTCCACTTGCTTCACCAATGCTACACATTCATCGAACGTTTCATCTTTTGAATGTAGCATTTGAAGGTTCAATGGGCACTCAAGAAGGGGGGGGGGGGGGGGGGGGGTGAATTGAGTGTTAAGTAATCGTTAGCAATTTTTGCTTCTTTTCGGATTAAGTGTAAGGAACCAGTTGTGCTGGTTCCCTTATGCAGCGGAATAAAACAAAGCAATAAAGAACACCACAGATTTAACGAGGTTTAGCCAACTCTGGCCTACATCCTCATATCCTATGTCCTTTATTAATCTACTCCGAAAATTAAAGACGAAGAACACTCTACTGTTTCCCTACTCCGGGAACCAGTAAACCCCACACTCTACTCCGAATGTGCTCTAAACTTACCCTCGTAAGTTCCTAGTGTGTTTGAACTCACAAACACTCACCAAGTCTTCAACCCCTCTGTCAAAGAATTAATACAAGATCAAGAACTCTCTAATGATCTAACTCTCAAAAGTCAAATAGAGAAAAACGTTAAAACACTATTATGCTCTTGTGTATCACTTAATAATTGAATTAGTGCTTTTAGCTCTCAAAGATAGAACTCTATTAAAAATGCGTGAGAGCCATCACATGATTATTCAGAGTAAGATGTATTTATAGGTTAGTTGGCTAAACCCTAAAATCATGCATATAAGATATATGCGATTTTATGATAAGTATTTATCCTAATCAATTTGATCACAAGATAAAATCAATTTAGGATAAGATACTTCCTAGTTTTTAGCTAACCAAAAATATCATCTTATCTTTAGCTGCTTGGATATATTTTAAATCCATATTTTTCGGAAAATATCCTTTTTGTAAAATCTTTGTAAAAACAGCAGCTTAAATAATCTGTTCAGTTAACCTGGTTACCTGACCTGGTTCCCTGAACTGAATATGTTATGAAATTTGTTCCAAACCTTGTACCAAATTTCATAACGATATTTAATATACTAAAAGCACTTTATATACTCAATTATATAAGTTATACTACGGAGCATTTACATGAAGTTCCTAAATAACTCTTTGAGTGTAGTCTTCCTTCATGCATTCGTTAAGTCTTGAAAGCTTCCATGAATGAACTCAATTATTGACCAAAGGACCTTCCTTTAAGTTGATCGAAAATCCTTTCAAGCTTCCAATCTTAGAAATCAACTTAGATACAGTGCATAGCTCATTTATCATCTAACTGTTCCCTGTATAAAGATAAGTTAGTTCAACAAATATCTCATATAAGTAATAACTTATCTAGGGAAACAGTGTTCTATTTTAGCTGGTTCCCCCAACTGTATTGAACACTTTCAAAGACCTGTTTCCCTTAGCTGTTTGTCATCATTCAAAACTATCAATCAAAACCTAAGGGACTCAACAAATTCCCCCTTTTTGATGATGACAAACATTTGAAGTTTCTGCACCTGTGAACATACTCAAAAGCTAGTAGTCAAAAACTTCAAGAACTCAAGACTCAATGGAACAGGTCAGTTAAGCCAACTGGTTCCCTAAAGTTTAACAGAAAATAAAATAAAGTCAAAGTAAAAGTAAAAAGACTCAAAAACGACTCAATCTAAACTAGTAAAGACTCTAGGCTTCAACTTCAACTATTTTCCCCCTTTTGGCATCATTAAAAAGATATGCAAAAGTAGCATCTTATGCATAAAGTAACGTGCTAAACCATCCAATGGCATCAAAGGTCAGATTAGTCAAAATTAAGCCATGCCATCAATAAAGATCATAGTTTAATACAAACCAACAAAAGTGAATGATAGAGCCCAAATCCATATCAAAACAAGTTCATGGATTGGGAGGAATAAAAACAGTCCAACAAAATCAGTTATTCAGAATATAATATAATAAAGGTAGGCTAAATGAAAAAAGAAGACAGATTCAATCATCATCATCATTTTCATCATCTCCTTCCTCTTCTTCAGTGTCAGCCTCCTCAGCTGTTTCTTCCTGGTTCTCCTCCTCTTCAATGTCATCTTCCTGCTGGTCTACTTGCTGGTCCTCCTCAACTTGTTCCTTCTTAATTCCAGAACTACCAGCAACCTGTTTCTCTAACTTGCTCATCCTCATAATAAACGAAGTAGATAAACCTTCCACTAAGGTCACTAACTTGCTAAGCTGATCCCCTACAGCACTCATCTTCTCTTCCTGACTCTCCAGCCTCTTAAGAATAACCTTCTGACCTGCTGGTTCCTCTGCCTTCTGTTTCTTCTTGGCAGGCTTAGGAGTCTCTACTGGTTCCTCCTCCCTAAACTTCAACACCCCAGCACTTATGATCAACCCCTTTTGTTTCAGAATACCTTTGGTAAACACTATTACAGGAGCAGTTGATCCACTAAGAGAAACATTATTCTTTTTAAGAAGCTTAGTTATGTAAGAACCATAAGGAAGAGAGTGGTGGGATGAATTATAGCAATTCATCATATGGTTTATCATTAGGGAAGGAAGATTTATCTTAATCTTTTTCATCAGCAAATATATAAGCATCATTTCCATGATGCGCACAAAACCCCTACCTTGTGCTCGAGGGATAATCATCTTGTTACACAGAGAGTGAAGGACCAGCATCACTGGTTCCTTCAAGCTACCAGTTTTAAACGTTCCAGCTTTCTTTGGAACTTTCCCTCCAAACACAAAGTCATGCACTTCATCTGGACTGACCCCTATAAGTGTGGGCCATCCATCTCCAGAATACTTATCAAAACCATCTCTGGGTATATTCAACAACCCAGCCAAACTTGCAACAGACACATTCACTTCAACATCATTCACAACTGAACTTAACGACCTATCCAACATTTGTTTCAAATTCACATAAAAATTTCTAACACCATCAATATTAGCAGCACAAACATCAAACAAAGGCATCCAACCCTGATATTCTAACAGCTCTTTCACATCACTTAAGGCAACTTCATCAAAATAACCAACTTCTGTTTTACACCCAGATAACACAACCCTAGAACCTAAATCAGTCATACCAACAGATGGAGATTCTACTGATATACCTCTTGTAGACTTCCGTGCTGTTCTCTTTCATTTGGAACCAGCAGAGTCCATCAACTGTGCCTCTACTACTACTTCGCCAATCTTTTTCAGGGAAGACCTAGTCACTCTGCTGCGAACCAAGGGTTCTGTAGTCCCCTTTTTCTGCCCAATAATCTGTAGATCCTCTTCTTCACTTCTAACTTCCTCCTCTTCCCTTTCTCCAATAGTATTGAAGAATTCTTCAGCGCTTTTGGGCTGGTCCCCCTCAGATGAGGCAGGTTCCTTGATGATAGAATCATCAGCCTCAGGGGTTTTGGGTAAAGGTGCATTTTTGGGAGGTGGAGGTGAGGGAGATTTAGAAGATGGAGACGGAGTTGGTGATGGGTTCTTTGTGGTGGTAGGAGGTGAGTTGCTCGATGAAGTCAGAGCAGGGTTAGTTTCAGTGATAGAGGTCTCCTTTAATTGAGTGGACTCACTTGCTTGAGTCTTCTCCTTTCTTTTCTTAGCTGAAGCCTTGACTGATTTCCTTCCCATTGTAGCAAACAAGCTTCACAATTTAGTAGGAATTTAAGGGAGATGAAAACGGAGTGAACAGTGATTAGGGTACCACTTTTGAACGAGAGAGAGGATGAATTGAATGATGATGTGATGTGAAGCTGTATCAATGTGTTGATGTGTATTTATATCAATTGCACAGACATAGGAATTCCAAGAATTAGCCGGTTGAGAATCAAAATAAACAGAAAAGATAATTTCAAAAATTGAAAATTTAAAAAATGATAATTATCTTTTTACAAAAAAATCAACCAACTATAAATTAGGCAATTAAATATATTTGCCTCTTTGTAGGATAGGAATAACTGAAATAAGATAATTCTTTCCAAAAAGAAATTATCTTATAGTAATCTTCCAAAAATAAAATATTTTCGGATGACATATCAGAGCTGAACTGCTATTTCCTCTTGCTGGTACCTGTACTGAACCAGTCATTCTATTTTCAGCATGTTTCAAAATAACTTCTCCTGTTTCTATGCAACAATAATCCACTTAGGTTATTTACACAATATTTGTAAGTAAGCAACATAGTTATATACATAATCAATACAAAAGCATACTTATTCTAACCAATCATTGAAGGAAATAATTGAAGCCAACGCCTAAAATCTAACTAGACCTAAAAGGACTCTTAACCTACAAAAAGACTCTCTACATAAAGGCTTTATGAAGATATCAGCTATTTGATCTTCACTTTTACAAAACAACATCTCCACCAATCCTTTTTCCACATTGTCTCTTAGAAAATGGTGTCTTATCTCAATGTGTTTGGTCTTGGAGTGTTGCACGGGGTTCTTTGAAATATTGATTGCACTAGTGTTATCACAAAAGATAGGAACACTTTTATAAATAACACCAAAATCTTTCAGATGGTTCCTTATCCACAGTAGCTGGGAACAGCATGAAGCTGCAGCTATATATTCTGACTCTGCTGTGGATAGGGCCACTGAATTTTGCTTTTTAGAACCCCATGATATAAGACAAGAGCCAAGGAAGTGTGCCATACCTGATGTGCTCTTTCTATCAACTAGGAAACCAGCATAATCTGCATCTGTATATCTAATGAGATCGATGGTACTGCCTTTGGGGTACCACAAAAACAGATCTGCTGTTCCCACAAGATACCTAAGTATCCTTCTAACAGCCTTCAAGTGAGATTCATTTGGATTGCTTTGAAACCTAGCACACAAACCAACAGAAAACACAATGTCAGGTCTACTAGCTGTTAGGTAAAGTAGAGAATCAATCATTCCTCTATAAAGCGTAGCTTCAACATTTTTTCCCTTAAGATCAGCATCCAACTTTATGGATGTGGGAACAGGTGTATCATAAGCTTTGCTGTTCTCCATGCCAAACTTTTTCAGCAGCTCTTTTAAGTACTTTTGTTGATGGATCATTATACCATCATTTGTTTGCTTAATCTGCAGCCCTAGGAAGAACCCTAGTTCTCCCATCATACTCATTTCAAATTCACTCTGCATAAGATTTGCAAATTCATCACACAAAGTTTGATTAGTAGCACCAAATAAAATATCATCAACATAAATTTGTACTACAATCAAGTGTTTCCCCCTGGTCTTATGAACAAGGTCTTGTCTACTGTTCCCCTCTTGTAATCATTAGCCATCAAGAAATTGGACAGTCTTTCATACCAAGCCCTTGGAGCTTGTTTCAAGCCATATAATGCTTTATCCAACTTATATACATGCTGGGGAAACAGTGCATCTTCAAAACCATGTGGCTGCTCCACATATACTTCTTCCTTCAAATAGCCATTAAGGAAGGTAGTCTTCACATCCATCTGAAACAGCTTAAAATTCATGTGAGCAGCATAAGCAATTAAAATCCTAATAGCCTCTAGCCTAGCTACTGGTGCAAACGTCTCATCATAGTCAATTCCTTCTTGTTGATTGTACCCTTGCACCACTAGCCTTGCTTTGTTTCTGACTATAGTACCAAGGTCATCTAACTTGTTTCTAAAGACCCATCTAGTACCAATGACTGATCTTTCCTTTGGACGGGGAACCAGGTGCCAAACCTGGTTCCTCTGAAACTGATTTAACTCATCTTGCATAGCTAGTACCCAATCAAGATTAGTCAATGCCATTTTATAGTCAGTAGGCTCTACATTAGACAGGAAAGAATAGAAAGCGCAAAAGTTTTGAAAGACACTTCTTCTCGTTTGAATCCCCTTATTTATATCACTAATTATTTGATCAGTGGGATGAGAAGATTGATATCTAAAACTTTTGAAATTAATACTGTTTTGTGCTTCCTCATTAAGTTGGAAACTAGCATGTTCATGAATCTCTTCTCCTTCTGAAGAACTAGGAGGATTCACATTCATGATGTTTCCTCTATCATTACTTACCTCTGGTTCAGGGGTGGTACCTTCTTCTGTTCCCCCTGAACTCATTACCTGTCTATTATATGAGGAACCATCAGGACTTCGTTCCCCTTCAGAATCCTCATTATCTCCATTTTCTTCTCTAGGCACTTCATCATTATCATCTGGTGGAGTATTTGGTAGGCCTAGCTCTGCTTGCACTTCATCTGTGGGACCAGTATACTGGTTCCCCGTGAAATCCATCAATCCAATCACTTCATCAGGTTGTACCTGCGCAATCTCAGAAGACATGTTAAATTCATCAAAAATGACATGGACACTCTCCTCAACACAGAGAGTCCTTTTATTGAAGACTCTATATGCTTTGTTGTGAGAAGAGTATCCAAGAAAGATTCCCTCATCACTTCTAGGATCAAATTTATCAAGCTGGTCCTTCCCATTATTATGCACATAACATTTACATCCAAAGACACGAAAGTATGTGATGTTGGGCTTTCGACCTTTAAGAAGTTCATAGGGAGTCTTATTTAACTTTGGTCTAATGAGACCTCTATTCAATATATAGCAAGCAGTGTCAACAGCTTCACCCCAAAAACTCTTTGGGAGACCACTCTCAATGAGCATCGTCCTCGCCATCTCCTCAAGAGTTCTGTTCTTCCTTTCTACAACACCATTTTGTTGAGGTGTTTTAGGGGCTGAGAAGTTGTGATTAACTCCATGTTCCCTACAATAATCAATAAAGTTAGCATTATCAAATTCAGTACCATGGTCTGATCTTATCGAGACCAGCTTATGGGTGAGCTGGTTCTCCACTTGTTTCACCAATGTTACCCATTCTTCAAACGTTTCATCCTTTGTGTGTAACATCATTACCCAAGTGTACCTGGAATAATCATCAACCATAACACAGACATATCTATGACCTCTTCGACTTTGTACTCTCATGGGACCACACAAGTCAATGTGTACAAGTTCGAAGGCTCTGCTGGTACTCAAAACAGTTTTAGGCTTAAAAGAGATTTTGACCTGTTTTCCCCTTACACATTCAGAACAAACTTTATCAGCTTCGTACTTAATGTTAGGAAGACCTACCACTAAGTCACGTGCTTTAAGTTTGTTTAGAAGTGTTAGGCTAGCATGTCCAAACCTCTTATGCCAAATCCATTGATTATTTTCAGAAACAGCTCTTAAACAGATGGACTTGTCTTGAGGGATTTTATCTAAGAAGGTGATGTAGACATCATGCTTCCTGGTTCCCTCATATATAAGTTCTCCTGTTTGTGAGTTAACTATGTGACATAGGTTGGCTTGAAACTCAACTCTATTACCTTTGTCACATAATTGAGAAATACTCAAGAGACTATGTTGCAAGCCTTCAACATAATAAACATCATCTATTGCGTTAGAAAGTGTCTTACCAACCTTACCTAAATCAGTGATGGTTCCCTTGCTGTTATCCCCAAAGGTGACACTTCCTCCATCAAAGGCCACTAGTGAAAGGAATTGATCTTTATTCCCGAACATGTGTCTTGAGCAACCACTGTCCAAATACCAATAGGTGTCTCCCTTCACTCTAGCCTGCAAGAGTAAATCAAACATTAGTTTTAGGAACCCAAACACACTTGGGTCCCTTTTCAACAACATTAACATCTTGTTGATCCTTTCTTCTCCACACATACATTACACTCTTGCTGTTCTTATTAGCACTAATTTTCTTAGCTGGACTTTCATGTATCTTATGTCCATTCTTACCACAATGAAAACACACGTGCATCTCTTTAGTCATGACATACTTATCTCGCTGATATTCTGTGATCCAGGTGGTTTCTCTGGGAGACCAGTTAGTCCTGGTTCTCTGTCTAGTATAACCAAGACCAAATTTTCCTTTGTTTCCTCCTGATGAAGTCAGATGGTTCAAAGTTCTTTGTGCATTCAGTAGCTTATCCGCATGTCTATGACTGTCATGCAATTCCCTTTCTTTTGTTTCAAGTGTCTTAACTAACAACTCGTTTTTCTCTTTCAAAAACTCAAAGTTACTTTTTAAAGTTGCAAGTTGTAAGTTAAGATCTAAAACCGTAGGGTCATTAGACATGTCAATAACTACTGATTGCTTTTCACTTTTTAGTTGATTAAATTCAGCATGTAACTTACAGATAGTACTTTCATATTCATTAATCATACTGCTGACTTCAACGCTGGTTCCAGTAGGAGAACCAAGGGACTGAACAACTTTAAGTGAAGCAATTTCTTTGTGAGAATTTTCTAAGTTGAAAGCCAATGTTTTAAAGGCCTTCAACAGAGAAGTTCTATTGCAAGAATTTGCTTTACTTATGACTGTTGAAAAATCAAGGACTTCACTAGTAGTTGATAAGTCTCTGGGGAACCAGGAGATCAGATCTTCTTCACCATCACTCGGATAGTCAAGTTCAGAAGATCTTGCCCTTTCTAGTTCTACCTTGCACTTGTCCAATTCAACTTCTAGTTCAGCAACTTGATTTTTCAAGTTATGGCAAACCATCTCTAGGTGATCACAACTAGCAATAGCAATTTCACATTCATTGCGTTTTTCTTTTAATTCTCTTTTGCCAGTTATATAAGTTTCACCTAATTTATAGCATTCATCTAATAAAGAATCTATACAAGCAAGCATATTTTCTCTATCATATTCATGCATATCTATTTTAATTTGTTCAAGGTTTACCTTATGTCTTTGTAGTACATCCTTCTTAGCCATCAAGCATTTCTTGAATGTACTGGTTCCTCCTCTGGTTCCCGGACCAGTGCTGTTCTCCTTGATGTTTGTGAAAGCAGTTAAGCAAACATCAGAACTAGGTGTATCTTCTTCTTCATCAGATCCTGAGTCATATTCTCCCCACATAGATGCTATCATGGCATTCTTGAAAGCCCTCTTATCTCCAGATTGAGATTGCTTGTCCTTCCATTTTGGACAATCACGAATGATGTGTCCTTTCTCCCCACACTTGAAGCAACCTGAAGATGAAGACGAGTTAGATTTTTTAGTATTTTTGAAATTCCTACCTTTGAAATTCCTCTTTTGATTGCGAAGAGATCTTTCAAATCTTTTTGCAATTAAGCTGATCTCATCTTCTTCTTCTTCTTCTTCTGTTCCCTTCAGTGCCATGCCTCTAGCTGGTTCCTTCTTAGACTTAGAGTCAATCAGCATGTCATGAGTCATAAGGGAACCAATCAACTGTTCCAAAGACAAGGTAGACAGATCCTTTGCTTCATATACTGCTGTTACCTTAGCTGTCCATGTATCTGTTAAACTACGCAAAATTTTTCTCACAAGATCCTCATCAGAAAATTTTTTACCAAGTGATCTAAGATCATTAACAATAGTCATAAACCTACGAAAGCAATCATTGATTTTTTCATTTTTATTCATGGCAAACAATTCGTATTTAGACATGATTAAATCAATTTTAGACCGTTTTACCTCACTGGTTCCCTCAAACGCAAGTTCAAGGGTGTCCCATATCTCCTTAGCACTACTGCAACCAGAGATACAATTTGTTTCGGTCTCACCTATTGCTTGTTGTAGAATTGACATTGCCTTAGCATTTTTCTCCAGCAACTTGTAATCAGCAGTGACCAATTCGCTATCCTTCTTGGGAACCTATTTCCCATCAGCTTCTGTCTTGAGAATGATATTAGGACCATTTTTAACTACGAGCCAGCATTCATAACCAATACCCATGATAACATTCTGGATCCTGTTCTTCCACCAGGCATACTTATATCCATTAAACTTTGGTGTCTTGTCATAACCGATTGCACTTAATTCTTGAGTACTCATTCTTAACTCCTCTAGATGTTACTCATTCGAGAAGCTTAGGCTCTGATACCAATTGAAGGTTCAATGGGCACTCAAGAGGGGGGGGGGGTGAATTGAGTGTTAAGTAATAAAACAAAGCAATAAAGAACACCACAGATTTAACGAGGTTCAGCCAACTCTGGCCTACGTCCTCCTATCCTATGTCCTTTATTAATCTACTCCGAAAATTAAAGACGAAGAACACTCTACTGTTTCCCTACTCCGGGAACCAGTAAACCCCACACTCTACTCCAAATGTGCTCTAAACTTACCCTCGTAAGTTCCTAGTGTGTTTGAACTCACAAACACTCACCAAGTCTTCAACCCCTCTGTCAAAGAATTAATACAAGATCAAGAACTCTCTAATGATCTAACTCTCAAAAGTCAAATAGAGAAAAACGTTAAAACACTATTATGCTCTTGTGTATCACTTAATAATTGAATTAGTGCTTTTAGCTCTCAAAGATAGAACTCTATTAAAAATGCGTGAGAGCCATCACATGATTATTCAGAGTAAGATGTATTTATAGGTTAGTTGGCTAAACCCTAAAATCATGCATATAAGATATATGCGATTTTATGATAAGTATTTATCCTAATCAATTTGATCACAAGATAAAATCAATTTAGGATAAGATACTTCCTAGTTTTTAGCTAACCAAAAATATCATCTTATCTTTAGCTGCTTGGATATATTTTAAATCCATATTTTTCGGAAAATATCTTTTTTGTAAAATCTTTGTAAAAACAGCAGCTTAAATAATCTGTTCAGTTAACCTGGTTACCTGACCTGGTTCCCTGAACTGAATATGTTATGAAATTTGTTCCAAACCTTATACCAAATTTCATAACGATATTTAATATACTAAAAGCACTTTATATACTCAATTATATAAGTTATACTACGGAGCATTTACATGAAGTTCCTAAATAACTCTTTGAGTGTAGTCTTCCTTCATGCATTCGTTAAGTCTTGAAAGCTTCCATGAATGAACTCAATTATTGACCAAAGGACCTTCCTTTAAGTTGATCGAAAATCCTTTCAAGCTTCCAATCTTAGAAATCAACTTAGATACAGTGCATAGCTCATTTATCATCTAACTGTTCCCTGTATAAAGATAAGTTAGTTCAACAAATATCTCATATAAGTAATAACTTATCTAGGGAAACAGTGTTCTATTTTAGCTGGTTCCCCCAACTGTATTGAACACTTTCAAAGACCTGTTTCCCTTAGCTGTTTGTCATCATTCAAAACTATCAATCAAAACCTAAGGGACTCAACAGCATTATTACCCAAGTGTACCTGGAATAATCATCAACCATAACACAAACATATCTATGACCTCTTCGACTTTGTATCCTCATGGGACTACACAAATCAATGTGTACAAGTTCGAAGGGTCTGCTGGTACTCAAAACAGTTTTAGGCTTAAAAGAGATTTTAACCTATTTCCCTTTAACACATTTTGAACAAACTTTATCTGCCTCATAAGTGATGTTAGGAAGTCATACCACCAAATCACGAGACCTTAATTTGTTCAAAAGTGTCAAGCTAGCATGTCCAAATCTCTTATGCCAAATCCATTGATTATTGTCAGAAACAGCTTTCAAACAAACAGACTTGTCTTGAGGAATTTTATCCAAAAAGGTGATGTATACATCATGCTTCCTGGTTCCCTCACATACAAGTTCGCCTGTTTGAGAATTAACTATGTGACAAAGATTAGCTTGAAACTCAACTCTATTACCTTTATCACATTGTTGAGAAATACTCAAGAGATTACGTTGTAAGCCCTCAACATAATATACATCATCAATTGCATTTGAAAGTGTCTTACCTACCTTACCTAAACCAGTGATGGTTCCTTTGCTGTTATCTCCAAAGGTGACACTTCCACCGCCAAAGGCTACTAGTGAAAGGAATTGACTTTTATCCCCGGACATGTGTCTTGAGCAACCACTGTCCAAATACCAAAAGGTATCTCCTTTCACTTTAGCCTGCAAGAACATATCAAACATTAGTTTTAGGAACCCAAACATGTTTGGGTCCCTTTTCAATGACATTAGGCTCTTGTTGGTCTTTTCTTCTCCAGACCCACTTCACATGT
Organism: Dysphania ambrosioides; assembly: GCA_026401315.1. Taxonomy (NCBI): domain Eukaryota; kingdom Viridiplantae; phylum Streptophyta; class Magnoliopsida; order Caryophyllales; family Amaranthaceae; genus Dysphania; species Dysphania ambrosioides. Next base: position 12,466,490 of record CM048672.1, read on the forward strand.
TTATTGTTCTTATTCTCACTGTTCTTCTTAGCAGGACACTCATGTATCTTATGCCCATTCATTCCACAATGATAACAAACATGCATCTCTTTAGTCATTACATACTTACCTCTTTTGAATTCTTTAACCCATGTGGTTTCCCTGGGGGACCAGTTAGTCCTCGTTCTCTGTCTAGTATATCCAAGACCAACTCTTCCTTTGTAACTTTTAAATGAAATTAAGGAATCCATAGTTTCCTGTGCAGTCAATAATTTTTCAACATGTCTATGACTATCATGAAATTCTTTCTCTCTGGTTTCAAGATTCTTAATTAACAACTCGTTTTTATTTTTTAGAAAATCAAATCACTTTTTAAGGATTCAAGTTGTAAATTAAGTTTCGAAACCATAGGATCAATAGTCATGTCAACAATTACTGATTGCTTATCTTTTTTCAGTTTATGAATCTCAGCATGCAAATCACAAATAGTATCTTCATACTCATCTATTACATCACTAGTCTTAACACTGGTACCTGTAGGGGAAACAATGAACTAAGCAGCCTTAAGTGAAACAAATTCTTTGTGTATTCCTTCCAAGTTGTGAGCCAATATTTCAAAGTTTTTCAACAAGGAAGTTCTACTACAGGAATTTGCTTTACCTATAGCTACTGAAAAATTAAGAGATTCACTAGCAGTTGATAAGTCTCTAGGGAGCCAGGAGGTCAAATCTTCCTCATCATCACTAGAACAGTCAGATTTAGAAGACCTTTCCTTCCCCAGTTCCACCTTACACTTGTCCAATTCAACCTCTAGTTTAGCTACTTGATTTTTCAATTCAAAGCAAACTTCTTCTAGGTGATCACAACTAGCAACAGTAATTTCACATTCAACACATTTTTCTTTAAGTTTTCTTTTGCCAGTTATGTAAGTTTCACCAAGTTTATAGCATTCATCTAATAAAGAGTCAATACATTCAAGCATATTATCTCTATCATATTCATGCATATCTTTCCTAACTTTTTCTAAATTTACCTTGTGTTCGTGTAGCACATCCTTCTTTGTCATTAAGCATTTTCTGAATGTACTGGTTTCCCCTCTGGTTCCTAAGTCAGTGATGTTTCCCTGAATGTTTGTGAAGGCCGTCAAACAAACATCATAGTTAGGTGATTCCACGTCTTCATCAGACCCCGAATCAGAATCAGCCCACATGGCTGCTATCATTGCATTTTTGAAGGCCCATTTATCTCCAGATTTGGATTGTTTGTCCTTCCACTTAGGGCAATCTCGAATAAGATGTCCCTTATCTCCACACTTGAAGCAACCTACAGAAGAAGAGTTAGATTTCTTAAAGTTCTTACCTTTGAAATTCTTCCTTTGATCACGAAGAGTTCTTTGAAATCTTCTAGCAATCATGCCAATCTCATCTTCTTCTTCTTCTATTATTCCCTTAAGAGCTATTCCTCTGGCTGGTTCCTTCTCAGACTTAGAATCAATCAGCATTTCATGAGTCATGAGGGAACCAATTAGTTGTTCCAGAGATAGAGTTGATAAATCCTTTGCCTCATATACTGTTGTTACCTTGGATGTCCATGCATCTGTCAAACTGCGCAAAACTTTTCTCACAAGATCCTCATCAGAAAAGTTCTTACCAAGAGATCTAAGATCATTAACTATTGTCATAAATCTACGAAAAAAATCATTAATCTTTTCATTTTTATTCATTGCAAACAATTCATACTTAGACATAAGTAAATCAATTTTGGACCTTTTTACCTCGCTGGTTCCCTCAAAGGCAAGTTCGAGGGTATCCCAAATCTCTTTTGCATTGTTGTAACCTGAGATCCGGTTTGTTTCAGTCTCACCTATAGCCTGTTGTAGAATTAACATTGCTTTGGCATTCTTCTCCAGCAGTTTGTAATCAGCAGTTACTAGTTCACTATCTTTCTTTGGAATCCTGTTTCCCTCTTCATCTGTCTTGAAGATGATGTTGGGACCATTTTTGACAACTAGCCAGCATTCATAATCAATTCCCATGATTACATTCTTGATCCTGTTTTTCCACCAAGCATAGTTGTTACCATTGAACTTTGTTGTCTTATCGTCGTAGCTCATAGCATTCAATTCATGAGTACTCATACTTGACTTCTCTAGATGTTACTCTTATGAGAAGCCTAGGCTCTGATACCAATTGAAGGTTTTAAAGCACTCAAGAGGGGGGGTGAATTGAGTGTTAAATAGTCTTGGCCTATTTTTCTCCCTTTTTTTATCAGTGGGAGGAACCAGTTGTGCTGGTTCCTATATAGCAGCGGAATGTATGTAGAGTAATAAAGAAAGACACACAATTTAACAAGGTTCAGCCAACTCAGGCCTACGTCCTCCTACACTATGCTCTTTTATTAATCTACTCCGAAAAACAAAGAGCACAGACACTCAACTGTTTCCCTACTCCGGGAACCAGTTCCCCCCACACTCTACTCCGAGTGTGCACTCGACTTACACTAGTAAGCCCTTTTGTGTTTGAACTCACAAACACTCTCCTAGCCTATCAACCCCTCTGTTGAAGGCTTTTTACAAAATCAAACTCTCCTTTGATCTTGCTTCTAAAAGCTAATATGAGAGAAAAATATAAGTTCTAATGGTGCTCGTGTATATAACTTAATGAAAGGTTTTTATGCTTAAAGTGTGTATGATGCTCTCTAGAGATAAACTCAGTTTTTTTCACGTGAGAGACTTGTTTAATTAGGTTGATTAGATGAGTTTATATATATGATTACAAAAACCCTGGCTTTCCTAAAATCACATAATCTTTTGAGCTGTCACTTTATGTGAGTTTAGGAAAGTATTTATCTTATTTGACTTAATCATATAGATAGAATCAAATAAGGTAAATACTCCTAGTTTTTAGGTAACCAATAGATTCTCATCTAATCTACCAGCTGCTCAATATATTTTCCAAAATAATTCTTTAGAAAATATTTTTACAAAATCTTTTCAAAGATACGCAGCTTGATATTCCATTCAGTAAACCCGGTTCCCTGGACCTGGTTCCCTGAATTAAGTAAGTTATGAATTCTGTTCCAGCTTTGTACCAGAATTCATAACATGACTTATCACACTTAAAACACTTATATTACCTACTCATATAAGTCATACTACGAAGCACATTACATGAAAAACTAGATTAACAGTAAAGTACAACTGATCTTCTTTTCATGTAATCTACAAGACTTGAATCTTCCTTGGATGCTTCATCTTGAGCAAGGTATCTTTCTTCGAATGTCTTCAAAAGGCTTCTATGCTCCAAGTCTTGGGATCAGCTTAACTACTGCACGTATAACATGGTTAACATGCAATAGATAATATGTGACTGCTTTTCATTAAAGCAGTCAAGGAGCCAGTTCCAACTTCTTGTGACCTGTTTCCTATAACTGTTTGTCATCATTCAAAACATCAAAACTTAAGGAACTCAACAATAACATTAATCGGAAAACAAACTTCTAACATAATAAATTGGAACCGTTGAGGCCCTTACTGCAATGTACCAAAATAATGTTCAATACAAAACCAAATCCAACAGTCTAAAAAAAATCAAATAAACGTAAAATAATATGAAATCTAAATTAAAGCAATACTCCACTCAACCCACCCATGCATGAATGATCGACTAGATACTTGTCAATAATTTGCTCCCTAATAATACAAATGTAATTATTGGATCATTACAATGTCATTTATAGGAAAAGCACGTAATCAACAAGCTGAGTACATACAGATTACAAAGTATAACAGTTGAAATAGTAATTAAATAAAGAATAAACACAAAATGGAAGAACATATTACGTAATTTTACTCAACTAGCAAGATAAATTAATTTATTACTTGGATTAAGCAATAGACAAGGTTGTCTCCCCTATGTCCTTATTAAGGCATCAAATAGATAAATAACCCATGCACTCCCGTCAAAGAGCATCAAAATACAATATAAATCCAAATGGTAAACGGGCGCGATTCTACCTCCTTCTTGCCCATTGCAGATAGGCGCCCCGAAATTGTTGCCTCTGTTCTGATTGGTATTATTGTTGTTGCTAAAGTTCTTGTTGCTGCCAGAGTTGTTGTGGTGGTGGTTGTTACCATTACCATTACCATTACCACCGTTATAGGGTTTCCCATTCTAGCTACTCGGCCTGTTGTTTCTCACACCTTGGTCAAACATGGAGTGAACTCTTTATTGGTTGTTAGCACAATTCCCTTCATTTTTTTTCTTTGAATAACACTCTTACTCCCTATGACCCCTTTTTTAGAAGTACCAACAAGTCACTAGGTTTCCATCACAGTCCTTCCCAGGGTGGTTCCTCTTGTATCTCTTATAGTAGTACCTCTTATCCCTATTTCCCTGGCTAACAGTGTTACCCGACTCTCAATTTCTATTTGAACCTAATTCCCATTCCTAAGCCTCTTTGAGTTATTCTGGTTGTTCCCATGGTGCCTAAAGTCTTTTCTTTTATCCCTAGCATGGCTACCCTTCGTGGGATCCCTAACACTCAACCCATACAAGTGAGTTGCTCTCCCATAGACCTTATCTAGGGTTTTGAACACTTTTCCTCCCAAATCCTTCTGGAGTTGTCTAGTCAGTCCTTGCTCAAATCTTTGCGCCTTCATCTCTTCAATGGGTACTACCTTAGGAGCAAACCTAACTAGAGTAGTAAACTTATGGTAGAAATATGCAATGGTCAAGGTTCCCCTTTTGAAGGTTTATGAATTCCTAAACTTTCTACTTTCTCAGGTAAGGAGGTTAAACTTTTCTCTTAAGGCTATTTTAAAGTTTTTCCACCCAAAGTCAGTTTGGGCTTTCAGCTTAGCAGCATTGTCTCTCCACCATCTATCTACCTCATCTTTTAAATACATGGCAGCCTGATATACCCTCATTTCCTTAGAATAATTCATCGCAATAAATATCTTACCAAATTTACGTTCCTAGTTCTCTAAAAAGGTAGGGTAGCTACTCCTTTGAAAATATCTTATAAAATTTCAGCATGAGAGTCAAACATTTCCCAACGGTTCTAGTTTAATTGCTCCACAAGCGCGTGAATGGCCTTGACTAATGCAGCATCGTTTCTTGCCATAGTACTTCTATGCCTAAAGGGTATATTAAACTTATTCAAGTTCCACTTTTACGTATAACTACTTAATACCAAATCTCATTCCATAATCACATTCACATTCCAATCAACTAAGCAATTTAGACCGCCAAGTACTTTAAAACACATTAAGCATTCAAAATAAGTAAAATTGGTTCCCTCCCTGCAACACTCTCACTCAAATAATAGGGAAGCGAGTTAAATCTCAAAGGTTGGCAATATTAGTTGCTTAAATATATTACGACTAATTAGGTAATTCATATAAGATTAATAACTAAATAGAGTAATAACTAAAATAATATATAATAACATACTAATATTGTTTTAATAAAGTACTACTTTCTTCCAACCGTTTATAAAGTACTCTAACTTAATATAATGAAATATTATTGAAATCCTAATTAACTACTTAGATTTCTAAAACATATTAAGCTATTTAAGGAACAACATTTAATTTGTGGTCCTTCTTCTCATTATAATCTTCCAAATTAAAGTCGGGATCCTCTCATCCTCCGAGTCTTCAATAGTTATAGATTTGTATGTAGACTCCCTGTTCCTAGTGGCCCGTGTTCTAGCATGAGGGTTCACTGGTTCCACCTCCAGCCATTCTAAATCCTCCTCATCATAATTTTAATCTAGGGTGTATTGGTGGAAAATACTTTCATACGTTTTCAGCTTATTTTTCTTCCTAGCTATTTTGATTTCGAACCAGTCTTGGTACATTTCTTCCGATTGGCCATGCTTTGGGTATAGAATTTCCTCCATTAATTTTATGAAGTCTCCACTGATTGTTTTTGGACCCTGATTACTCTCATAGATGAACTTGGTATTTATCTCTCTACGTTATCCTAACAAAATAAAACAATAAGATAAGGACATACGAAAATATAAGAGAACTAATGCATAAGAACAAAATATAAAGAAAATGTTGACTATATGCATGTCTTCTTAACTATCTCGAAGCTCACTCATTTTCGAACATCTGAAACTTAACAAATTTAAATAAATAAATAAATAAAATTTAAATAATTAATAAGAATTTAAATAATAATACTTTAGTAATTTTGGAGAATTTTTTTCTTTTAAGCAGCCACTGAGGCTAATTCTAAGCGGGCGCTCACATGTCGCTTAATTCCCACTTATGACTTTCTGCCTGATTCCACGCTTTTTTGAAAAACAACTAAGCGAGCACTCTGATAGTGTAAGCGGCCGCTCAGTTAAAAAAAAACTACAATTCACGTTTAACTCCATGTTTAACTTTATATAACTAATACTTGTACTTTTTGATTTACAAATCATTTCTAAAACTTTTAAAAGTTTAGGCGCCTTATAGAAAATCATTTTGTGGTATAAAAATCTAACCTAAAGCTCTCAGATTCCATTTTGTAACACCCCTGTAATTCCCATTTTTTGAAAACCAAACCTTTAGGAAACGACCGTGTATTATCGCCACGTGCCCAAACATTAAGGCTATAAAACAAAGTTGTGTAGCGGAAAACTAAAAGACATTTCAAAATACATTAATTGTAAAACAAAACCCTAACATAACAAACTAAAACTGTTAAGGCCCTTATTGCAATGTACCAAAATAACGTTCAACTCAAAACCAAATCCAACAGTCTAAAAAAAAAATCAAACAAACGTAAAATAATCTGAAATCTAATTAAAGCAACACTCTACTCAACCCACCCATACATGAATGCTCGACTGGATACCTGTCAATAATCTGCTCCCCAATAATACAAATGTAATTTTTGGATCATCAAAGTGTCATTTATAGGCAAAATCCATGAACAAAAACACACAAAGCACGTAATAAACATGCTTAGTACATATAGATTACAAAGTATAACAGTTGAAATAGTAACTAAATAAAGAATAAACACAAAATGCAAGAACGTATTTTGCAACATTTTACTCAACTAACATGATAAATTAATTAATTACTTGGATTAAGAAATGGATAAGGTTGTATTCCCCATGTCCTTATTAGGGCATCAAATAGATAAATAAACCATGCAATCTCGTCGGAGAGCATCAAAATACAATATAAATACAGATGGTAATCGGATGCGACTCTATCACCATAGCTAGATGAGATCTCAAGTAAAACCAATTTTAAGTTTAAAACTTTATAAAAGAGAGACTCATAAATCACACGACGTCCAATAAAAGCCACGGATAATAACCCGTGAAGCTCCAACCCCTAATTGTGAATAATCTAGGCATGCACTAGCTCAGAGTTTTATTGTATATCCTCTTTCTCTTTACGTGATTTATTGTTTAAACTCAATATACATAATCACCATAGCACACACATACACACATTACAGTTACACAATCAATCTTTGTTATACTGTAAATTTTAACCTTTTGATTTCCATCTTAACTTTTAAACCTGTTGAATAGAGTCAACTACCCTCGTCATTAAGACTTGAAATTCACCTTTACTCAACTTATACTATCAATAACGAAAGAATAATAATAAATAACCTCATGGATTAATTAACAAATTAATTCCAATTTACCAAATCAAGATTTCTCACCATATATAATTTTTTCTCGATTAGTATTGACAAATCATAATTATAACTCACTACCAACAATACTAAATCATTCCCCTAACATAAAGAACATGAATTCTTTCAAATGATTAACCAAACAATTTCATCCAAAAAGTTTCCTAAACATGATACTAAGTTAGATCATGCTCCTAAAGGTAACATTTTTCATAATTTGTACATACCTTAAGTAAAATGAATGGGTGACCACTTTCTCTACTATTAAGCACCTTCTAAAAAGTATTCTCCTACACCAAATTATACAACCTAAATCAATACACCAATACCAAAAATTTACAACAATAATACTAAGTTTTTAAAGGTTTTAAAACAATTCCAAAACATATTTTTAAGTCTCCCAAAGTGTAATCTAATACTACAAACACAATACTACATGTATTATTTGAAAACTCATTAAAATACATACTATAAATCTCCATTTTAATAACCCTTCAAATCTGAAAATTTATAGTCAATGTAGTATAATCAAATTACTCCCAATTATATCATAAAATAGTCTTAATTTAATGTATATACTAATAGTATATAATTTCAAGTTTTAAAACATGAAATCTCAACAATTAAACCATAATCTAATATGTATAATGTTCTGAAAATTTATTCCAAATACCATAATATTAACTTCTTTTTTTATCAAACTACATCATACTATATTATAGTCAAATTTTTTTGAAATAAATACTAGTATAAAAATCTAAGCCTTAAATCTAAAACATATGCTTATAAAATCTAAAAATTCATTTAAACTACAACCCCATAAAATGTAACATAAATGATTTTCAAAATATTTATAATTTTATGTAAAACTCAAAAGCCTAGTATAAAAAACCCTAATTCATGATACTAGCATGTCTAGCCCTATTATTTATGCATGAAAACTTGTAGGATGTATAAAAATAATTTATATAACATACAAATTTATATACTTTCAATATAAATTCAAACCATAATAAAATTACATAGGTATCATATAATAATTTATAAAACATGTGTAACGTAATAGGCATAGTAATTAAGGGGAAAATAATGGAAAAACAAAGGAAGAAGAAGGGACCAACAACGGTGGCGGTGACTGGTGGATGGCGGCAAGGGGAGGAGGCGGCGGCGTGGCTGGGGTTCACGGCAAGGAGGAGGGTTTTTGGGGTTGGGGTTTTCCTTGTTTCCTTGTTTACGTGAATGATATTTTTAGGGGGGTTTGTTTCTTTTTTTTTTTGTAGTGTTTAGTTGTTTTGTTTTACTTTGAAGTGTTTAGGTTTAGGTAAATGCTTAGGGTTTAGAATATGGAGTACTAGGTTTAGAAGTGTTTTGGACTTAATGGGTTTCTTAGGAAAATAAAAATATATTTTATAGAAAAAGAATTTAAATTTTTTGAATTAATTAAATAATACAAATAATTTGCAATTTATTTTGGAAATATGTATGTACATAAATGTATGTATATATATATGTATACATGTAAAGTATATGTATTATATTAATGCATAGAAATTTTTTTTGATAAAATATAATCGAAATCTCATAAATTTCGGGGGATTACATTATGATTCTGCATCAAACTGCAAATTTGTGCATATGCCTTCGAACGCCCTAGCAATTACAGAAGGGATGTAAAACTAAATTGGAAGCCCTTCAACCCTAACCCAAACCCTAACCTAAAGGAATTGGGTTGAAAAATCCAGAGTTCTTAATGTATGATGAAACTGACAGTGCTTTAGGACAAGGCATGCACCTTGATAATTCATAATTTTTCTTTTTATTTGTGAAGTCCGCCTCATTTTGACATTTGAATAGAAAAATGTTGGAAACTTTACTTACCAGAATCTAACTTCTAGACTTCCATGACTTCACTATCCATTCCTTACTTTCCTTCTCCTGGAAATCGTTGAATCTCCAATAAATAAACTTCCCAGCTACAATCCAGTTATTGTTTTGAACAACCTTATTCACTTCTTCCTTCGATGGGCGGATAGCCAGACCCATGCGACTGATACTCTCATAATTGTTGATAGTTTCAAAGGCAGAGCTATCCATGCTGGTCCACCACACAAAGAGAATTGAGATGAAGAAAGAAAATAAAAATTTAGATGATAGGATAAGGTGGAAAGATGAAGGAAGAAGATGGAAGGAGGTAGACAGATAGAGAAGGGAGAAAGGCATATAGGAACCGTAACCAAGGATGCTCCCGAGGAGGAGAGAGAAAATCTCTTAGAGAGAATATACTCACATGAACACAATATTGGTGATATTACTTAAAATTTGTACAAAGTATTATATTAACTGTCAAAACTAACAAGATGGTGGTTCACAAGTTTTCATCAACATTCATTCTAGATAGTACAATTTGATTTCGTGTCAATTTGCTATAGGCCAGATGTTCCTCATTGTTACAAAGATCTTGTCAATCCCACACTTTCATCCTCATTTATTTGAATTCAATTTCGACAAGTTTATACAGTTTGAAGCTTCCCCTCTAGCCTCTGCTATGCTTTCATAAACAAAATATTAAAGAAATATGGAGTGAGTCACCTTTTACCCTTAAGAAATAAAAATGGCGGGATCATTGAACGACCAATGAACGTATTTTAGTGACATTAGTCAGAAACATCCATTTTGCTTCTACGCTTATGTTAGACCTTGCAACGACAATACAAACTACAAGTAAAACAAAGATACTCCCTCTGTCCCTAGTTGTTTACCCCAATTGATTTTTTTGTGAGAGCTTTTTAGTCAAAATGAAACAAACATTAAGAGACATAGAGTACAACTAATTGCGATGAAGTTCATAGCGCCTACTTGATGGACAGACTAAAATGACCTTGCAACCATGCTGCAATGCCATTGAGGTCATCTCCTATCATTGCTGATACTTGAAATAATACAACCATAAGAAGCACATTGAAGTATTGAACCATACAATAAATTACAATTCATATTTGAAAAGCCAAACTGATGGAAGTTCCATGAGCTTGATAGGTCTCACTGTCATAGAATCCATCCTCTTTTACACAGGGACTTTGGCATGTTACTGGACAATATACTACAACAGAATTGAATTGATCTAGATCTTAGCTTACAATCTGATGCACATTATTGCGTAAGGAGCTTAGAGTCACATGCTACAATTTTAACTCGACTGACATTTTCCTGCAACTCCTCACTCTTGAACAACGCATCTTGCAAAATGAAAGCCCAGACGTTGTCACAGAATCTGTAGGTGTGAAGATGTCCCTGTAACAAGTGTAAAAGTAATTGATTAAACAAAGTGCTCCATATCTACAAGAGTTTTTTGCCACCAAAAAGAAAACAGGAGAAACTGGACGAGTAATGAATTAGGAAGATATTTGAAAAACAATTCTGCCAAAACTTTGCATCATACAAATGAAGGATCTAAATCTGTCATGATGATGTAATTCAGAACAGAAATAACCATCACAAGAGCTATCCTATTACAGTATAACATACCTCCTTTGGAGAATCAAAAAGTGGAAAGGTAGTACCATTCTAGTAGCAAGGGTTTTATTATCAAAAGTGAAAAATTATATACCTTCTTTGTGACCAAAAGATGGCAATTTTTCTAAATTAAGTTATTTTTTTTTTCTAAATTGTTATTATATAACTTAGTTTAAGATATCTTGGAATTGTGCATGGAAAATATCTCTGACAATGTAAGTAACAAACAATATTTTAGTCAAAGTCCAAACAATGTACTCATCTATTAGGGATGGTAGAAAATTCTTTAATCTTATTTGTACTAAGCTGCTATCTTTCAGAACACTCAGTACGGTTTTCACTAATTTGTTGGAGAACATCTCTATGAATGGGTCTCTTAATACCAGTTTATTCTGTCTATTCACTAGGGTTACAGGATGCAATATTACAACTGCCATTGACCTTGTTCATAATGGGATCCATATAAATTAGTTTGCTTCTATGTGACATGCTTTAATCTAACTAAACGTAATCAGATTCATAAAGCTTGCCATTCAGATATCTGCTGCCTCCCATGGGTATGACACTTGGACACTTCATTTGGGACAAAATCATGCAAATTTTTCATAAATTGTTTGTGTCCGAAAAATGTACCCGTGTCTGATACTTTTGGGCAACAGATCAAGTCTGATTAACATAGAAACAAACAAAGGAACTAGCTTAGGCATTTCAACAATGGCACAATCCACAAGCCAAAACATTGAAAGCCATCTAATGCCTACGTAAAATAGACTTAAGTACCTCAAGGCACATAAAGTAATTAGAGAAACTTCAATACACATGATAGCTCCAAAACTTAACAATCTATGATCCATTTCCATTCGGTTCATACCAAAGATGAATCTTCTAGATGTACTTTGATGTGGATTCTCGCATGGTATACCTTTATGTAGGAATCCTAGTTCATGTAGGTTTCTACTGATTATCCTAGTTCTAGCAAGATTTGACTTACACATTTTTACAGTCCTACTCAGCATAGTTTTTTTGTGTTTTAAGTGTAATAGGTGTCTTTAGGAATTCTAATTGGAATAAGAATTTTGGAATAGGATTTGCTTAGCTTTCCTAGGCTAAACAAGACTTATTTTCGATTTGTTTCTCTTATTTATTTATAGTCTTGTTGAGCTTTACAATTTGATTAGTGAGAAGCTAAATAATCTGTCCTCAAAACCCCTCCAAAATCATGACTTTTGGTGAATGAAGCCACAGATCAGAATTATAACTCTCGGGGTTTAACAAATGAGTGAAGCTTGTTATAATCTAAGACATAGCGCATCAAGAATCACATCATTTGGTATCAGACGCACATTAATTTTGAGTTATATTCCTTCATTTGCAGCAATCAACACGAATCTTCTATGGCGCACTGATGACTTGAAAACAAAAGCATTATAGGGTTCTTTTACAAGTGGAGGTTTCAATAGAGAAAAAGAGGTTAAACTTGGTGATTTTCCATATTTTGATGGCTCATTGGACCCAGAAGTCTACATGGATCAGGAAAGGCGTATTGATAGAATTTTCAATTACAAAGAAATTGATCACAATAAAAGGTTTACTTATGCTGTTTTATAGTGACCAAGTACGCTTTTTATGGAATAATAGTTGTCAAGCTAAGAGTAAGGGAAAGAAAGGAACGAATCAGATCTTGGACAATATTAAAACAAAAATTACAAAAGCGTTTAATTCCACAAATATAAAAAGATTTGTTTCATAAGTTTAACACTTTATGGCAAAATATGTTGAAGATTACTTTAAACAGATTGAGAGTTTATCTAGGGCCAGTGATTGTAAATATGAGGGAGAACAAAAGATCTCTAAGTTTATAATTGGTCTTAAAAACAATATTATTAATCAAGTTAAGTTATAGCAGTTCTTTACTTTTGATACAGTTTGTATGCTTGCTATGAAAGTTGAAAGGAAGATTAAGGCTACAAAGAATCGATCTTTATAATCTAACTATGAAAGGGTGGATTTGTTAATGTTTTCTGAGAAATGTGAAAATGTTCATTAATAAAATCAAGTTTTGTGTATTTGGATAAAATATTTTTCAGATTTCTTCGTATGTTTAAGGAGTGAAGTTAAACATAAAATCCTTAGTTTTAGGCGTGTGAAACCTTATCCTAAATGAGATTAAATTGATTAGTGTATGAAGCTAATTTGTCCATCCTCAAATCCCCTCCAAAACTGTGAGTTTGGTGAATGAAGGCTTAAATCAGAATTAGAACCCTTAGGAATTAACAAACAAGTTAAGCTTGTTATGAAAAGACTAAGCACATCAAGATCACATCATAATTTCACATGAAGTCTAATCAACAAAAAGTCAAGAAAAAAAAAAAAGCAAAACTAGTATCAACTATCAATGGAAAATTCCTTACTTCATGATTTATTTTTATGTGATCCTACAAAAGGTGGGCTCGCTAAACTGGAAAAAGTTTTAGTTACTTGTTTGTATCATTATTACCGAACACACACATATACACACTTTCTACTCACTCTCCGTAATTCCCTAATATGAGTAACTAAATCATAGATACAATCTGTTGAACCAAATCCTCATTTAACTTATCACTTAGTATATTACCATAAAGCATGCACTTATAATTAGGTTGCTGTATTTGTGTCATGTTTGAAGCCGGTAAAACATGATAGCAATATTTGGATAAGAAACTAATCATCATAAATTTGTTTTTTCTTTCCTCAACCATATAGCTTCTCTGATAATAAATTCCCAAGTCCAAGTATCGACCTCCATCATTCCCACTTTATGACTATTGAAAAAAAACAAATATATTTTTCATCAATACCACCCCCCCCCCCCCCCCCCCCCCCCCCTTCTCATTTACCCTCACAAAGGGAAATATATATCAAGTGGTCAAGGAATTTTTACCACTCTCATGAACATAGAAGGTTCAATTTGACTAAGCCATAAGCCTAGTTAGGAGGGGCAATGACCTGGGACCAAGATGAGGACAAAATAATACGATACAAAAAAACAAAAAAATAGGATCACTTCAGTCCTCTTCAATGTACTGCCAAGTACACTATAACCAAAAGTCACTTCACCTCCTTATGTTCATCTCCCGGGCTCCTCCACTAACCAAAACTCAACTTCCCAGTCCAACAATCATCTAAATAGAGTAATAACGTCCATTGATAAGGAAATCTGAATTATGAAACCTTAATGAGTAATAAAAGGTAAGCCTTAACTAATTGTTCAATTGTGTCACTTATGGCATTTTTTGGTTAATACTATAGGGTCCCAAGGAAATAAATTTTCTTCAGTATGTTCCTATTTGTTGTATGGCCTTATTTGGCAATTGGCTATTGGGTTTGATCATGTTGACTGTTTAAGCTGTATCTTGTTTTAAGAAGTCTGACAAAGTACCCTTTATTTCTTTAAATAACAGACTATTAGTTAGTCAAGGCAGAAGCTCGGGTAAACACAGGAAATCATTCATCAATCTTGCCTAGAAGACTACAAGCAGAGAACTTATTATCACTGAATAGCAGCAATAGTTAAGAGCTAATGAAATAATTGTTGCATAGTGTTCTCATATTTTAACTCCTTCAAGCATTCAGAAATAACAATATTCACAATTTCTCTTCAGCCAACTAGAATCGACTTCTATCATCAAATTCTCGCTACCATGCCATGCACATAACCCTGGCTGCCAAATATGGAGTATCATCACAACCAAGTAGATTGAATCCAATTTACCAAAATTCATAATCGTAGTTTTTTATTTGTCATATTTTCACGAGATAAATCTTGTCTATTACATTTTCCCTATTATTTTGAATAAGATATATAGGAGATATTTTCTAGTAAGCACATTTTTGTTCTTTTTGTATAATAATTCCCTCTTATTCATATTTAATGATCTATTGGCTAATGGAAATCATATGGGGCAAATAACAAGAAAAAAATAGATTGATTGTAGAATAATAAAAGTTAGACATTTTTTAGACGATAAGATAATGGCATCAACTTTCCTGAGCTTAAAAAATTCCTAATCTTACTTCCCTTGATAGCTTAATAAGGGTAACGGGGTATGAACAAATTCTGATGAACCAAAGCCCTCATGGCCTCATTCAACTTATGGCTTTGCATACAACTATCAATCATGTATTTAACATTAATTTGTTTGTTGTGTCAGATTTGCTCTCAGCTAATCATGTTAACAATATTTGGATGCAAGAATATCGTTAGATAAATTGTTTTCATTTTTTTTTGCTAATCCATGCAACTCCCATTTTAAATGGAAAGGATACATATATGCTAGCATAAGAGGGTTAAGGCTCAAACATTTGACATGTTCTACCTTATCACTAACATGGGCCTAGTTTAGGAGGAGCAATAGCCTAATCTGAGATAGTAACCAAATCGAATAGCTCCAAACTGGTTCCAATAGTAGATTAATGAATAAAACTTCACGGACTCATCAAACCTCAAATTCCATTCCAACTACAACCAACTAAATTACTCAACCAGAAGTCTCTTCACTTGCATTCATTTCATCAGCTACATTCCTTTTCAAGATTCAATAATTTAGTCCACCAATTCTTTTGTTATCTGGCTTTTATTCAATTTTCAGGATCACCAACTGATGTGAGTAAATAACTGTTCTAAATCATCTAATTATCCTCTTATATTTGCACACTTCTCTAGAGCATCAAAGTCCTCCTTTACTTTCTGGTATATTTTAAAATGGAGGGCTGGATGAAATTCTGCGCTCCGGTTCTGCTTTCATTTCATACTATGAAATGGATGCAGCATTGCAATATATGCTGAAGTGTTGAACTTTGAAGCTTCAGTGGTAGTCCTGTTGTTCAGGAATTTGAACATCTCTATGGAAGAAACAGATATTTACACTCTACAAAGGTCAACCAATCAGCAATAAAAGATCTAAACTAAAGTTTCTTCCATCATATTAGTAGTCCATTACTGGACAACTGGTACTTTTTGTTTCTCATCTAAGAAATGTGGAGATACAAATTATTCATTGAGATTCTTCTATTCATTTTAAGTTGATTTAACAGAAGAGACCAACCCTTCCTAGATTTATACCTAAAACCACTCTTTTGGAATTTAGACAAGCAAACATGAGCCTGATACCTATGTCTGCTTGTTATGTGGCATCTTATAAGTAGCATTCTCACATGTCTATTTCCAAGTTATTACTCAAATAATCCTTAAAATTCTGTTTTTCCTTCTGATATGACACCCATTAAGTTCTAAATTATGCATTCAGTTTACCGCAATGACCTATACGATCAGAATTGCAGTGCTTGGATTAAGACTTGTAAATCTATATTCTTAGCTTGATGTAAATCAAGCAATAAAGTGTACCAATACAATTTTTGGAGATAACCTTCGTGAAAAATTGAAGTATTAGTATGTTATTCTGCCCCATATATTTGTTTTTCCTTGAGACAATAGAATGTCGGGAAAGGCTAGAAAACAAAAGAGCTATAGTCATTCACGAGAAAAACCTAAAGATAAGAAACAACAAACCAAGATAAGGACATAGAGTTTCATCCAAGTTAGAACCAAAACAGCTATCAAATAAGCTACAACTCTGTTCATGAATTCTAGCCAAACAACTACCATTTATTTCATAAAACATCAGTCTAGACAGGAAACCAGGAGAGTTAGAAAACAGGCCCAAGACAAGTCATCATTCATCAATTGTGTAAAAATAAACTACAAGAAGAGTATCGTCTCAGTAAAATGAAACTACATGTTTAGGGCAAAAATGAAACAGCTGCAAACTACTTTTGTACTTTGTCTGATTCATGCATCTAGATATAATAATCTTCAAAATTATATCAACCCAAGCACCACGCACTTCTAGAGCTAACAGCTAATGTGGTAAAATATACAGACAACTTTTTGTCATACTTACTACTTAGTTCACCAAACTCTCTCATGCAACTACATAAGACATCAATTTCACCACATTTCACAAAAAAGTGTGTTCGACATGTTGGATAATACACCACGATGGGATGACTGAAATGATTGAGTCAAGTAGACTATAGTCAAAATTCACATGTAGATATTGTAAGCAGTTAAGATGTGCTACTTATCCTTTATATTGTAGGTAATGGAGGAAGTTAAGGTGAGTTAAAAATTTACAACAACCTATGGTATATTAGTCACCCCACTCTATCTACTAGGGTTCAACCCAATATATAATGATGCACCAAACTATTACATATCAATACACATACAAATAGAAAGAGAAAATAGTTCTTGCTACTATGTGTTGAGTGCTTTTGGAATGTGACTAAGCATAGTTTTCAAACCTAGTTCAGTGTTATGGTGATTCACCATCAATATTTGGATTTCGAGTTGTCAAGGGTATATATCGGATTTATGTTAATATGGTAAAAAAATCCTACACCATGCGAAATCCAAAGGCAAACCATCATTAATCCACACTAGGTCTCACTTGAAATCATAAGAACAGACATTATGCTTAGTCACGGTCTAAGAGCCCTCAACTAATTATTCTCTCTCTTTGTATATCTCTTTCCGCACAAGCTATTTTAACAATTCATTCTGTCATTGAACTATATGAAAAATCCCTTACTTAAAAATTAAAATAGGATAGTGTTTGCTATTAATTCAAACTCACCCAAACTTCCTCCCACTACCTACAAGGCACAATTTGAATCATAACCACTAACAATATCTCAAATTAAATTTGATCACAAATCTACTTGACTCAGTCAATCCCGTTATCTCATCATGGGTTTGTATGTGTATTATCCAAAACAACAGAAACAGTTTAATCACTCCAAATCCCATCAAATTCAACTTTACAAATGAAACACTAGACTTTTGGTTCATACTTAAACTATAAATGATGTTCTTCTTCCTAATACGAACGGGATAAAGGAAGAACATTGTGATCATTACCTTGATGGTAAGCTTCGTCTTGACTTGAGCCTCAAGCGCTTCCGTCATTGACTACAACCCACAAACAATGAAAAACCCGAAAATTACAGAATTAGATTAATGTAATACACTGGAAAAACGAAAACAACGTGAAAACGCCAACCTTGTCAAATTGAACGAGAACTTGAATAGCAAGCTCAGGACTAAGAGTAACATTCTGAACCATCTCGTCCAACGTTTCAGTCATTCACATGCCAATCGTCGATCTTCGGTACAGCTCAAACGTTGCCATTTTCTAGTACAATCTGCTCAATAAATTCTACATTTGAATTCAGAAATTCAAGGGATTTACATATAAACGCACATTCCAATGAGATAGCATTGAAATGATGTTGAAAAGTAAGGGAGGAGGGTTTGGAGTAATTACGATTGAGTAATAGAGAAGATTCCGGAATGACGAGGTTGTATGTTGGCTTTACTCTGCTTTTGTTGTTGGAGTTCCGTTATGATGTTTGAATTGAATCTGTGTTTCTGAGATAAAATGATACTTTTGAGAGGTTTTTAATTTATACCCTAGTTTTTTTTTTTTTTTTTTTGGCAAGGGAACATAAGACTAGAAACTAATTGATATAAATGCAAGCATAAATTCATTATATCTTTATTAATCCTATTTCCTTTAGGATTTAGTATGAGTTTTATCCATCGTATTATATGTGGAAGCCATGGAAAAGAGCATTGAGAAAGTTTTCTTGATTAAAAGATTCAATTTTTAAGAGTTTCTTGAATATTGAAAATTTTGACCAAGGACAAAAAAAATTTAAAATAAGGGGAGGTGTCTTATTACATTGGTCGATGCTTATTACAATGGACGGTGCTTATTACATCTTGTAGGTGCTTTATTACAATTTCAGTGACATGGCAAGTGACGTGGGATGGGTATGGATGTCTCTATGACATGGCAAGGGCAAGTGACGTGTGATGGGCATGGATGTGGCTATGACATGGCAAGGGCAAGTGAGGTGGTTTCACACATGTGATTGAATATTTAGTGTTTTACTTAAAATAAAATAGGTTATGAGTAGTTAATTTATAATTTTATCTTTTTGGGTAGGATAAAATTCTAATTAATATGAGATAGTGTTAGAGTTTTGGTAGAATTATGTAATAAATAGGTGGCAATATCCTATTGACTATTAGATGGTTATTGGGAGTCCTTTTAGAAATAGAAGTCATAATCTCAATGTGATTCAAACTCTCAAGCAATGGGTATAAATAGATGTGCATCCAAGCTGAAAAAAATCAGATTTTGTGCTTGTTTTCTTGTCGTTAAGCAATAAACTTTGAAAGTTTATTATTCTTTGTGCATAGCTAAGATTTGTGAGCTGGTATTTCTTTAAGTTCACGTGAGGAAGTTGAAATAATTGAGGGTGTTTCTTTAATCAATTCTCCAAACTTTCGTCTTAGATTATAGCCTTTGCTGCATTTCTTTATATGGTTCATAGTCTAGTTTCTATCCCTTGTGTGGATTAAGGTTTTCATACCTAGATTCACATCACTAATGCTCCTTCAAATCATAACCTAGTATCAAGAGTAGCTAGGGATCTCAAATGCAGAACCACGAATTGATGACTAGATTAGAAAGTGGTTAGCCTATCTTACGAAGGAGGAGAAACGTGATCAACAAAGAAGAGCAATTTATTTTCTTATGTTGGTGCATTTAGATCCATAGAAACGAAATTTATTTCAAGGAGGCGTATCCAAACCCAAAGTTAGTATTGTCATATTCAAAGATGGACATCAAGGACATGGAAGAAATTCAAAATTAAGGTTGGTAGAAAGCTCATCAAGGCAAGAATTAGTTGGGTTATCCATAGAAGTGACGGTAGAGATGAAGGGGGAGGAGAAAGAATCAAGGCCTCATCTCTGCATCATGTGAAACTACTTGCAATATGGAAAGGCATAAGGAGGTTTAGAAGACAGGAGATTCATGCGTCATACGATCGGATAGTACGGACGCAATAGAAGCTCTTATGAATCCTTCTAAGACTTGTTAGTAGCTCACACTCTTAGTGGAGGACATAAGAAATGAGGCGTTGCTTTTACACTTTTTGCTTGTTTTCAAGTCCCTAGTATAATTTTTAATAAAACCCACATGTATTGAAGCTAGAATAGAAGGGTAGGTTTGGCTTCCTGTTTTTCTTTACCTTTTGCAAAAAAATAAAATCATCTTCGACTAAAGAGAATAATTCCTTTGGAGGCATTTTGGGATTAGTTAGAGCATTTACTATAAGTTTCCCATCTATTTTGATAATTGAAGCATTCCCCAAGTGGTACGCCTACAATAAACAATTCCAGATTGCCAAATGTTTTGAATGTAGAGGCGACGTCCACACTTTTCCCCCTAATTCTCCCCATCTCTCAAACCTTAGATAGGCGACCCATCCTATGCCCACGGTAATTTTGCTAGCTCTATTTGATGATATTTATTACTTCCGAACTCCATCTGTATCCATGATTTTACATATTCTCTCATTTGGATTACCAAACTTCATACACTAACTATTAAAAGGAGAATCTTCACATCTAGAGACAAAGTGCCTTCTTCAAATAGATATAGGTCATTCCATCTCCGCAAAGATTCTATGATTGTCATAACTAGACCCGGGTTTGGACTTGATTCCTAAAATATTATCTCATTTCTCTGAAGCTCAAAAGACTAGTTGAAAACATAAAATCATATCTCCCCATGTAGCGGTCCTATGACAAACCAACCCTTGCAGGTAGGACTTCTCTTGGGCCAAGTTGAGTGCGTGGCATCCCAAAAACACCTCAAAGCCAAACCATGAAAAAGGCCCAACTATAGACCTAAGCCCAAACACAAATTGGCCCAAACATATGACCCAAAATCCATCCAAAAATCAAGCCTAAAATCGTTCAAAACTAGAAGCTTGGAGTGGTTTTGGTTAACGCTCGAAGCTCGACGCCTAGCATGCAAGTAGAATTTTCCTCACCTTTAAGCGTCAAGCGCTAGCATCAAGCATCAAGTGCACGCTTCCAATGCTTGACTCACATCAGGTGCCATACGCCAAAGCTAGCGCTCAGCGCCCAATGCTATCTCTGCTTCCAGCACACAAACTGTAATAGAACTTGACCTGCTTCTAGTCCATAGCCTAGTAGTAGGCGCCCAGGCCTTGTGCACTAATTTAAAAGAGCTCCTAGCTCACCTTGAGCTTTTGATCCTTTGAGCCAAAAACTCCCTCTCGAGCGCTCAACGCCCAAGCCTAGCGCTGGACGCACTAGTAGGGCGTCTAACGGTTGGTCTTGGCATCTAACTGCCAAGAATCTAGCTTTTTTTGACCCCTTATTTACCTAACCCAAGAGGTGGGTAATTGTAAAGTCCTAAAGCACTATTGAAGGTTCAATGGGCACTCAAGAGGGGGGGGGGGGGGGGGGGGGGGGGTGAATTGAGTGTTAAGTAACCGTTGGCAATTTTTTGCTTCTTTTCGGATTATGTGTAAGGAACCAGTTGTGCTGGTTCCCTTATGCAACGGAATAAAACAAGGCAATAAAGAACACCACAGACTTAACGAGGTTCAGCCAACTCTGGCCTACGTCCTCCTATCCTAAGTCCTTTATTAATCTACTTCGAAAAATAAAGATACAAAACACTCTACTGTTTCCCTACTCTGGGAACCAGTAAACCCCACACTCGACTCCGAATGTGCTTTGAACTTACCCTCGTAAGTTTCTAGTGTGTTTGAACTCACAAACACTCACCAAGTCTTCAACCTCTCTGTCAAAGACTTAATATAAGATCAAGAATTCTCTAATGATCTAACTCTCAAAAGTCAAATAGAGAAAAACGTTAAAACACTATTATGCTCTTGTGTATCACTTAATAATTGAATTAGTGCTTTTAGCTCTCAAGGATCAAACTCTATTAAAATTACGTGAGAGCTCTATTTTTGATTATTCAGATCAAGATGTATTTATAGGTTAGTCGACCAAACCCTCAAATCATGCATATAAGATATATATGCGATTTTAGGATAAGTATTTATCCTAATTGATTTGATCATAAGATAAGATCAACTTAGGATAAGATACTTCCCAGTTTTTAGCTAACCAAAAACATCATCTTATCTTTTAGCTGCTTAGATATATCTTAAATCAATATATTTCGGAAAATATCCTTTTTGTAAAATCTTTGTAAAAACCGCAGCTTGAATAATCTGTTCAGTTAACCTGGTTCCCTGACCTGGTTCCCTGAACTGAATATGTTATGAAATTTGTTCCAAACCTTGTACCAAATTTCATAACGATATTTAATATACTGAAAGCACTTTATATACTCAATTATATAAGTTGTACTACGGAGCATTTACATGAAGATCCTAAATTACTCTTCGAGTGTAGTCTTCTTTCATGCATTCGTTAAGTCTTGAAAGCTTCCATGAATGAACTAAATTGTTGACCAAGGACCTTCCTTTAAGTTGATCGAAAGTCCTTTCAAGCTTCCAATCTTAGAAATCAACTTAGATGTATAGCTCATTTATCATCTAGTTGTTCTCTGTATAAAGATAAGTTAGTTCAACAAATATCTCATATAAGTAATAACTTATCTAGGAAAACAGTGTTCTATTTTAGCTGGTTCCCCCAACTGTATTGAACACTTTCAAAGACCTGTTTCCCTTAGCTGTTTGTCATCATTCAAAACTATCAATCAGAACCTAAGGGACTCAACAACTATTACTCTACTGGAATTCTCTCTCAAATTCTCACAAACACAAAAAGTAAACGCAATTACTACTCTTCTAAGCAACCCTCAAGTATCAACCTTAGGAGCAACCATATCTCCTTCCTCAAGCATTCAATAAATACTCAAGCAAAGGAACTATCCTCAATACTAAACATCAAGGGCCCTTCTCAATCTACTCCTTTATTTCTTTGTTTTTCTTACTTCTACCCCCTTTACTTCCTAGTCTTTGGATCTAATGATTTCCATCTACTCAAGGTCCTTTGATTAGGTTTATAATTTGATGATTGTGTGAGGTGCAACCCCTCTCACATGAACCCTTATTTTAATCTTGCATCTTTGATGAGATTTGATCTAGCAAAGAGGCCTCACCCTTGATGTCCTCTTTTGATCAACTCACACACTCTATTTTCATCGTCTTATTATAGCTATGATATGAAGAGTAATGAACAAATCCTTCTTCACTAGGTCAAGCCTTAAGATTGTAACTTTGAGCACCTTAATCAAGGAACCATCTTTATATATTGGTCTTCTTTCAATCATTCAAGCAAACCCCTTTTACCTTGCATCTTTAATTTATTACAAGCTATGTCTCTTTTTCTCTCTTTTACATTTAGTAGGATATCTAGATTTGAACATCTTCAATCAAGCTAGACTTGTCACATTTGACCCATTTTTCATGAGAAAATCATAAATATGTATCATTCTTGAACACATATTTAGGAGTTAAACTTAAAGCTTATTTCTTGCTTTAGATCTCATGATTCTTACCTTGATTTCTATATGCATATGCAATGTCAATGATGTTCCATGACTAAATCACACAAGCCATTCGAACTGGACATATTTCTTCAAGTTAGAGCATTATCATGAGGAATAGTCTCTTTAGACTCCTCACTTTATTTGATCAAACAATCTTATCCAACTCATCATCCATAACTTATTTTCCATTGCTACTAACCAGAACCCTAACATTTGCTTGCTTTTTATCTAGGGATGGCAATGAATATTGGACCCAACCCGGATCCGTGGATCCATATCCGTTTTTGCGGATATGGGTCTTCAAAATTTAGACCCGACGGATCTGGGTCCTATGAATGAAAAACAGATCCGGGTCCGGGTCCAACCATAATACCCGGACCCGGACCCAGATCCGTTACCCTTTTTTTATTTTCTGTATAAGGTAGCTGGGGGCTGTTGCATTGTCTGAATGTCTCTCACAATCTCACGATTCTCACCTCAAAGCAGTGGTGGACCGAGCCTTGTAGTGGCCCAAAATATTTTCAATTTATTAAAAAAAAAAACAAAAACTCTCACTCTCCCTTTCTCACACAGTCACGGTGCTCTTGCCCTAGCCTATCAGTTCTCAGTTCTCACCCTCACTCAGTCACTCTCACCCTCAGTCCGACAGTTCCTCACAAAGTCACGACGGCACCTCAGTCTCTCACCACGACACCACCATATTAAGACTTCACAATTCTTTTTTTTATTGGGTTTATTTTAGAGTTTGGGATTTTGATGAAGTGGGGTTGATTGTTGAAGGAGAAAGCAGCTTAGAACCCCATATCAAGAAGAAATCAAGGTACTTTGATTTGAATTTAAGATGATTGATAACATTTTTTTTCTGGATTGGTTGGTTTTGTTGATTTATTTTATGATTTGGGTCTGTTTATATTTGGATTTTTAGAGTTGTTTTTTTAAAACCAACTTTGATATGGTTGAGGTTGGGAGAGTAATATAGGAAAGAGTAAACTTTTATTATTGCTTGGTAATAGCTTGAATTCCATAAATGATTACATGATTGCTGTCCTATATATACAATGCAAAGTCGGTTAGCATGTCTACTGACCTTCCTTTTGCATAACTTTGTTTAACATTCCTCTAGATATTTTTCTAGGTATTATGTCTTAGATTTTTGTCTTGATTTTTCTTAAGGTTATTCTACAAGATTACATATTTTATAAATGGTACTAGATTTTTCTAGTCACATATTTCACATAGTATTTTACTAGATTTTTCTAGATTACTCATGATATTTTAACAAATTTCAATTCATAATCCTTCGACAACAACCTTAAGGAAGATGTCAATTCCATTCTGAACATCTCATACAATTGCTTAATGTCACAAGGGAACCCGATTTTCCGTTTCTTGATGCCTGATGGCAGTCAATATAGCCTTGCCAATTTGTTATATTTGTGAAGGGACTTCAATTCCAGTAGGCAACCTATGCCTATAACAGAGTTCCACCTAAAATATTGAGATTGATATTGCTGACACAATAGTCGGCAACACATATCCTAGAGTCCAGCCCACATTATCTTGGATGTAGACCAAGAATAAGTTAGCAAATAGGGTTCCAAAGAAAATATTGGGCTTAGTACCTGTTCAGAATGGAAAATATTGAAGGCATGGAAAAATTATGAGTAATTATGTGCCTGTTCATACTTGCCCTTCCCTATCCAGGTTTAGTTAATTATTTACAAATATTAGTGAACTTTCTTTGATGTTATGGATATAATTTGGTTATTACTCTGTAGTAGCTATTCAAGTGAAGGAGTATACATAAACATGAAAAAATAGTATACATAAACATGAAAAAATAGCTTCAAATAGTTAACAAGTCATTGCTGATAAGGTCTCTAGAGTTCAAGCCCCAGCCTCTGTTTATCATGAAATTGCCCAATGTGTTTACCAAGGTAAGACAAATAACTGTCATTTGTGTCGGTTGTTTAATGAGGTGCGACATAATGACAATAATATAGTTTGAGATGCATCTATAAAATGCAATAAGTGTAACTCATTCAATATACATAAACAAAAATGCTAACAGATTGTAAATAATACTACTTTAAAATCTTTGCCAAGAATATTGTTAATAACCTTTTTTTGTTTGTTTTTCTTGACTTGTGATTATATTTTAATATTGATACAAGACAAATTTTTATCCTTTGTAATTTTTTTAGATTATGGATGAACAATCAAATTATAAAGAGAGTAATGGTGGTTCTAGCCACCCTAATGAAGAATCATTTATGGTGTTGTCTGATCCAAATGAGGAAGGGGATTCAGAGGGGTTTTTTGAGGTTGAGAATGGTACTAGAAAAGAAAATGAATCTAGTACTACTAAGAAAAATAAGAAACTAACTTCTGAAGCATAGCAACATTTTGATGTGGTTAAAATTAGTGGAATACAAAAGGCAAAGTGTAAGAATTGCAAAAGGATACTCTCTTACTCGGGAAGTAGTGGGACTTTCCACCTTCTCAAACATACAAGAACTTCATGTTCGGGAAAGTATTTAAAGCTTGTGATTGGTCAATCACAATTAAAGATCAACACTAAAGTTGATGGGACTAATACTTTGGTGGTTAAGGAAAAGCAAAAGAAAATGATATTTGATCAAGATGTTTCAAGGCAAGAGTTGGTTAAGATGATAGTAATACATGAGTATCCTTTGTCAATTGTGGATCATGTTGGTTTTAGAAGCTTTGTAAAGAGTTTAAATGATAATTTAAGATGATTTCAAGGAACACATTGAGGGGTGATGTGATGAAAATGTACAACAATGAGAGAATTTCTCTTAAGGTTTTGTTAGAGGCTAATGAGGGTAGAGTGGCAATAACAACTACTATATGGACTACCTCCAACTAAAAAAGGGGCATAGCTATTACTTCACATTTCATTGATCAACAATGGGTTTTGCATAATCGAACATTAAGGTAATATTCCGACTACATGTGTTTGTGTTATGTTGCTAATATCCTAGCTTTTATATTCATGAATTTGGTATGTTTATGTGTAGGTTTTGTTTTGTGCCATGTCCACATACAAAGGGGGTTATTGCTAAGATTCTAATGGATATTTTGTCTCAATATTCTTTGGAAAACAAAATCTCGTCTATAGTAGTTGATAATTGTACCACAAATGATGCAATGATTCATGTCTAGTTAGAAAAATTGGAAAGTAGTTGCTTGGTATTAAATGTAGATTTTTTGCACATGAGGTGTAGTGCTCATAATCTAAACTTGATTATGAAAGATGGTTTACAAGTGATTGATCATGAAATTGTCAAAGTAAGAGAGTGCATAGCCTTTTGGATGTCCACTCCAAAAGAATTGAAAAATTTGAGGAAGCTTGTCGTCTTTTGAATGTGAGTAAGCCTAAAAGGGTGGGTCTTAATTGTAAAACTAGGTGGAATTCTACTTACTTAATGTTAGAATCAAGTTTGCCTTTTAAAGATGTTTTTAATAAGTTGAAATATCTAAATAAAAGGCTTAAGTTTTCTGTTCCTAGTGACCATGATTGGACTATAGCTACACTTGTTTGTTAAAAGTTAGAAATATTCTACAGGGCCACCAAGGTTTTTTCTATAAGAAATCGTCCAACTGCTAATTTGTTTTTTCGAACTATTTGTGAGATCAAACTTGCTTTGAATTTTTGGGTACAAACTAATGATAATGAGATTATTAGGACAATGGCTAAGAGTATGGTTGAAAAGTTTGACAAATATTGGGCACATATCAATGGGATTTTGGCTATTGCTGCCATTTTAGATCCTAGAAATAAAATGGATTGTGTGGCTCATTATTTTGGCAAATTATATGGAGATTATGCAAATGATGAAATAACAAGAGTAAAAAAGACCCTTGATAGTCTTGTCCATGAGTTCCAAAGTAAGAATGAGGTAATAAATGATCAATCATTATTAGAGAGAGGGTTTAATGAGTGTGGTGATGAAAATGATTTTGCTTGATCAAAGAGATAAAAAGTAAGACCAATACCTTTGAGAAGAGAGGTTGATCAGTATTTAGAGAGTGCCACTATGCCTGAAGATAATGAATTTGATGTTCTAAAGTGGCGGAGTAGAGATCAAAATTACCCAACTTTGAAATAAATTGCCAAAGATATTCTTGCAATCCCCGTCTCTTCGGTCGCTTTGGAAAGTGCATTTAGTATGGGTGGAAGAGTTGTTAGTGTCCATCGTTCTCGACTTCATTCTCAAATTGTGGAGGCTTTGATGTGCTTGCAAAGTTTGATGGTTGATGATGTGAAAGGTAATGTTTACTTAGTTATATTTCTTTCCCTACTTCTATTATATTTTTTTCACCTAATAAAATGTAACTATGTAACTAATGTAAGACAATTTTGAAGGATCACTTTCATGTTCCACTTTTACCAATGTTTGTGAGGGTGATATTGATGCACAAGAGCTGGATATCATTGATATAGTAATATTTAACAATTATTATTAATAGTTAAGACACATAATTTTATTCTTTGTCGATCACTAATATTTTTCTTTGGTTGGTTGTTTCTTTGTTTTAGGATGTTGATGATGTTAGTAGTGATGATGATGAAGATTAGCCCTCTTGGTTCTTTTGAGAGATGAACTTTAGATGTTCTGATGCTTACATTAATGTTTCTTTATTTACTCATTTGTACTTGTTTGTATTGTTATTCTAAAGACTTGTAAAAATTTGATTTTGTTCATTTGTACTTTGTTGTTTTGTAATATTTAAGTAGTTATATGAATTGTAAAAACTTATATCATTCGTTGGACTGTTGTAGTAGATGCAAAATGTAGATTTATAAATTTGAAATTTATTAGTCGCAAAAAAATAGGCAAAATATGAAGGATCCGTTTTGGACTCAGATACATTAGATCTGGATCTGGATCCTTACTTTTCATATCTGACAGATCTGGATCTGGATCCATCCTTGAAAAACGGATCTGAATCTGAATCCATAAGGACTCGGTCTAGATCCGGTCCGTTGCCATCCCTATTCTTATCTCATGTCTCTTTGCCTTTTTCATTTATGCACTCTTGATTACATAAATCTTAATTTGTAATTGCATGTCAACCCTTTATCTTATGTTTATAAACAAGACAAATTGTTTGTAATCATGCCTAATATGATAATCTTGGATAACTGGCCATAAGAACCCTAAACTATGGACAATTAATACAAGTGGTCACCAAATTTAGATCATGTGCATAAATCTTAAATTGCTCAACCCATTAAATTAGAGTATGCCATCTCTTATTTGTGCATGTGTTGCCTATGAACTAAATCTGATATGTTATTTCATCTCTATGCTAATTGTTTTGCAAAGACTCCCAAATTGAAATAAGCCGTTCATTCCGAAACCTTCTCATGGTTCGCAAACCACTTACGTGAGTGATTTGGGGATTTTAGCCCGAGGGTTTCAAACAACCCATAAAATGTTTGGTGGTGACTCCTTGACCCATTTAATGTATCTAAAAGCTGCATAGTCGATCCTTAATGATGAGCAAATCTATAGGACATTATTTGGGGAGAGCTCCTCCCTCTTTTCTTACCGAAAAGGGAGGTTGGGTTGCAAAAAAAGATCTCTCTAGTGGCAATTTATTAATCAAATTGCCCACCCAAAACCTTGTTAGATTCCATACCCTTAGCACCTTAAAAGCCCCCTACAATTTGGCAACTCTGCTGGGGATTTAACCCTAAAGCTTACTTGGCTATGCGTGAGAATGAACGACTAAAAAAATCCGTTTTTTGTGCTTATAATTGGATAGTGATTATATTAGGCATACTTGCGTTCATGCATGTAACTCTCCACGTGTGGAAGTTTCACTCTAGGACTCCGTCTCATATGATCGCGTTCTATATTTGAGACATCTTAGGAGGGTAATATTAGTCATTAACCGATTAAGCCTCTTAGTCCAACCTTTGGCTTTTTTGAAGCTCACCAAATTGTGGCGTTTGACACAGGCTCCTGGCGTTGTATTGGGGGGGGGGGGGATGTTTTCCTCTTACCTTAACCTCTTTTAAGAGTGGATCTGGGTAAATGGATCTTCCTCAAGGCCAAGAACCTTTTGACTCATGTATCCAACCCTAATTCATCATAAAACTTAGATACTTGGATAGGTGGAGACGTGGATTTGTCGCATTCATCTAAGCATGCTAGCATGACTACATGAACTTGTGTGTTATGGCTTGGTTTTTTGCACTAATGCTGGATCTTGCTTTGCAAAACCCTAGGGAAACCAAAACCACTAAAACATGAATTACATGCATCCTTGTTCACGATCACTAATTAGGCTCATTTACATCATATCATGCATCAAAATTACATCAAAACTGCCTCATATTTGTCCTAAGTCTCATTATGCATGCGTCATGCCAAACCATCACACAACAAAAATGACCCAAACATGGTAAAAACCTAACCTTAGCTCTCAAAATGACTTAACACACGGTAAAATTCCAACCTTACCTCACAAAATGAATCAAGACACAAATTGCCCCTCAAATCGCCTCTCAAATTTTCTAAAATACAATGAGAACCTAACCTCATCCATTAAATGTCCCAAAGCAATCAAAACACTTTAGGAAAATCATACCTCTTCATCAAAGTGCCTTATGCCTCATGCTACCGGGGGAAATCATACCTCTCTTTCGAAATGCCTCATGCCTCATGCCACTGGGGAAAATCATACCTCTCCTCTAAAATGCCTCATGACCTGGTAAAAATCTTACTTTACATCTGAAATGCCTCAAGCTTTCAGTGAAAATCTTACCTTACTTCCGAAATGTCCTAAGCTATAGTAAAAAAGCCTACCTTACCACTAAAATACCTCAAGCTGTTGGTAAAAATCTTACCTTAGCTCTAAAATGTCCCTAGAAATGGTAAAAAGCCTACCTTACCTCTGAAAATGCCTCTTGTCCTTAGTAAAACCCTGAGTTTACTTGTGAAATGCCTCATATCTCTGATAAAACACTGAGTTTACCTCTGAAATGCCTCACGTCTTTGGTAAAACCCTGATTTCCCTTTGAAATGTCCCATGATCCCGATTAAAACCTAAATTTAACTCAAAATTGCCACCCAATAAAAACCAAAATTTACCTCTGAATCGTCGCCAAGTAAAAAACTGAATACACCCTTAAACAACCGCACTAATAAGACCCTAATCTTCCCACTGAAACCCTAAATTTCCCCTTCAATCAATAAGGCCTTGACCTTCCCATCGAAACCCTAATGGGATGAAATCCTGAACTTACCCCTCTAATCTATAAGGCCCTAACCTTTCCACCGAAATCCTATTGGGATAAAAATGAGAAATTGCCCCATCCAACTAGTACAAACCCGACCTTTCCATTAAAACCTTATATGGGGTAGAATCCCAAGACTATCCCTCACCAGCAAAAGCCCGAAATTTTCCTCGTCGGGTACAATTCCTAAATTACCCTTGAGCACCATAAAAGCTTATCCTTGTCATATGCATTGTGTATTGAGTCTATGCATATTGAGTCAATCTCATGCATTTGGAATCATTTTATAATAGAGGCCGACTCCCTAAACCAGGCCATGCATAGACATGCATTAGAGGTGATCGTGTAGTTACATTATACTTATAATTGCATCATGCATTGGTATCATCTTTCTCCTAATGTTGACCCAAAACACTTAACCCTAATCGAGTCAAGTCATTATCCCATGTCCTTTTAGAAGAGTTTGTCAACTTGAGTACAAAGACTAGGTATAAATTTGAAGAGAATATCATCTCCTTCAACCAATGGTCAATGATTTAGCTAAGTTGCTAGAGGGCATGAATGCCTGTCTAGAGCAAGTTGAGAGTGCTAACACCTCGGATAATTTAGCACGGAAATTTGAAAGTATGGTCCATCAGTTCATCAACAACGGACAATACTTTCACACAATCCCTGATAGACTAAAAGGGAAAGTTAGCCTTGAAGAGAAATTTTACACTGAAGACATCCTAAATTTCAGTCAATAGATGATCCAAGACTTCATCTATGAAACATCAAGGCCACCATGCCCATTAAGGGGATAGGTCTTGAATTATTCCTATTAATTTTTTCTATGTCCCTAGAACCAATCTACCAAAAATGGTTCTATACCTTGAAGGACAAAGAAACTAAGACATGAGAGTACATCACCAATGCCTTCATGAACCAGTAGGTACCCATTGTACTCTCTGAGAGTTATAGGTTCTTCAACAAAGCACCAACGAAGGGTTCACGACCTACCTAAACCGTTGGAGGAAATTGGCCTTTCAAATGGTCTCAAGGCTATTATAAAGGGAACTTATGCAAACCTTCATCTCAAGTCTTCTACCTGAGTACAAGAACCATATAAAGTACTTGGGTCTCAAATCTTTTGAATGTGCCTACAGTATTGGCACCAACATTAAAGGTGATTTGGCAAAGAATCATACCACTCCAAGAGATAAGTAATGGATAAGAAACAAAACTATAACTTATTCCCTTTCCGAATATGATGATGAAATCAACATTCTTGAGGCTCTAGCATCTCAAGATGACACCTACAACAACAACAACAATGACTCTACCAATGACCTATCCACTTATAATTCTACTTCCCTAGGAGGATGGCTAAACTAATAGTCCATCTTCCTTAATCCCCTCCAAAGGATCCCACCATTGAACGGGAAAATAAAATTTTAATACATATATGGTACACATGGAAATGATGATAAATCTAAAGAATCATTAAAGCTATATGAATGTGTCAACCACAAGGCTTTCTCCTTACTCTTTATGATTGAAAACTGAAATTGAAGTTCACATGTCTCTCCTAAGTCACCGACATTCATCCATCAAAAATAATAATGTTAGAACCTGATATGGTACATGGATGAAGACAACACTGAAGATCGTAAGTCCTAGTTGAAAGAAGCTAAAGATTATTACCAAAGAAGGCCCGAAGCTAAATGAGTTGAGTTGTTTAAATTGTAGTCTACATCTAAGTCTTAGTCACTCAACTCTTAATGCATTGAGAATAGGCTTGTATAATTTGTGTCACATAGAGAATCACATAAATCCTTCCTTAATATAATAACCCCTAAAATCAATCAATAAACATTTCTTTTTTCTACTTACTCTTTTTTCTTCCACCCTAATCCCTACCAATTACTTTGTCTCTAATGAACATAACTCTGAATTCTTTAAAGCAATGGAAGAATACATAAAGCAGATACAGTTGCTTAAATAATTCATCAATGTATTTGCTTGGTGCTACCTAGATATGCTAATGATATACATATATACAATTAGAAGCCAAGTTCATAAAAATGGCAACAACCTTGATTAAATTACAAGCATTATACCTGTTCCAAAGAAGGGCTGCAGAGTCCAAATTTATATAATTACTAAGACCTGAATTGGGCTAGTCTAAAAGGAGTTTTTGCTAATCTTCATCAGCGTTCTGGTTAATAAAGGAAACCTTGTTCTCGTTCATAGACAAGTGAGAAAGCTAAACCAAATAATAGTGAAAGAGGATATGGAGAAAACCATCTTCCTGACTCAATGAGGCAACTCTTGCTACACCATCCTACCATTTAGCCTTAAGAACATAGGTGTCACATGCAAATAGTATGATAAAAAAAATCCATAGATCATCCAAGGAACTTCAAACAGTTCAATATGGGACTCATACCTCAGTAACATCAAGAAAGTTATCATTAGCTCTCAAGGATTTGGGTTTAATCCCAACAAAATCAAGGCTATCTTGGTTGTGACTCCCCCTGAACACAAGAGGGGTGACGTGCCTTGAGCATAAGAGAAGTGGCCTAACTAGGGATATTCATATGGGGGCATGATTACCATAATTACACAAGCTTTAGGTTTTGCACAGTTGTGGCAACTACTTACCCTTGTCAATGTACTTGACATTTACATCAACATCGAGGCTATGAAGAGGATAGATTTCATCCATTACACGGCCGACCCAGAGGTTTATGGGTAGAAGTATGGAGGGTGGTTAGCTTTTAACTTCCAAACCTCAAGCTTAAAAATATAGCGTAGGAAGGAGGCAACGTATGAAAGATTCCCACACATAAGGTACAATATCCACATGCCTCTAGAGCCCGCGCAGCCTTGCCTAGACCCCAAGGAGGTACATCTTCCTCATATGTTGCCTCCCCCCTCCTTTAACTTAGAGAAATAATTTAGGAAGCTTAATATGTTGATGTAGGGTCATGATGAGACCCAAAGGGGAAGTATGATCTGTGAGAATCAAATTTATGACTTAAATGTGAGGATTTTGCACCTTACATTAACTACCCCAATGACCCCTCTTAGCTTGGTCCTGTCCCTTCATTGTTTGAGGATGGCACACCCACTTACCCATATTGGATGAGTCCTTTTATCCTTGGTGTCACACCCGTTCTTTTCCTTTTTATGACTACACTGAAAACGAGGGATGTGACTGCCGAGGTGATCCCGCCTACCAATATAATGAACCAGATTGGCCCTTGGGTTATACAGGTGGGTGGGATGACCTAGCAAGTGTGCCACCCTTTAGGAACTACCCTGATCATACACGGTATGACTAGCCTCCCTACACTAATGCATCAGATCCTGATGTTTACCCAAACTATAACTTGTCCTCCCATGACGATGAGGAGAGGTGTAGGAAGGGTAAGGTGCCTAGTTCTACCTAGTCATACCCTAAATGATTGACCCTCCCCTTTATTTCTCGGTTTTAGCACAGAGGATCGTGCTTCACTTAAGCTTGGGGAGTTGTTTCAAAAAGGGTCGGGTCTTAGCTTCCTCTACTCTTCTTCCATTGTAGAATCCATGTATAGTTTATTTTTGTGTTTAGAGCAAGAGTAGGAACTATTATTCTCATGCTTCTCTTGTTTCTTGCTTTTTTTTGGCAAGGAAAACACTAAAATGAACTCAAATAGGTTAGCCCTCTCCTAAATTGAGTGGCTTAGGAGTGGGCCTTAGCAACATACTATCTTTCTTCTTTTATATAGAATAAAAACATAAAATATTTAGAGAAATAAAGGATATCATACATGAGAGAGAGAATATATTTATCCTCTTTATCGGGGTTGTAGAGAACTTCCACGGCTTAGCTTGTAGACAATCTATTTTAATAACCCATGCAGTGTTGATCAGAATTTCTTATTTTAATGCTTTCCATATAGCAAAGAGTTTTTTTGAAGTGGGGAGGATGCCAAAATTCTTTCAGCCCCCTGTAGAATAATTCGACCATTGTTGTGCATGACCCATCCAATTCATACATCGGATAGTTGGCGATTATTCTTCTTACCTTGATTCTTCCATGCTCCATCTATTTCAATAATATATCACTACCCATTATAAAGTGTTCCCACTTTTCAAAAAAGAGCCTTCCGAACCTAATTACTTCTCTTAGTCACAGATCAATGAGGAAGTAGGAATCTAGTTTGTTAAATTCTGAGTTTCCAGCCATCTCTAATAGCAAGGGTTCTTACAAGATTAGGAATGAACTTATTAAAAATAACCTCATTTCAATGGAGCTAAACACTTCATTGAATTAGTGAGAATTCCACTAAGTTGGTGAGATAGTCTTTCTTTCCTTTAAAGAAGAGCTTTAGAAAATTACAATTCCATTGCAAAATGGAGGGTTCAATTTCATTAAATTTGAGGCCAAGATCAAAGGCTACCCAAATCTTCTCTTTCATGCTACATTCTTTGAGAATATGTGAGGCAGTTTCTTACTCCTTGTTACAGAAAGCATAAAGAGGATCCACAACCATATTTCTTTTAAGAAGTTCCTCTTTTGTGGGGGAAGGCATTATGAATGATCTTTCATAGAAACAATTGAATTTTGGATGGAATCTTCTTCTTCCAAAAGGATTTCGAAAAGCTTGTATTGTCTGAGTTACCCTCAAGTCTAATCTCGAAGAATCCACCAAGGAATTGGAAACCTGACTTGATTGAAAAAGCTCCTATAGAGGACATCTTCTAGCATAAGGAATCTCGCATTCTTGATCTGGAAAAATGAGATGAAAGAATTTGAATGACCAATCTTTTGTCAAATAATTTCCAAATTTTGACAGCATCCCACTCCCCCTCTTTGATAAGATTTGATACTCATACAAGTGTGAGTATACAGTCATTGTGGTTGGATTTTAACACAGCCGGGCTTGAAGGGAGCTAATTTTCTTCAAGGACTTTTTATTTTTTCCATCACCCAGTCTCATACCTAAAACCCCTTTCATCTTTGAAATAACCATGAGAAATCCTTTGTAGATATAGGAGAAGTTAAACCTAAAGGGAGGCTAACTAGTAGTGAGAGTCGGGGTTTTTTTTACACTTTTTAGAAATGATACGAGCCATCAATGAAGATGGGTTCATATGTATGCGTAGTGCTTATTTAAAGTGGAGGAAAATGTTGAAATGCTCTAAGTTTCTCATCCCAAGACCTCCTTGCGATTTAGGTCGCTAAGTAGAGTTCTCAATTTCCAATAAATAGGTCTTCTGTCTATCGAGGAAGCCCACCAAAATTTGAGAAGATTTGAGGAGATACGCTTTTGTAGTTCCTTAGGCAGGAGGTAGATAGAAATAACATGAGAGGCTAACACTATTACAATCGCATTAATAAGCACGAGTTTGCTTGCCTGATTAAGCTAAAGAAATTTCCAAGAGGAAATCTTATTCATGATTCGATCAAGGATAAAATTGAGGATGTTTGTAGATCTTTCATTTACCTCCATTGGAATCTCTACGTAAGAACCAAACTCTAAGTTGATCGGCACTCTTAGGCTTCCTCATGAATTTTTGAAACCTCCTCGGGGTATTAGGGCTGAAGATTATAGATAATATCTCTATACTGATCATTTCCCCTAAATATATGGTAGAATGTGTCAATAGTATTTTTGATAAGTGTGCAGGATTCTGGTGTTGCTTTACAAAAAAGAAGTACATCATTAGCTAAGAAAAGATGTGAGATAGTAGGTCCTCTACACCCCATTCTGAGCCCTTGAATTTTCTTTCTTTAAGATGGATAAGTTTCCTTGATAAGACTTACATGCATAAGATGAAGATATATAAAAAGAGGAGGTCTCCTTGTTTAAGATCTGCATATGGTAAGAAGAAAAGGAAGGGTTCTTCATCGACAAGAATAGAATAGGACACAGAATAGATACACAACATTATCTAACTTATCCAACATTGAGGGAACCCCATCATCTTAAGGAATTCCCTAATAAACTCCTAGCTGATTAAATCGTAAGCTTTGTTCACTAGTAAAATAATAATGAATTGCGACCAGAGATTTGCGGCGTAATATTAAAAAGCCGCAAATTAATTACAGATCTAACTAATATGCGGCGTCACTAACACACACCCGCCATATTTTAATCTAACAGCTATTAATATGGTGCGTCACTAACACACATCCGCCGCATATTAATCAATACCCTATTAAATTATGGTGTCACTAAGCCACCCTCGTTGCATATTAATCAAACCATAACATAAAAAAAAACACGGCTTTAATCTGTAACTCAAATACACTATGACTTTCCACCTTATACTTGTAGCAACTTAATAGCACCACCCAAATCATACTTGCCACCACCCATTACGTACCTTGCCACTACCCAAAGAAACGACACCACCCACACCTCGCCACCACCCATGACATGCCACAACCCAAAGTCGATACCACCACCCAATACCACCAATGACTCATGTGTTCTCCATCGAGACATAAGTTCTGTTTTTTTGTTTTTTGTTGCTTATTCCATTTTGAAACATGGGTATTTGAATGGGTGTTGTTAATTATAAATGTGAATGTGTTAATTAGTTGGAAACTTTGAATTAGGGTTTGAAACCTAGACATGGGGATTATATTCACATTTGGCTAATGTTGTTTATTTGGAGTTTTCATAAACTAACAAGTGATTCTCCTAACTTGTTAGAGTTTGAAACCCTTAAAAATTGAATTTCATAGATTAATTGGTGTTAGAGGCTTTTTTGGAGAAAATAAGTGTACAAATTCTCCTTCGAGGAAGTAATCTTGTGTAGTTCTTGAAAAATACACAATTTAGACATATTATAAACCCCATTCGGAGTCTCGTAGCCAATTTTATGGCTTCTCAAAGATTTTTTTCAATATCTCAAATAAGACTCCACTAAGGCCACTAAAGGGCAACATGGTTGTGTAGTACGTTAAAAAATATGAGGTTTCCAAAAATATTATGCCTTTCACACTATCAAGCCAAGAGACATGCCTCTCCAAATTTTTTCAAACCTTGAATGCACCCAAAATCTATGAAGAATTTATTGGTTGTTTGTTTTGAGTGTAAAATCTCGTATATTGCAATTTTGCGTGCCAAAACGAGTGGTCATAATAGATTTTTGGATTTATATGCATCACAATTGATCATTTCTTAGTTCCTATTACATTTTATGTATTATCTTGTAGATCGTTATGTTCATGTATTATTTAATTACTCTATCTAAGTATCAGATGCAGTACTCAGCTAACATGGTCACAATGTTATACCTCTTTCGAAAGGTCCTGAGTTCGAAGGTCAGCAATTGCATTGGTATACATAGTAGATGTGGTGTAGTCGAGACCAAATTATGGGTTTTTCTTAAAAAAATACAAACATATTTGCGGCGGTTCTTTGATAAAACCACCGCATATTAATAGAAATATTGGATTTTTTAATTAAAATTTACAAATAAAATGTGGTGTATTTATGTTAGAATCGCTGTTTATTAATTCAATAATTTGCGGCGTATATTGTATGATCCGCTGCATATTAATTAATTTTTACAGTGTATTTTTTACGCTGTAAATTAAATAGATTAATTTGTTGCTATCCTAATTTCTGCTAGCCTTTTGACGTCACATATAATACTAAAAAACCCGCCGCATGTTTAACAATTTCTACTAGTGGTTGAGATCATTTTTTAGTGTAGCACTAAAATGATTGCTTTTCTTTCTCTATTTAATCGAATAGATTAACTCATGAGCAATGATAGTATTATCAGACATCCCCCTTCCAGGGACAAAAGCATTATGAAATGCACTTACTAAAACAGGCATAATCGGCTTTAGTCTGTGATCTATACATTTGAAAATAATCTTATATATGGAATTGCATAGTCCTATTGGTCTGAACTGGGAAACACCTTATGGCTTTTTGATCTTAGGGATAAGCGTGATAAAGGTTTCATTCCATTTACAAGAGTCCTAGCTTTTTTAGAAGAACCAAGGAGAGATTCCATCAGGGCCTGGAGCTTTAAGAGGTCTCATACTGACGTTGGACGCTAGAGTTAAGTGTCAGATGTTGAAATATTGGACATTCAGTGCTACTTTCTAGCATTATCCACTAGACTCTTAAGTCAAAAATAAAGTGTTTGGTTAAAGGAACATATAAGAGGCAAGAAGGGGTTAGAGGAGAGATTCGTCTTTAGTAAAGAACAATTGACCCTTTTGTAATTTTTGCAGAATTTTAACTTGGATGAATAATTAGAAACTAAGGTTGGAATGAAGCAAAGATAGAGAGAAAAAGATACAAAGGAAGAAGGATTTTCAAGTGGAAAACCTTTTGGATTCACGAAAGATAAAACCACTACCCCATAGATTTTAATAACGATTCTAGTATCACTAAGAATCAAACAACTTACAAAAATTATTTCATTTAATTTAGTTTGGTTTAACTTTTTCATAATTAGATATAAAGTTCCTTCTAGTTTTCCAAAAATTAAAATAAGTTGTTTCCTATTTAGCACAATGTTCCCATAACAGCAAACAAATATTCCCTTAACAGTTAACACTAGACTTCCCTTAAGTCAAAGTACATGAGTCGTTAAAATATCAAGTTTCTATGATTAAATAGCTACATAAGGTATAACCTTTAACGTTGCTTATAAAACGGTGTTCTTAAATTTATAAGGAATTGACTTAGTGATCAATTTAGATAAATATATTCCCTCAATTCTCATGAATTTTCTCTCTATGACTAGGGATATCTTCATTACTTACATAATCACTTTATATAGGAGTGGGTGTTCTTAATGGTTACCTTGAGCTCAAAGCAGACATTATAAAGACAGGATTCACTAAAACAAATTTCTTACCCATTTTATCCAATTTTCCTAATATCCAAGGAGGCAACTTGCTTATATATCCCACAATTAGATTATGTTTAGTTAATCCATTAAAAATTATTTTAAGTTATTAATATGTTGAGAAATAGAAGTAAATAAATCCCATAAAACAATAAGGAGAGAAAATCTCATAAAAAAGATAGTTTTTTAGAAGAATCTTAAGTAAATTAAATGACATAATCCCATTAAAAGTCAAGGTTTAGTTTTAAATATAAATTTACTATTAGAAAATCCATTTATCAATTTTAAAATTAAATCAATATAGTGTTCGTTATGAGTTTGTCATAGAAACTATTCCTTAATAAGAATGTTGACGATTAGTTAGAAACAAACTTAGCATACATAAGCATTCTACTTAGTAGCTTCAAATACTTGATTTGTTCATGGATTAGGATCAATTGATTCTTCATATGTTCCTTTGATAACTTGTTCCTTTGATTAAACGTAATAAAATTACATGGATATAAAGTAAAGATATGTGAGTTGGTTTAAAGATAAATCTCATAGGTGATGCTTCTTTAATTGATCATAAACTAATAAGGAAAGAAAAAGAAAGAGAGAAGTATCCTATTTGATGGAAGGATTACATTCCTATTCAATCGTTGATAGTTAAATAGTAGAGTAAAAAATATAAAAGAGATGGGGAAAAGAAATTAAATATGAAAGGTGAATGAAAGGATCCTCAATTTCCTTATAATTGATGATTGTTCCTTGTTTTTGGTCTTAATCGAGTATAGAGAGTACCTAGTGCACTAATTTTCTTTATCTTAGGAAAGGATAAAATACCTTAATTAGGAGGTCCTTAATTTGGTTGAAGGAAGTTTTGAGAGATTTTCAA
This sequence comes from Dysphania ambrosioides, assembly GCA_026401315.1. Lineage (NCBI taxonomy): Eukaryota > Viridiplantae > Streptophyta > Magnoliopsida > Caryophyllales > Amaranthaceae > Dysphania > Dysphania ambrosioides. The sequence continues at coordinate 12,507,101 of CM048672.1, forward strand.
AATGTATTTTGGCAGACTAGTAGTGCTATAAGATTGTAAAATTTTGGATCCTTTGCTCATAAAAATCAAGGGTATTTATAAAGCAAAAATATAATGATTCTGGATTCTAAGTGTTAAATATTTGCTTTAGGTGTCCAACACAAAGCTAAGCGTTGAATGCTTACTTCTAGTGTTCTCTGAACAGTGCGATTAGCCTAACTAAACTAAGCTTAAATTACTATAAATTATATATTTACATAAATAAATAAATTCGTCCCCCCTTTGGTTGCACCTCCTTCTCCCAATTACATGCTCCCTTGATCCATTAGCCTTCTCGCCTTTTAGGTCCACCATTGGAAGCCCAAGTCCAAGTGAGTCCAAATCCATATCAATGCCAACCCAAATCCAAGGATACAAGCCTAATCTCATGCAAGACAAAGTCCATATGCAAGCCCAAACCCAAGTTTAGCCCAAGCCCAAATGAGCCTAAGCCCATTTTCCAACCCAATGGGTTTAAAAGATTTGGACCTGCATCCCATATACAACAGTTCATCTTAAATGTTTAGGAGTTTTCTTGAGGTGCAAAGGATGCTTTTTTATTTATTGTGGCAAGGCTTCAAAAGAAGTTGCCTACATATCCTTTGTAGGAATTAAGCCAAATATGACTCTTACATGGACAAGTCAGGTTGCTAAGCATAGAATGTTTTGTATTTTTTGAAGTTTGTTAGTTAATGAAACTCATTACCGTCTATGTTAGAGAGTTGCACTGCACCCCAAAAGCGCATTTTGTTAATGATAAGGGTCTGGTTTAGTTTGGTTTGAATTTACCTTGTTGGTCCAAAACAAATTTTCAAAGTGCCATAAGCACTAAGTTAACCTCTTTGATGAAACGGGAGCAAATATTTTCAGTTGAAGTGATTGGATATTTTACTTTAGTAGACTTGTACATGGTGTGTGACTTTAAGTCGTCATTCATCCAACGTATTCCCGTATCTGGCTTTAACCTTGTCTTCTTTGGTTAGCTGGCTTTGAAAACTATCCTCAGGAAAGGGGATTCATGCTTGACTGGTTGGACTACTTTCATCTCGTATACTAAGGAGTACGAGGTTACTCTAATCAAGGTTCTTGATGAAGTTTGATGTCAACATAAATCAAAAGGGAGATTTTGAGGCCAATCTTTGTAATCCTCAGTCATTTTTTTGCAGTTTTATATGGAGAATGTTGTTCACATTAAGGGTTTTGGTGAGGAAAAACTAATTACATTTGATGGATTATTTTATCTTAAGTATATGAAGGGTAAGAAACTAAGTTTTAAAGTAGGATCTTGCTGGTAGATTGCTACACTAACCTATGCTATGTTGTCACCCACAACGTATCCAAGCTAATGGTTGATGTAAAGAATAAAAATACATATTTTTATGGAGCTTTGAATAAAGTTCCAGCCATGGTGTAGAGTTTTAGAGTAGTAATTGTTGTTGGATTTTTGTAAGTACAAAGTAGATTTTAAAAATTTGCTCAACTTAGGTTTAAAAGTTGCCTGTATTTCAACTATTTTCTAAGGGGATTTCCCTTAAAAAGCTAATATTTAACGTAACCAAGTTAGTGTCTAACTAAGTTTTCTTAAATTCAATGCTTAAGGATTTTAGAAAAAATCTTGTCCTTTGAAGTCTTAAATCCTTGTTTTATTTCTAAAAAGGCATCCATAAATCCCGCAATAATCTTAGAGCTCTTATAATGTGGAAATCTAGTACAATAGTAGCTTAACTAATTGTACTTACCTTGTACAACTACTTACCTATTGTGTACCTTTTCCATGCTTTGTGAAATTATGAAATAAATTGAGTGAAGCAAATCAAGGCATTGTGTATACAAAAGAACCCACTCTCACATTGCTAACCAGGTTTTCAAAAGAGTTTTTGTAATAAAACAAATCATAATTCAAGCTTATTCTTATTCCAATTATTATCTCCTATGTACATAGCATTGAATGTAATTATTTAAGCTTATTGTACTAAGTTATACAATAAATAAAGTGAGGGAGAAAATTATAAGACTATGAGTTAAGTCCATGAGAGAAGTATGTGACATAGAGTTAATTCCAAAGAGGAGAGAGAAAGTGTAAAGGGATATAAGGAAACTCGTTTTTCGATTTGAAATACGAGTGGGTGAGTGAGCCAATACTATGTATTAGGGTTTTTCCATGTAGGAAAGAGTTGAAAAATCTTAGAGTTGGGTCATGGTTATTTTTAGATGGGCACTAAAGTTTTTATGCTAAAATTCTCTTATATTCCTTTCTGCTTGTACCTTGTCATTCATTTGTTCCAGTATGAATTTTCGCAAAAAGTGTCGAATCCCTACACTTACAATCACCCCATCTTGTAAGTGTCCATTAGAACTACATAGATGATCGATGGTGTTGAACCTTGTACTCAGTGAGGAGGCCTTTGCATTCTCATTAGAATTGCACTCCTTGATCCTTGATGAGTTAATAAGGAACATCATATCTAAAAATAAAGTTTTCCTCTAAGAATTGGGCTATTTTCTTAGAACCCAATGAATTGTAGGATTTGGCTTTGACCCATTTAGTAAATTAGGGGATTACTACAAGTATGAACTTGTGATCTATGATTCTAGGAGGTAAAATCTTACTAGTTATGTCAATACCTCATGTAGAAAAGGGCCAGGGTGATGAATAAGGATGTAAGAATAATGGAGGGATATGTTGCAAATTTGCGTATTTCTAGAAAGTAAAACATCTCTTAATGTACCAGGTGCAATCGTGTTCCATTATAGTCTAATAGTATCCTAATCTTGATATTTTTAGAGAAAACATCCGACCACTTATGTGAGATCTATTGATTCAAATGTGGAGCCATCTATGATAGTTCGTTTGAGTTTCTTGCTTGTCAAAGAATTTTAGATGGATACCCTTGGGGTTCACTTGTACAATTGATCACCTTTGGCAATAAATTGAGTGATTAAGACCTTGAAGGCTCTTGATCCTTTTTGGAGGAGTTTAAAGGGTACTCCTTATTCCTTACATAGTTTAGAAGGTTGTGTACAAAGGTTAACCATTTTCAAAATCATTGTAAAGAACATTGATGTGTTCTTATTCAACCTCCTTTCTATGGTGAGGGGCATCCCAATCTGATTAGTTGGAATATTAACTATCAATGCGAGTCAAGCTAGGCCATTGGCAAATCGGTTCTCATCTTTAGGCAGATAAGTGAACTTAATTTCTAGGTTTTTCTCAACCAACACTTCAAGGTAATCTTGGTAAGGAGGAAGGTTTCCACTACAAACCTTTCATATACAAAAAATATGGTTGATATTAGAAAGAACTCATCAATAACTTAAAGCTTCCAAATGTTTAAGGAAATTGAAACTTGCAAAGCTAGAATGCATGCTTTATACTTTATGGTGTTATTTTTTGCTTTGAAATCCTGTTTAACGGAGATGAGAGTGTGTTCTTCTTTAGGAGACACTAGGAGATGCCCTACACCACAACTTTCCTAGTTAGAAGCACCATCAAAGTAAAGTGACTAACTATCACTTTTTCTCATAAGTAGATTTTTGTTAGGAATATCAAAGTTTTCCTCTAGATCATTTTTTATAATTCGACCAAAAAGTCTGAGATGGCGAATCCCTTGGTTTCTTTTTTAGGGAGATGTTTTAGTTTAAATTCGGCTAGCGGGATTAGCTGTCTTGAAAGACATTCATAGAGAAAAGGCTTCTTAAATATAAATTTTAGCAGATTTATCCTTAAGACGATTTGAACCATGCGCGAGATTATATAATGTCTGAGCTTCTAAGTGGCCTAAACCAAATTAACATTGAGTTTATACAAATGAGGATTTATAGTTTCATACACAAGGAGATTCTTAATAAGGTAGTAGATTGTATTTTTATTTCCTTCTGACTCTTGAACTAGCATATCCCCAACCTCTAAGTCAATCAATGTGAGGTAGAGGTGAAGAAGAATTCTTAGCAATGCTAAAAAAAGCACAAGAGAGTTTAGGAGATAACTATTGATTTGATTAACATAAATCTTCTTCCCATTCCTAAGGTGCATCCTTATTTTAGTTTATGAAACACTTTATCACATACCATTGTGAGCTAGGAAAAGAAACAACTGACGTATTGGAGCCTAGTTAAGACGCCTCTAACTTCTTTCTCGTTCTTAGGAGGTGTCATAGCTAAGATTACATTGGTATATATTAGTGGGGATATTTCATTCCATACTCTTAATTCATGTTTAGTCCATTAGACCATAGTTATCCTAACCTATTTTTCAATTGACGCAACTTATTAGAGTTATATCAATTTAATACGCTATCCAACCTTTTTATGAAATCCAACCCTTGCTCGCCTAACTACACAGTAGTAGCATTTATAATTAGATATTTTTAATAGAGTAGTGACTACCTCATCAAACATCTATAATTAAAAGCTATACAAAGTATTTATAAAATGAAATCAATATAAACCAATCATCTCCGTACATACTAACATTTGTTATCATATATTAGCAGAAAAAAAAGTTTCTTACTTAAGTCAAATTAGTGAATATTGCAATAAGTTCAAGTAAATCAAGTAGTTTATTACAAATAGAGTATGGACATATTTGATCAACCTAGTATATGCTCAAATAAAATGTTTTATCTAATTAATTTCTAAAAAACTTTGTATTTATTTCTTTAGATAAGCTCAAGCGAGTTAAGTATGTATAAGTTCACGCAAAGTAAGTTTTAACAAAAAAAATTAAAACTCTAACAAGTTTAGCAATGTTCAAAAAAAATATTAATTAATTACAAGATGTTCAAATAAATCAAAATAAGTTGAATATAATATACTCTAAACTGTGGAAAACTTAACATAATTAACTCTTTGTGAGATAAAAATTTATTACCTTTACAAAGAAATAACTTGTCAATAGTTATATTAGAAATGTGGACATTCGAAAATAGATGGAGTAGCGAATACTGATGATAAGTTAATGGAGAACCATTGCATTGATTTGGGCATGTTAGAAGTCAAATGATAAGTGTTTCGATGAGGAAGGGGGAGAGTTGGGGCGACGGAGACCTTAAACACGGTCGACGAAGATTGGGGATGGCTTGTATGGTGTGAGTTGTGAAAGATATGGTTTGAAAATGAGTTTGAAAAAAAAGGTGGCCCTAACTTGGAGAGAATAGATTAGAAATATTTTTTATTATGAAAGATATATTTTTAATTCATATAGCCTATCCCATATTTTTAGGATTAAAACTTAACCTTATTGTTGTTGTTAAAACAATATAGCAATTAGCCCACCACCTTGCAAAATTAGTGCCGGCAAAATTTGGTAAATTTATTGCCTAAATGTGGTTTTTTCGTATTTTTTTTCTTTCCATTGTCAAAAACATATACACATCCGTTTTCCCTCATTTTTAACCATCATTTACTTATAGCAAACGTACTTCGTACCATAATTTGTAGAGTTGTTAAAAAACAAATCAAACTAGTGAAATCGAACTATTCCAAAAACGAACCAAATCGTTGAGAACCAATTTATTGAAAATCGAAAATCGGACTGACTTGATTAGATGAAATCCAAAACTGAACCTAACTGTATTTTGAAAAACTGTTAATGACACGTAACCGTTATTAGGCCGAACCTTTACAACCCTAACCGAGAAACACCAGAAACGATTACGTATGAACCGGATAGTAACCCGAACGGATGTAAACCAAAACAGTTAAAACCCGATAAAAATCCGATAAACCGAACCGTTTAAAACCCGTAAACCGTTATGACCAAGCCGTTTACAACTCGTAAATAGTTATGATCGAACCGTTTACAACCCGTAAACCATTATGACTGAACCGTTTACAACCCTTAACTCATTATGACCGAATCACTTAAAAATTGTTACCTCTACTCTTCATTTTGCATTGTTTAGCACATTTGAATATTTCATACATTCTCTATATTCCTTGAAAATGATCTTTTCACCTAGTTCTAATATAATTATGACATACATTAATATATATGTTGTTCTTCCACTGTAAGCATTATACACTCCTAAGTCGCTTGATTGGTTATCCGTAGTTCATGTCCTACAAACTTAAAGTTTGCTAAGAACACAAACTAGAAAATTTCAAAACACGAATCAAAAAAAAAAAAAATCAAAGTATAAGAATTGCTCTCTTATTGATGTTTAGAAAATCTTCTCAAAACTAAACATCGGTTTGTGATACCTTAGATGTATCTCATCAAAGTGTATTTATAGGGTTGGTATAGCTCACCAAATTCCTATATTTTAGGATCGAGATATCTTCTAGTTTTACACTCCTTCTAAACTACTATACTAATCTATCATAATAGCATAGACCTAGTCCTAATATGCTGGAATTTATCCAACAAAACTTTCATATAGCTATATATTTTTGGTATAGAGAGCCACGGTTCCTGATGAGTACTATAAAGGTAATAGTTTAATTTTGCAATAACATACTCTTATTTTACGTTAGAAAAAAATAAATGAGTGAAAGGCTAAGGGGTAAAGAAACTGAAGATAGTGAGAACATTTATGTTACCATGGTTTGATCAAATGGTAGAAGCCTTTAATGAGTCAGACCCTACCAAAGAAAAATCTAAAACGCTGTCATGTAGTAAAAAGTCGACAATCAAATTTCAAGTAACCTTCCTTAGAGGGAAAAATTGAAGAAGTATTTTACCATAATTATTGTAACCTATAACATTATAAATTAATCCGATTATAATGGGCTCAAGAAAAAGGAGTCATATTAACTACTTCCGCACCTATTTGTAATTTCATGCGTATGTTGTACTTGCTCTCTTGACGTCTTTGTCACTGTGTCCGCGGTATTCGAAATCTCTATTTGAGTAGTTGCGTCTTGCAGGATATTAACCAGATTAAGGGAGTCCAAAACAAGGATTACGTCCTTGAGTTGGGAAGAGATAGCCTATTCTAGAGCTTGGGGACATGCAATGGCTTCAGTGTGTAAGGGCTAAACTTGCTAATATTGACTTACCTCCTCTGCGATCGTTCATGGTGAAACTAGTAGAGATTCTTCTCCTTCCAATGCCTATAGTATTAGTTTTTTTTTTTTTCTAAGACCCGTCTATTTTAAAAACACAATTATTTCTTAACTTTCAGATGCTAAATGAGATTCCAATGATATAATAACCGGATATATTTATGGATCCATTCCTTGAGAGGGAAGGTGTAATGGTAACTTATGTTGTTTGATTACATTTCGAAAGTTTCACCATTTCTAATTCCAATAAGGCTTCATTCATTAATTAAGGGATAAACCAAGAAAAATAGGAATAACCAAACTCTTTTCATGAGTCGTTCACAAAATCATTTATGTTTTCAGTAATGAAGAAATATATTAAGACTGTTAATTAATACTAGTAGTAGACCGGAATAATCATTAATCAGACCCAAGTTTTCTTACACGACATTTTGGAGCTATAAAGATCTACTTGGGTACAAGTCGTGAAACTTTCATGATCCACTTGATAACACAAGTAATACTTGACCTGAGCTATGGCTGTGCTAACTTCATTTAGTTATACCGATCAAGTGACAGAAATTCGGACATATTACATTTCAGCCTGCAGGATGATATAGCTTATATTCCTAGGTTTTGTTCAATAGAGATAACCCAAAATAGCATTCGATCATGAGCTGACAGTATGAGAACCAAATCCAGAGACTATCGAGTCTGTGCTAGCATTTTTGAGTTGTACAATATCAATATCAAATTAATGGCTACCTCAAAGAAGATTTGCCAAATTAACAAAATCAAATTCTTAGATCTAACTCATAAATTACAAGCTAGCTAACTAATTATCTAATGAGCAAAAATTACATGCCAAAAAAAGGGTTACCTCTAATGGATAAAATGAATGTACAATATTTCAAAATAAGCAGCTATCACTAGTATGGTACAAGAAAATCATGTTCCCACACAATGTTCCACTTTTCAGATTCAGCTCTTATGTTTTCCCACGTATGCCTGCAATATAACAAATTTAAGATTCCAATGAGTTATATTATCTTCAAATGCTACTATAGAGATTCTGCATGTATCTACATTATAGAAGGTATCTCGTGCAAAGAAAGTTTGAACTTGTTATGCTAGTGCATGCATGAGACAATTAAAAGTGCTAATTTGAAAGCTGAAACTCACCTGTACAAGTTTATCAATTTTTGGCTTTGAGCATGACAAATACAGGTCGATTTTCTCTTTAGTTTGAGGAATTTGAGGGCCTAGTGTATCCGTAACTTTTTCAACAACTTTTTTCACAATCGTCTTGTAGGCATCTTTGCTTACTTGACCATCCTTCCAAGAAGGTTTCAAAAGCTCCTTTACAAGCTCTGCTAATGCAAATTTGAATGGACGAAGTCCTTTCGTATCTTTCAGTTTTTTAACGTCCTCAGCTCCATCATCTACATCCACATCCCGAGAAGGCCCATTTTCCGGTGCCTTTGTTGTTCCTTCAGCTGTTATTTTCTCCTCTGTAGATGATGCAAAAGGCTCCTGCTGATTCACATTGCCACCCTCAAGATGTATTTCATGATTAGCTCGATGATTATTATTAGAGATTTTCTGCCCCACACTAGGCAACAGGTGATTCCCTAAGTAAGGCATCTTTGGCTCAATGATATGACATAAAGGATCATATGGCTTTGATACTTCAGGTGCTTCATTAGGCTGGAGTATAGCAGTAGATACTGGAGGAACAGGTACTACAATCTCAGGCAAGTTAGGCAAACCATGAGGAGTAACAGCAGACGAAATATGAGAAAACTGCTGCCTGCTTTCGAGTAGCTGGGTCAGAGAGGCAGTGAGATGGGATAGTTGTGCCAGTTGCTCATTGCTTACTGTGCTATGGGCATTAGCAGAATCTGGGGCAATTGCAGGTGAAGGTAAACTAACCACATGAGACATATCAGCAGCTTTATTACCGATATTTCTTGGTGCAGAAAGACCCATGCCAGGAAAATTATTTTCTACCTTCCACTGAAGTGGCTGCATTTTGTCCTGGATCTGAGGTTTGCATGCATTAACTGTTCTATCCTGTGTTTGATTTATGTCAAGCATATCATGACTGCAACAATCATCCCCAGTTCTTGGTCTATTCACATCTTTAATCACTTCTGTAATGTGATTTTTATCATCTCTCCAATCATGCACTACTGGGACGTTATTTTCTATCTTCCACTGAGGTGGAAGAGGCTGCATTGTATCCTGGATCTGAGGTTTGCATATAGTAACTGTCGTATCCTGTGTTTGTTTTATGTCAAGCATATCATGGCTCCAACAATCATCCCTAGGTCTTGTTTGAGTCACATCATTAGTCACTTCAGTAATCTCATTTTTATCATCTCCCCAACCATGCACTACTGGAATGTTACTTTCAATCTTCCACAGAAGTGGCTGCATTTCATTCTGCTTCTGCGGTTTGCATGCAGTAACTGTTGTATCCTGTGCTTGTTTTATGTCAAACATATCACGGCTCCAAGCATCATCCCCAGGTCTTGCTCCAGTAACATCTTTAACTACTTCTGTAGTATCATTTTTATCATCTCCCCAACCTAGCACTACTGGAACATTTGACACTGTAATACCATCACTCCAACTTAGACCATCCCAAACTCGGTCACCTTCATATTCATGATCTGGACCCTTCTTACCACCTATCCTCCTCACTGTATTCATTTCTTTTGTTTCATTCTTGTCCTCTCCCCAACCTTGAGTTGTGGCATCACTCCATCTTCGATCATCCCAAGCTTGGCCACTCTCAATTTTATGGTCTGGGCTGGGCCTATCACCTCGGGACCTCCTATCTGGACTAAGAATTTCATGAACCTGGTGGGAAAATTTGCAACGAGTTCCATTCCGACAATTTCCTGCAGCAAAAAACTTACATAGAGTTTCATTTCTCTTAGGAGGCTCATATTCATTATTTCGATCAGGATAAGTATCCCTCCGCCTATGGTCTAGATCACGATAGGTATCTCTAGATTCCATACTTCTGTCATGATCTCTGCCTTGGAGGTCATGATCTCGGTTCCTGTATCTATCATCAACAGGTTCTTTCTCAAACACATCAGCAGCAGCAGACTCATCATGCATATACCTGCATAAATCACCTCTTCTGCACCTGCCCTTTATAAATTCGTTACAGATTTGTGCAGATTTTTCCGTCCTTATGATACAGTTCTTGGAGTCATCAGGAGAATATCTTGAACCTCCAGTCCTTCGACTTCTAGTTTCCCAATCATCAGGTGAATTGCATTCTACTCTCCTAACATCACACATTTTGTCCTGGTGAAAAAAATGGCAGCTATTTCCTCTCCTACATCTTCCGACAGTGAAATCTCTACATATTTGTGCTGGAGCACCAGATCTGCTTCTACTAGTAGATTCCCTCTTAAAGTTATGTCCTGGACTCTGACTCCTGCTCCTACTCCTGCTCCTACTAATCCTGGACATAATTGCAAATTTTAGGAGAAAAGAGAAACGGTAAAAAGCTGAAAGCAGCTAGCGTAAGAAGCTAACAACTGTGCGAGTCATGAATGTGCCTGTGCGACTCCCAAAAGTTATATTAACAATTATATGAGATTACCAAAAGAAAGTAAAAAAAAAAAAAAAAAAACAGATGGAAGTGCCTCTCAGATCTCTGAAACGGAGTATTGGTGGCTGGAAAAATTTTATGTCCAAAAACACAAAAAAAAAACATCAGCAAAGGACACCCTGACTAAAAACACACATATGAGGGGAGATCATTGTATCGCAAACTGCAATAGTGCCACCAAATCAATCAAATTCTCATTACTAAATCCAAATGAAGTATAAAAGAACCCGGGATGAATTGGCACTTTACAAGTAGTACCTGTGTGGCCGACTCCAACCATTCCTTGGGGACCGGCTTGAGAACGGAGGTCTCCATTCATCTAGTCCCGGAGATATTCTTGAGCTATTTCCTTCTCTATGCCATGACACTGTGCTTTCTTTGCTACGATTATCATGTCTACGTGAACCTCTACTAGGTGAAAGAGGCTCTCTAGGCTGTCAAGTATAATGAACATCGAGACAAAGTCAAATTGGTATACCAGCAATTAACCATCAGCTACAAAGTCATGGAAAGAACTACCTACCCTCCGTGTCTGAGTCCTGTCATAAAACTTCTCAGGTAACACTTCAGAATCTTCATCGTCCCACTTTGAATGGCGTCTCTTCCTACTTCCAGTCATTTCTCCAGCTAAACTACCAGCAACTTCAATGATCAAATGTGAGATCTGCAAGAAGCAAATATAGAATAAAAGGCTAATTAAATTACCAACAGTGAAAAGAAAAGGTAAAAACCAAAATATTTATCCCTTTCTAGCTAAAAAGATATGCCAACACAAGATAGTGAAAAAATAATCAAGCAGAGTATACATATCCGTTCCTTCTCTATCTGTCCGAGCTCTGTAACCAGAAGCAAGCAAACCTGATGATTAAACGATGTAAACTACCCCCTGAAATATATGAAGTATAGTAAACTTCAAATTAAAAGTTTGCTGCGTAAATTAAAGTTAATCTAACCCTGAATTCACTTCATGCGGATTAAATACCTGAAACCCTATTACTACACCGAAAGATGTAATAAACAGAGGTTACATGAGCTATATAAAAATTGTTAACAACTGCAGTTACATATCTCCATTCATGAGGTGTGATCATACTACAGCAGTTGATGACCACTGTCTTTTAACAAAAAATGATAGCAGTTAATCAAGAATTACTATCTTTTCAGGGTCTAGCTTTCAATCCTTAATCCCCTATAGCAGTTATTCAACAACCATTTTTTTTTCGGTACGCAAGTGTCATATACTGTATTCAACACTTACAACCATTTACCTCCTATGTATTGGACAAGGCTGCCTTATACCAGAACAGAATTAAAACAACCAGATCAAAAAGCCTACTTACACACACAAAAAAAAAAATCCTCATTTCTCTTGTCGACATATGCCACTATTTTCAAACAATGAAAAGAACTCCAATCATCTAACAACATATCAAAATCCAAAAGTAAGAACACTATTTCAATCTACCGTTATCATTGTAGTTCAAAAGCCTCCAAAATCATCCAAAAATAACAAACCAATGTAATACATATGTCCTAAAGTGATACACATTTATATCAGACCATCATTACTTCTATAACTATAGAAATTAGAAACAAAATATATGGCTCACTCTGTCAGTTTGAACTTCACTGATTTGCTCTTGGCCATGCTTTAGAAAAAGACAATCTGGAAAGTATAGCAAAAATAATAATAAAATTAGCTCATCAACAACCCATTTATGAAAATTTAAAACTAACAACGTATGTAAGAGATGTGAAAAGTACTTCAAAAAAAATACCTTGAAAATAAAATGCATCAACACACATATAACAGAAAGTCAGAACATAAACAATTACACAAAAAGAAAATAAGGAATTACAAAAGAAACTAAGTCATTAAATAGTTCATGTGACTTCTTAAAAAGCAAAAGGCATCTTGACAGTCATAAGATTAATCCCAACCATGATTATGTTTCTAATCACTCACAACTAAGGATCATTCTTTTTGAGCTTGTGTAATACTTCTCAATTGCTAGTTAATTTACTTTGTTCGTATATCATATCAAGATTTGGTAAATACAACCAGTCTTCGTCATTACATGTCCCTTTATTATCTCATCTTTCTCTTCAGTTCCACTTTGCCAATTTTTTAATCTCCCTTCATTATCCTACAATTTTTTTGGGGAACAAATTTGCTCCAACTAGCTAATTTTTGCAGCAATATCCCGTATATCACAAATAAATTTGGAAAATTTTCGATTAAATGGGATACCTTTCCCAACTTAGCAACTTTTACCAAACAACTAACAACGACACGAATTAACACTAACCTTTTACCCCTTATTCATTTCCAGTCCATTCCACTCCATCTTTGACATTTATACCAAACATGCTCTTCAAGCTTTAACTGTATATATTTTGTTGTCAAATTTTGAACCATAGTTTTCAGCATCAAAATAAACACTATTGAAGTAGAACAACTAGTATCCACGAATATGATAGAAAATAGCGAGGCGAATATGAGTCCTACCTCACTCGATCCAAGTTAACCACAAAATAACTTGAAGTTTTACTAGATGAATCATAAGAATTAAATGAAACCCTGAGAAAGATGTTAGCTTTAACAAATTTATATCGTACTCTAAAACCCAATATTCAGTATCCATTCCTCCAAAGTCCAAACACTCAGTTTATACATATCCTAATCTTTTCACCAATTTCATGTAATTGATCTGACTAACCCAAAAGCACCCAAATTTCTACTAATTGTATCATAAATTTAAAACCCACCTCAGAATTCATAAAACTTATTCAAGAAGCTATTGGATCAAATTCAACACATTTATTGAACAATAAGCAGAATACGTTCACACGTTCAATATAATTAACTGGATGATTTTATTTCTTTTAGAAAAAGGGTTCAAGAAATAGATGATAACAAAGTGCAGAGAGAGAGAGAATTCAAAGAGAGGTTCTTGAAGGGAAGAGAGATGACTCACCGGAAAAAAGATGGAGATCACCGGATTTCGAAGACTGCCGGAGACAGAGAAAGACACAAGGGTAGAGTCTGGAGTGGGCTTGGCTAGTAGAGACCAAAGAATCCGTTTAATTGCCCTAAATCTTATTGTATAAATATGGGATTAAAAACCTAAACAATTTCCGATGGTAAGGAGGCACACGGTTTTGTACATTTTTATATGTGTTGTATTTTGCCATGTACAATCATTTCAAAACGACACCATCTAATGCATTAAACATTATCAAAAGGATCATTATAGCAAGTCAACTAAAAGAATAACGATATTCGCAACCTTTATGAAATGTAAATACAAAAGACAAACACTATATTTTGAAGCCATTATTTCAGTTTTTTTAATTATTTTTCTTTTTACTCTTAAAACAACTAATCAAATATTTAAGAAAAGACTGAGAAGGTTTAAAGTAAAATTATGTACTGATTCACCTTTTGTAACTTAACCACTATACATCTATACTATTTATGTAAATTTTTTGTTATAAATAGTATATGTACTAAAATTTGAATTCCCTTTTTACTAATTGACTTAATTGGACACCATGGAGTAGCTCAACATTCACGAGGTCTTAATCGGCTTAGCTAACTTCACACCTTGTTGCAAGATGGGTTGTTGTATCTCTTGCTCTTTTCAAATGAAGAACACTAGCAAATAAATCAAACAAAACAGTTAATTTAGCAATTTGATCATAAAACAAAATAAAAATACAGAAAACTAGTTTTAATTTCAACTTTCTTCTGGTGAATACCATAAATTAACTCTTAATCACCACTTTCTCAAAATCAAATCTTCTCACCACTCTTACACCATACAAAAACAATTGCCTTTGTTGTAACATGCTACCATGTTAGTTCCACTTTCCTTACAATAAGGACTAGTTTCTTCCCTACATAATCCCTTTAAGCCACTAACATAATTCTCCTCACAAATATGAGCATCACATACACTTCAATACTACTATATAGAAGGGGGGATCCAAGACTAGGGGTGGAAATGTAAAACTTTTATTTCTCCATTTGAAATGCTCAACATTTACTCAAAATTTTTGGAGAAATACAATGATATTTATATCACTTAATTACTCTCAACTCAAATTAAGTACATTTGTAGAAATACTAAGTATACACTTTTGAACAATATAGTCAAAAGAAAAATAATAAGAAATAAATGAAACTATTATTCCAAAAATCAATAAACCAAACTAATGTCCAAATACTAAAATGTGAGTTATCTCTACTGTTGTAAAGATATCCATTTAATGCAAATAAAAAATTGTGTCAATGTATGTACCAAATGTACATAAGGCGAAACAAATACGGGAATACCCATGAGTAAAAACCTAATTATATTCCTGTGTATGATAAGTAAAGACATTATTCATAATTCAATTCTTTTTAATGATATGTTCATAAAAGTTTCTTGATAGCCTCATAAGCATAGATAAAGAGTACTTAAAACATTTTAAAGAGCAACTTGAATAACAAGGGATAATATCCTAATCATAATAAATCTCAAACTCAATAAATAAGTACTCAAAACCTTATGAAAATAACCATTTTATTTTTAAAACCTTCTAGGTGTGTACATCCCCTAAACTAATAACTTTTTAACATACTTTATATTTGAAGAAAAGACAAGATCATAAGAAGCCCATAGTCCTAACAATAAAAACTTTTTACGTATAGTGTGATTTAACAATAGTTCCACTTTGATAATTTTATTGTTAAAACAATGATTTTCCTTGATAAAACATTATGAGTAGATCAGTTGGTCATGGGATCGAGGTGGTTGGGCATGCCAATGTGCTAGGTTGGGCCGGTTTAAACCGGAACCAGCCTGGGTGGGGGGGTGGGCTGGGAGTGCCTAGCCCGTGACAGGTTGGGCTAGGGTTGGTTGGGGATATTGGGTCAAATCAGGTTGGGCCTAGGGTTTATTTTGCAATTTTTTATACTCATTATTTGATTTATTCTTATGTTTAATGAAATGCTATTCAGAACAACCTTCTATACATTTGGAAGTTTTAATCATAAATAACTAAATTGTTACAAAAATAATTAAACAACTGAATACTTTTTGCAAGCCTAGATTTGTGATTATAATCGTTATTTTAACCACAAAACCAAACTTGCAAAAACTTTTATGTTTATAATGTGTTCATAACCTGATATTTTAATAATGTATGATAATGTATATTTTAACCACCAAACTAAACTCACAAAAACTTATATATTCACATAATCATATTCATTATATTCTATTAATAGTGATAATGTAATTTGTAACCATTTTTACTAATAATAATGGCATTCAGAAAAACTTCCCACTTTGTTACAAGATGGGTTATTGTTTAGATAACCTTTCCCATGGCATACTCTCGTGCTTGCATCTTCCTCTTTTGACTTTGTTTCTTTTACAGAGAATCCAATTTTTTTTTTTTTTGGTATTTTACTTTTTCAAGGCAATTTCATTTTGTTTTCTTTTCATAAGCCAAGCATAAATAGGACATTCATCTTGTTAAAAATATCCTTTCTAAATTTTAAGAGTTTACTTGGTTTAGACATAAATTGTATTAGAAAGAGTTTAGGATGGACCTTTGTTAAGGTAGCTAAGGAACTATATTGATCATGACCCTTTTCTAAGTTCCCCACCTTTTCCCTTGCTGAGTGAAATCCTTAATATTAGCATTTGCAACCCATGGTAAGGAAATCTTTTGAAGCCATCAACATGATTTCCATTGAGTGGCGAGCATCGATCTTTAATTTGTCATGCTTTGATCGAGAACTTGTCCTATGCTTACCCAAGACCACGACCTAAATTCTTAGGGGAGGATACCAACACTCTTGAACCCTATTCCTTCTTACCTAATCATCAACCTTTCTTCCTTTCTTGTATATTCTTTCTTTCCTACCATTTGTTACCTACTTGCGCTTAACCTTTTTCGAAATTAGCAATATTAAAAGCCATTGACCCAATGTATGTATTCTTTACCTTCATTTTGATGGGATTTTTTTGGCAAGAAGATCAATATTATATGTGAATGGTGAACTAGGAGTGATTTAAGGGAACAATAAATTGTGTCTTTATGAATAATTTCTCTATAGATCTACTCCACTTTAGTAGTATCTTTCAAAAAAATCAGAAGAAAATTCATAAAAAAATAAAAAAATATGTTAGGAATAGAAGAAAAGAAAAAAAGAAATAATAAGGAAAGGAAATGAATAAGAGAAGAGTGTAAAAGACTTTATGGGAATCCGAGAACAAGGAAATTCATTAGTGCTTCAATAAGTAAGCTTGGGGGAGGAGATTAAGTACATTTAATTGAAGTATGAGGACTCAAGACCTTGGAATAAGGTGAAGGGCAACACAAAATAAATCATATTGTTCATAAGCTAAGCCTAACACCACTACCCAAACCATTTCCCTATTTTATTCCTATTCCACCTCGAAGTCCTTTTAACCCTAGGAAGTTGGGTCGTAGTCGGTGTAGGGAGGCACAAGTCAAACATATTGAGAGAGCATGACAATTAATATGTTGAGTCATAAGTCATTATCCTCTCTATATTATTTTGTTCAACTCCCTCAAGGATTAATGAGAATCTAATAACATGAGGATGAAAACAAGGCTCGGAATGAGTGTGTTTGTGCTTTAGTTTAGGTGCATGTGAGCTGTAGTTCCATACTCTTTCTTGATTATCTTTTATTCATTCATATGCATTCTTTAGCATGCTCTCTCTTATTGTTTAGAAACTTGAATATTTATCATGATGTTGTCCCATGAGTGCCCACTCGTTGAATCTTTCTTATCTTTCTTTTCCTTTCTCGTGTTTTCTCTATTTAGTTTTTACAATGCTTTCCTTTGTTTTCTTTTGATTTGAGAGTAATGGGTCACCTCCTAGGAAATACTTACTAGAACATACTCATTCTCCTAAGTGTTTAGGAGGTTTAAAGGGCTTGTTGAATGATACTAAATCAATTGTGATTTATACAAAAGTGAGTTAGGTTTTAGTTTTGTAGTTTGTAATGTTAGTTCATTCATTACTCTCTCTCTCCTTTATCATAGAGTCTTGCTTGAGTACTAGCAAGGGCCAAGCTTGTGGGAATTTGATGAGTGACATTTATATCACTCATTTATGCCTTCTAAATGGAGTTTTTGCACTCTTTTAGCTCAATTTCCTTTCATTTTGTGCTATATTATGTTACTTTATACATGATTCTGCGTTAGGAGCATTTATGATTTTTCTACCATTTTCCCCTTTATTTTTCGTGCCTTTTCTACTTTTATACACATTTTTGTTTTCTTGAAGTAGGAACATGGTTGGCACAAACACAAAAAATGAGGAGCAAAGTTAAATAGGTGAAGGGCCAAGAGAACGCTCAAGCCAAGAGTCAAGAGGGCTCTTAAGGCGTGCAGAACCAAGTGAGCGCTCAGAAGGATTCTAAGCGACCACTCAGTTCAATATGGATCAGAGACAATAAGTAACATGAGGGAACTAAGCGATCTCTCAGTTTAGTAAATAGCTTGAAATCCTTTTATGAACTAGCCTAAATGCCCACTCAAGCTTATTCTGGACAAATGTGTATTGAAATCAAATATTTCAAGAATATTTTGAGGGGGCAGCAGCAAAAATTATGTAGACATTCATCATTATTCATTATTAGACTTAGTTTAGAGGTAGAATAGAGTTTTAGAGAGCATATTAGGGTAGATTTAGATTTCTAATTGTATTAATAGATTGCTTTAGAGAATTGTTCTAGAATTTTGAGGTCTTCAAGATTTAACATCAATGATTGTTAACATCATATTTCTCTTCAATAAGTCAGTAATTTCTAGCACTCCTCTTATTCTAAACTCTATTTCTTTTCATTAGTTTTCTATTCTTGTTTTGATTTTGTTTGTTTGCCTTAGATTTCAATCATAAACTAGTTAAGTTCTATTTCAATTGTAGCAATATATTTCCTTTGATTAAATATATAATGTTTATGAGTCAAAATCATGAGTAGTTAGATTAGTTTGGGGATAGGATGAATACCCAATCCCGAGCATGAACATTGATTAAAGTTTGGAATTAGTTTGTTAATGAGTATAATATGGTAATTGAATGTTAGGTTTTGGTTGGAACCTAGATTAGGCCATATAGCTTTTACCCATTCATGTTCCTTGATTGAGTCATTGAAAAATGCTGATTTACGCAATGAACCTAATGTTACAACGTTGATTTTTGAGCTATTGGCTTATTGTACTGTCCCTATTCTGTTACTTGGGTTGCTTTAGATAATAGTTAGGCGAGAAATCCTTATTGTAATGCTTGCTTCCTTGAAGACGATCGAAAGTTTGGTTCTTGGAAGAAACCCCTTCCCTACACCTTATTTTAGATTCGCTTCATAAGTCAATAGTTAGTTTGTGAACCTATATTATCTCATTTTATGTCTAATTTCCCACTTTAGCTTATTCGTGTTAGGAGTTGGTGTTAAAACCCAAAACCCTAGCATTTTTCCTATCCTATGTTAGTTATTCTAGAACCTTGCTTTAGCACTTTAGTTAGAATTAGCACCTTTTTCTCAGACTAGTTAGAATTAGCTATCTATTAGAAGCCATTCTCTATGTATCACGTAGGGATGTCAATGAATATTGAACCCAACCCAGATCCATGGATCCATATCCATTTTTACGGATATAGGTCTTCAAAATTTAGATCAAACGCAACCGGGGTTAGATTCGGGTCCTGTGACTGAATAACAGATCCGGGTACGGCTTAACTATAATGCCCGAACTCGGATCCGTTACCCATTTTTTATTTACTCATTTGTACTTATTTTTACCTTATTCAAAAGAAATGTAAAAATTTAATTTTGTTCATTTGTACTTTGTTGTTTTGTAATATTTGAGTAATTATATGAGTTATATTCAAGTATTGAACTTAAATCCTTTGTTGGACTGTTATTGTAGATGTGAAATGCAGATTAAAAAATTTGAAACTTATTATTGTCGTAAAAAAATAGGCAAAATATATAGGATCTGTTTCGGACTCGGATCTAGATATGGATCCTTACTTTCCATACCCGATAGATATAGATATGGATCCATCATATCATTGAAAAACAGATCTAGAAAGATCTGGTCTAGATCCAGTCCGTTTTTATCCCTAATCATAACCCTTGCTTGCCCATTACTAGTAATAGGTGAAGTCGAGGTTTTTTGATAACGGGTGTCATAACGATCGATCCATCCCCTTATTACTTGTATGTAAGCACTTACAGCTATCTTGGAAAAGATTCATGAGAAGTATGATGTGGTTGCTTCTTGTGAAGTTTGTGGTATTACAGGGTATAATATTAGTCAGTGTTAGTACACTGCGGATAACTTGGGTAGTGAGAAAGTGAAAGTTCTTTGTAAAGATCAGAAGAAGTCTTTCGATCCTTTTTTAAACACTTACACTGAAGTTTGGCAGCACCATCCCTTTCTCTCTTACAAGAACGACTAAATTATGTTAAATTCAACCTAAATCCAAGCCCCACAATAAAATAACTTCAACAAGAAACCATGACCACTCGATTAAAAGGAAGATCACCCTTCAATCCACATACTTTTCAATAGCCCTAAGTTCCCTAGAAGTCTAATTTGGAGGTTATGATGGAAACCTTCATAGTTTCCATAACATGCATAACACTGAGCAAGAAAAGAAAAATTTAAAACTTAAGGCTTAGGCAAAGATGTTGGAAACTCAACTTAACCAATTGGCTTAGCTGTTCAGTCACCTCTCAAAAGTCCTGGGATAATTCCCTAGAAATACTGAAACTCCTCCCAAAGAACAAATGAATACAGTGTAGTGAGGAGTGGTAAGGAATTACTGGACCCACCATTGAGAGATATGGTTGTTTCAAATGATGTCAAGGTCGAAAAGGTAGTGGCTAATAAGGCCAAATTAGAGAAAAAGGAATCATCTCGTACTCTTGTTGAACTGTATAAGATGCCTGCTCCTTTCCCTCAAAGATTGGTTCAAGCAAAACTCAAGACAATGTACGGGAAATTCCTTGATATTATGAAGAAATTATATATGAACATTCCGTTCCTCGATGCCATTTTAGAATTTCCTTCTTATGCCAAGTTCCTAAAGGAGATGTTATTGAGTAAGAGGAAGATTGAGGATAATGCCACAGTTCCTCTCATAGTCGAGTATAGTGCAATAATTTCGAATATTAATCCTAAAAAGCAAGGTGATCCATGTATCTATTCTATCCTAGTCATGCTAGGGGATTTTTAAAATCAAGAATTTACTATGTGATCTTAGGGCTAGAGTGAATCTTATGCCTTTATCCTATTTACAAAAATCTTTAGATGGGTGAACTAAAACCCACTCGCATTTCTCTTGAACTTGGAGATAGATTTGTAAAGTCTCCTATAGACATATTAGAAGATATTCCCCTGTGAGTTGGGAAATTCTATATCCCATTCAATTTCATAATGATGGAGATGGAAGAGGATGCATAGGTACTAATCATTTTTGGTAGACCATTCTTGGCCACAGTAGGAGCTATGATTGATATGAATAATGGTAAGATTACCTTTGAGTCCGGGGAGGAAAAGTGGAGCATGCCTTAACGAATTGAATTCAGTTGACACATTATCCACAAAAGTAAGGCTAGCTTTGATGCTCAAAAATTTAGAAGGTAACCTTCCTCTCTATTTGGCCCGAGAAAAGGGATAAGCAAATGGTCTCTAGCAACCAACAATCGATGAGAGTAGTCATACGTTTGGACTCCCTATGTGGAGGGTGTAAAGTAATTCTAGGAAAAGCCTAAAGTTTTTTATGTGCATAGAGGGAACACATTGATTGTGGACCCATTATGATTAGGTCATTTTGAATATTTTTATTGTATCTGACAATAGTTAGGTACAAGGTTTTGTTATAGGAACTCCCCTCAGAGGGAAAATTATAGTCTGAGAATGATATTTGTGATTTCTCTTTTTTATGGTAAAGAGATTGATTAGGGTGTCAGGAGAAGTTCTTGAGAACGTTAATTTTTGTTATTGCATTCAAGAGCGCATTACAGTGTTCAAAGGAGGTGGTGATCAACTCCCAAATATTAACCTTAGCTCGGGTCTTCTTTAGTTACTTAATCATGGAGCTTTTTCCTTGAAAGGGTTGTGTCATTAGGATAGTTGTTAAATTTGGAATGGGTTTTGGAATAGGATTCTAAACTCACCCTAATCTAGTCATTGCATTAACTTTGGTCATCCCATTTTTGTGCCATTCGGGGCTAATATGTTTTACTGGGGCCATTACATGAGCTATTTCAACGAGGTAAACATCCTTGTCATCACTCTCCCATATCTCATTAATTGTGTCTTATGGCCATAGAATTGTGATATTTGGTGATGGAAACCCCACTGACGTGATAAATAAAGATAGATCAAATTTGGGCCCATCTTTGTACACTGGTAGGATAGCGAGAGGGTGAGTTTGGTAGTTTGGCTTGGCCCTATCACCCGTTATCAACCATATCTTGGAGAAGGTGATTAAATCGGATTCAATCCTTAATGTCGTGCTCCTTACCCTTGTGGAACTTACAAACCTTGCTTGGTTCCCACTTTGGGTTTCTTTTGCCTATAGGGGTTCCTTGATAGGAGCAACTAGTTCAATGTGACCACTATTTTTCAAGTGATCAAATACATTGCCCAAGATTTGAAATGCCTTATGAGGGCGGTTTTAAAAACCTCCTAGTTTGTTGTTGTTATTATTGTTGCAAAATTTACCATAGGTCTTAGAGTTTCCAAATCATTGACTTCATTGGTAGATTTGGATGTGGGGTAAGTTTCGCCTTTCGTACCCTTCCATTACTCGTTGTTTTTAGGGATGGAATCCTTCATCATTTCGTCTTTAATATCGGTTCCAATAATACTGTAGGCACGCTCAAATGATTCTAGGCCCAAATACTTCATGTGGTTGTTATACTTGTGGAGGAGGCTTGAGACAAAGGTTCTCACAAGATCCTTCTCAAGTAGTCATGAGACCATCTATGAGGCCATTTCCCTCCAATGATTAAGATAATTTATGAACCCTTTGGTGAATCCTTGCCTCAAGACCTCCAACTTCCCAAGAGTTATTTATAGCTAGACATTAGGTCGATATTGATTGATGAAAGCATTTGTCACTTCTTCCCAAGTCTCAGCCTCCTTGTCCTTTGATGCATAGAACCATTTTTTATATATTGGCTCTAAGGACTATGGGAAAATAACTAGGAATGATTCAGGATCTAATCCCTTGATTACCATTGTTTCTCTGAAATCACAGAGATGA
Source organism: Dysphania ambrosioides (assembly GCA_026401315.1). NCBI lineage: Eukaryota > Viridiplantae > Streptophyta > Magnoliopsida > Caryophyllales > Amaranthaceae > Dysphania > Dysphania ambrosioides. The sequence continues at coordinate 12,530,050 of CM048672.1, forward strand.
TAACAAGATCATATGTGGATTTGAAGTTAGGGATGTCATTAGCCGAGAAATTTTCAGGGAGGGTAACTTTCCCCTTTAACTTGTCATCATTGGTGGTGTCGAAGTATTGTGCACTATTTTTGAATTGATAGACCATACCTTTCATTTTTCGTGCTAAATTGGCCAGAGCATAAGCACTTTCTACATGCTCTAGTTGAGCATTCATGCCTTGTAGGGACTTACTCAAGTCATTGACTGCAACAAGGAGCTTAGTTATTTGCTCAAGGGTAGTCATGTTCTAAAGAGGAGTTCACAGAAAATTAGTGGATGATGTTGATGCCATCTCAAAAACTGGAAAGAGCTTTTATGACAATGTCCTCTTCAGCTTTTGACCAAGCCTTCATACCTAAACAAACAAACTCTTGAGAAATAGCAGAATCTTCAGGACTTTGCGCATGGGAAACTAAGAATCAACTCATTTAGGGTTGAGTGTTTATGGGTCAATGTTGAGAGAGATTCTACTTTATGCATGATACAATTACAAGTATGTTGTAACTACATGATCACCTCTAATGCATATGATGCTACCTCTAATGCATATGACTCCGTATACATGAGACAGACTCGATATGCATGGACTCAATAAACATAATTCCTATATTAGGGTTAAGGATTTTGCGGTGCTTAAGGGTAATTTTAGAGTTTTACCCGACGGGGCAACTTCAAATTTTACTGATGAGGGGTAATTTTGTGATTTTACCCAATAAGATTCCGATGGCAAGGTTGGTATTTTACCAATTGATGGGGAAATTTAAGATTTTATCTCAATAGGATTTTGGTGCAAAGATTAGAATCTTACTAGTTAGATAGGGTAATTTCGTGATTTATGTTAAATGTAGAACACATTTGTATAAGACGGTGCCCTAGGTTGCAACTTTCTATACGCGGAAAATTAAATGCATGAATGCAAGTATGCCTAACACAATCTCAAGCCAATTGCAAGCACACAAACCAAGTTTTATATGTTGCTCAATCACACATGTAGTTAAGTATGCTTTAGGCATAAAACTCTGTAGCAAAGTTGCCAATTTTTTAAGGGCATCTAACATACTAAGGGTCAATGAATCCAACTAGGTTTTGGGTGGGTAATTCAATGAGTGAATCATCACTAGAGAAATCAAATTTTTACAACTCAACCTTCCTTTTTTGGTGAAGAGAAAGGAAGGGGCTCTCCCCCACTAGTTCCCTACTTAATTTGTGCGTCATTAAGGATTGGCTACATGGCTTTGCAAAGTTGTATGAGTCAAGGAGTTGCCACCAAACATTTGTGGGCTATTTGGGCACCCTTGGTTTTGAATCCCAAAATGACTTACATTAGTGGTTTTCAAACCATGAGAAGTTTTGATAGTGAGTAACTTATTTCAACCCAAGAACATGTATAAAACAATTAGCTAAAGATGAAGAACAAATCAGATTTAGCTCCTAGGAAAATGTGCAAATTCAAATAAAGAGCACAATCTAATTTAGTTCATTGGCAAGTTAAGCATTATGCACAAAACTCTAAATAAGGTGACCACTTTGTTAGTGTTCACAAGTTTAAGGGTTCCTATAGCTAGTTGTCCATTCATTTTCTTATTAGGCTTGGCATACAATCAATAGATCTTAATTAAGCACATAAATAAAGGTGATCGTACACATACATTACAAAGTAAAAATCACGAATAAAGTGAGATAATCAAAGAAAGAGATGCAAAGTATGAATGGTGCAAGTTGAGTCAAAGGATCTTGCATAATAAAATGTAGAAGGGAACCTAAAGAAACTCTTCCCCATGTTGAGCTTCAACTTGGAATAGATTCTAGTAAATAAAGTCTTATATGATTGAGCCTTAGAACATTATTGACATAATATTGCAAATAGAAATCAAAATATGATTCATGGTATCTAAACATAAAATGAGCCTTTGAATAACTTCTAAATATACATTCAAGTATAATGTATACCAAGGGTTCACTCATGAAAATGAGACAAACATTGAGTCAAGAAAGATCAAAGATGTTCAAATATTTTCATCATAGACTAAAGAAAAAGTGGCTAAAGAGACTTGTAATAAATTGCAATAGGTAAAATGCAACAGAGAGGGGTATATAAAATGTTAAGAGAAGACCATTCCATAGAGATGGTTCCTTGATTTAAATGCTCAAAGTTAGGGTTTTGAGATTTGTCCTAGTGAAATAGGAGTTGCTCCTAGCTCTTCACATCATAGGCAAAAGAGGAATAAATGTCAAAAATGATGAATTTTTGGCTGACCAAAGCTCATAAAGAAGTGCATTTAAACTGAAATGATGGATCATGTAGAGGAAGTTTCCATCTTCCACAATCATTACCAAAAGAGACTAATCTAAAACCTTGGATGGATATAGAACCATCAAAACCAAAGACTACGTAGTGAATGAGGTAGAAGTAGACAAAATTTAAACCAAAAGATTGAATTTAAGAGGGGTTCTCAATGTTTACCATTGAGGATAGTTCCTTAGCTTGAGTCTTGCTTGAGTATTTGTTGAAGGAGTTATAATTGTTTGATGTTTAAGGGCAAAAGGGATGCCTTAAATGCTTTGATTTGTGTTTGATTTGAATGTGAAAGTTCTTGAAAGTATTAGAGGGAGTTTAAGAGGGTATTTTAGCAGAGTAATAGTACTCTCAAGTTGTTAAAATTTCGAGCCTTTTGCTCTTAAAATTTCAAGGTATTTATAGACTAAATGAGTTACTTTCGTGAGCATTTAATGCCAACATTTGGTGTTGGATGCTAACTTTGGGCATTAGACACACAACATAGACATTGACTTTGGGTGTTAGACGTACAACATAAGGGTGGGATGCTCCAAAAGGGAAATTTTTTGTTGGGTTAAAAACTTGAAGCGAGGTAGGAGCGCTTTTGGGGTGATGCTCAAGGTTGGGAATAAAACACCATGGTTGGGCGTCATATGCTAGATCTCACAACTAATCAAAATCCATTTCATTTCTAGTGCCAAGAGAAGAGTGTATGTTTGAAACCAAAGCACAACATCAAACTTTTAGCTAGAGCTCAATGCACAATTTTGCCATTGGATGCCTAAAGCTGGCTAAGATTCAGTTCTTTTGCTTAACACCAACTTCAAGCGTTCGACATTTATGCTCCGAGCAGCTTGGTTTTGCACGATTTTGGAGGTTTAATTTTAGGTATTTTCAGTGTTTGTTGATTTTGTGTTTGGCCTAATGTGTTTTTGGGATCGAGTTTGTGTTTAGGGCCTTTTCAGGGTTTGACTTTGAGGTGATTTTGGGTTTACATATACTCAAACTCGACCCAAGATAAGTTCACCTATAAGAGTTGGTTTGTCATTGGACTACTAGGAAGGGAGACACAATTTTATGTCTATAGAAGCTTAGCCTCCTAACAGTCCAGACACCAATGTTCTAGACTTGGGATTTTTCAGGGATATACAAGCTACACATCATGAGCAAGCACCAAGGAAAATACATGAACTAATACAAGTTGTAAATCATGCATTTGACATTTTGGAACTAAGGTTGCTAAACAATGTAATCCTTATTTTATAGTATGTAATTGGAAAGAAAGAGAAAGCATGGAGGTAATAATTACAAACTATCACATGTCTACAAGAAAAGAATGGAGAGAGGTGGTGTGCTTCCAATTTAATGCTAGTGCCAATGGATTTAATAGAGGAATGCTTAACATCATCCATACAACAATATGTACACTTTAGGGCTGCCAATGACCAACATGACTAATGAAGATGGAGTATAGATATAAAAAATAATACATCTTACATGGAACATCGAGAATTAGAGGACATAAATGCACAATAGGTGGATGCATTAATAGAAGATCTACATATTAACTAGCATGTACCATGGACTAGAAATGAAATATGTTAATATCTCAAATGAATTTAGTAGGAAAACAACTTTTGAAACCATTTGAAGTACTTGATAACTTTATAAATTTTAAAATGATTAAATATGATTGAAATAAACACTTTTAGAAAGTATTTTGTCCTCTCAGCCGTTTCTAAACATTCAACATATATACAAACATGTGAATTAGAACAAAAGTGCAATATTTCCATAAATACAATAACATGTATATATGGTGGCATATGGCTACAATTACAACACAAGAGCCACAATACACACTCATATAATTGTAGACTGCTCTATCATCATTGAGACTATCTTTCTAAGGTTATGAACACATTTCACTAGAGTAAGTGTGTTTTTCCCTAGTTGCATGCCACCCTATATGCCTTATCAAATTGTCCAAGACTTACAAAATTAGCATATTTTTTAATTGCGATATATGAAGTACTATTATAAGCACACTCCATCATAGAGGACATATATGTACTACATACCTATATGAATGAACCATGAATTGAAGCCATGAAATGAATCTAATTTAGGATTAGTGAAAGGGAGGGAGTTGTTATAAAGGGAGAGACTGAATCATATGTAGTAGATTAGTAGAAATGGGCCAATTTAGTGGGATAAAGGGATTTTGGACTAAATGGTATACAAGGAACAAATAGACCCAAGTACAAAAGACATTCAACACATGCAAAAATCAGGAAGAAACAGAATCAATAAAGTATAAAAACAACAAAACATGAAATATCGTAATATGGAGGACTCAAACACCCTGGGCCAACAATACTCTAAAAAACCAGCATAAAATGCAATCACTTAAATATAAAAATAAGAAAACATGCAAATATCCTACTCTAGAGGACTGAAACACACTATGGCCAACAATCCTCTAAAACACCAGTAAGAAATAAAGGCAACTAAGTATTAAAACTCATCAAAACGTGAAAAAATCATAAGCTAGAGGACTCAAGGACCCTATTACCAATATCCCTATAAAAGTCCAGAAAGAAACAAAATCACCAAAGTACCCAACTCATTAAAACAAGCAAAAATCATAAGCTGGAGCACTCAAGACCCTAGGACCAATATCCCTCTAAAAAACAACAAGAAACATAACCAATAAAGTACCAAACTTATCAAAACATACAAAATTAATGAGCTAAAGAACTCACACATCCTATGACCAATATCCCTCTAAAAAAACAATAAGAAATATAATCATCAAAGTGTCAAACTCATTAAAACTTGCAAAAATCATAAGCTAAAGGACTCACACACCCTAAGACCAGTACATAATCAACCAAATAACAAAGAAGATGCTAAGATAATACATCCAAGTCCCACACAATCATCCAAATAACAAAGAAGACCCATATATGGAAATGCATGAACCATCAACATATTAAACATGATGACATAAGAATTGAAGCCATCTAAACATGAAAATAGTAGTAGGATACCAAACATGGAAATAACAACACTATTATTATTCCCAAGATCTTATGAAGATAATCAACCAAAAATAAAATTGTCAAAAATGCAACTAATTGTATAATGATAAATCAAAGAGTATCATAGCCAAAATGGGAGGAGAACATCAATTATTAACCATAATAAATAGTAACTATAAACAATTAAGTGAACCATAAACTAAAGCAACAAAAACATGTCATGAACCACATAAATAAGTACCACATCAATTATGAACCATACTAAAGCAACAACAAGTCATGAAGCACAATCAGTACCACATCAATTATGAACTGCAACAAACAACAAGTACTCAAAATTCAAATGAAACAAAACAAAACAACAAGTTATGAACCACATACATGATGAAAGCACCTAAAACAAAAATTATAGAACACAAAAATTATGAAAAGAATTGAGTTCAGAATACCTCCCCCAGGGTTTCTTGAGGCAAGAGCAATTTAGGTATGTCATGACTAGGTCCTAGCACATATCTTTAAGTTAGCCATTCAGAATCACTAACATCTAAATTCAACCCATTTTTTGCTAATAAAGACTCTAACCTCATCTCTACCCTCCTCCTTTGTCTTCCATGTTACTTAAGAGTGGATCAGATCTCCTCTAAAGTCTCCGTGACAACCAATAGAGGTTTTTCTAAACGAGAAGGGGGCATTCAAAAACTTGGACATAAGAGTAGAATTGGTGGAGTAGGGATATGAAAAAGAGTGGGTACTTTGACGGTAGGGGTAGGATTTTTTGTCAAGGAAATGTAGACTGATCAAATTTATGTCACCATTAGAAGGGAGTGTGTAGGGACGAATCCATCCTACTCATCATAAGATTCGCATAAGAAGTTGTTAGACACGTTCTAGGGTGGAACCAAAGAACACATGAAGCCAAACACAAGGGTTTTGAACCAAAAAACAAAAAAACCATAGGAGTGTTTAGATAGAAGTGTGAGTATAAGGCCTAGAGCTGTCAATAAAACATACAACAAAATGATCAGGAGGAGACGAGGAGATTTTTTGTGTAGTTTTTATGGGAATCAGTGAAGAGATGAAGAGTAGATCTAGGGTTTTTAGCAGGAGCCAAAAGAGAGAATTGAGAAGACGAAGGGATAAGGATGGTTGAAGGGATTTGGGTTGGTAACGTAGTTAGGGTTTGAAAACCAAAGTAATTATTGGTACAAAGTGAGTAATAGCTCACTAAGCCGAGACCAGGCTTTAAACATTAGGCTTAGTTCATTCCCATATTTAACCATTTTAGGCAATCGTGCAAATTTAGTGGGACAATCCAAATAGGATAACGAGGCAATAAAAGTGGGACAACACTATATTGTCCTAATATATTTATTTAAATTTCTTTTTTATTTAAGTTGAAAGCATTTCCTAGATTTTTAAAGGAGAAACAAATAGGGAATGATCATCTAATTACTACGTTTAAAACTTCATGAAAAAAATAAAATGGAGGGACAACACAAATGTCAATGACTATCGAGTGTTTGTCATGAAACGTATGGAAACTTATCTAGGCCAAAGTGATGAAAATGGAACATTGGACTACAAACTGATAAAGTAAGATTTTAAATTCTTTCTTACAATTAGTGCTTTACATTATTTATATAAATATGTTAATAATAAATTACTCTTGTTATAGATAAAATTAATTTTCTTTAATTTTCTGTTTCAGCGTGATATGATGAAAAAATTACGGATTGAATATTGTGGAAATGTATTGGCAAAAAACGAAAATAAATTACAAGATGACGTAATTTCTAAGTTAAAAGAATGGGAAAAGGAACATCTAAAGTAGCAAGAACCATAAAATATTAACTTTTTGAACATTAATTTATTGATCATTATCATATAATAGTAACTTTTTAAATTGAAATAGTTGTATAAATTTAATTATGTTATATTTAATTCTAATATTCTAAATTTTAGCTTTTGTGTCCCACAATTTTAAGTCTACTATTATAAAATTGTATATCTAACATTCTAAAATATACTTCTATTGTTCTAAACTGTCTTCCAATTGTTCTAAAATTTTCCATCGATTGTTATATAATACATTTCCTTTGTTCTACAAAACACTATATGGTTTTAAATTAGAAATACAATTGTTTCAAAAATTTTGCATCAATAGTTCTAAAATATATTTTAAATGTTCCAGACAACACTTTTATGTTCTAGTTATATATATATATATATATATATATATATATATATATATATATATATATATATATATATATATATATTATTCAAAAGTTTCTTTATGTTGTTCTCAACTTTGTCTCTATTGTCTTAAACATTCCAGTCCAATGTTCTAGAATATATTTCCTGCCTACTGTCCTTACATTAATTTTTTTTATTATAATTCGATATTTTATAAACTATTTTTTTATTATTTGAAATTGTCTTTCTATTGTTCTAAAACTTTTCAATCATTGTTCTAAAGTTTATACCCATTGTTCCAATTAACACTTTTGTGTTCAAAATTTTATTTCTATTATCCTAAATTATCTTTCTAGTGTTCTCAACTGTCTTTCTATTATCACAAACTTTTCATACATAGTTATAAAATATATTTCTTTTGATCCAAATATAAATTATATTATTTTAAACTATTTTTTATTGTTCTAAATAGTCAGTCTATTGTTCTAAAACTTTTCATCATTGTTCTAAAATTTATAACCATTGTTCAACACTTTTATGTTTAAATCACTATAATTTTATCATTTTTGGAGTTGTAAAAACTTATAATATTTTCTTTTACTATTTTATATTTCACTTATGTTGTTTTAAATTTGTGTTACACTTTTCTAAACCATTCAATATCATTTATAATACAATTTTTCTAAACCGTTAAACATCATTTATAATACAATTTAATAAAAAGTTTATTCTATAATACAATTTAATTTGGAAAATTTCGAATATAATGATATCCAAGTTCCCTACACCCTCGTCATAACCTTTCTTTTTTTTATTGCTCGACTTCTTTCTCCTTATCATCCTTTATCCTTTTTGAAGTAACAATACCAAAGAGTTCATTCCCATCATGAACTACAGTCCCTTCATTTTTGATATCTTAAGAGGTTTGATAAGTATTTGTGAAGGAGCATTAGATCCAATTAACATTTCAATGACTTGATCATTGATATCTTATCACTTCTATTCACTCTATAACTTTTTCTCACTTCCAAATTCAACCTAAAAGCTTGAAGATACTTAACAAAATCAACCAAATCTTCTTCATTTCTTTCTGCCAAACCCACACAACTATGAATCTCATGTCACAAATCATTCAACAACATCCTTCTATCAAAACCATTTGAACAAGAATCCATCTCATTACCATCGACATCAAACATTGGCTTTTGAGTAGCCATAGTAGTCCACCTATTTAGAACATATTGATTAGGATTTCGTTCTATGTTCTTTGCCTTCCAAATCCATATCATGTGCCTACATGGAATTCCTTGCATGTTGAATAACTTATAAGAGAAACTGGTTTTATAATCACTAGATTATAAAATTACTTCATATGTTTTTTCTATTATCTTCACTCACTTTGGCCATTCCAACCCATTTTATTTCTTAAACTCTTCTACTCCACATTCATAATAAGCACTATAAACTTCATCTTAAAATCATAAAAGACATTAATGGTATATACCTCTAGACCATGTCTTTAAATCTCCATTGGTGTCTTACATTCTGAATGCTTGTGTTAAGAGTCATTATCAAGTTGAGCTTGAGTGTGTCTTTGTGCATCCATACCACTTTCAAACCTCATTAAAAACTCAATAAGTGATACATGAGGATTAACAAAGGATGTGAAGAAGTTATTCTCAGGTTCTGACCTTGATGTAGTTCTCATAATACCACCCTTAAACAAATATCTGAAATAGGAAGGAATCCACATTCTTCTCATAATCATTAGACAAAACCATTTAGGGTCTTCTAAATGAAACTCAACAAGCATATTTTTCCATTTATCTTCAAATTTTTTAGTTCAATCTCTAAAGTCCATACACAATCACTAATCCTCTTCAAAAAGTCAATCTCTTGAATAATATTCCTTCCTATTTTATCAGGCATCTTCTTCATAATATACCACCTGCAAAACCTATGCTCACACATCTCAAAAATAGTATTCATTGCTATCTTCATTTTAGCATCTTAATTTGTAATTAAACATATAGGATCAATATGACCCATTGCCTCTGAAAGTTCTTTGAACGGCTTAGGTGGTTCAATATGAGGCTAAATCCTCAAAAATATGCATTTGGGGTCACATCTGTCAAGTTGTTAAGGTACGTCATCAACTCTCGAGGTGTTGAGGTTGATCCTTGCAAAATCAAGGGTATCCTAGCTATGATGCCCTCCCAAGAACAAAAAGGAGGTTTGTAACTTCCTAGGCCGCCTCCGGGTACATCGGCATGTTCTTATCTAAACTAGCTATGATATGTGGGCTCGTATTTTGTAAACTAAAAAAGGACACACCAAAGGATTGGAATGAAAATTGCCAAAAAGCTTTCGATCGGATAAGAAGTTATCTCGTGAATCCACCCGTGCTTTCTCCAACATTGCCGAGACTATGCTTGCCTAGGAGGTATAGGGAAAGGAAAATGCTATGTACTACATCAGTAAAATGCTTCTTGAGTATGAAACCAGGTATACATACCTCGAGAAACTTAGTGTCGCATTAGTTTGGGCCACCAAGAAGTTCTGGCATTACATGCTCTGGCACACAGTACATATTGTGTCGAAAATGGATCCTCTCAAATACCTATTTGAGAAGCCCTCTCTTAATGGATATCTTTCTAGATGGCTAGTCTTATTAGCTGAATTTGACCTCAAATATGCCTTGTAAAGGCAATCAAAGGATCCTCTGTCTTAGATTTCTTAGCCGAATTGCCAATAGAAGATTTTGAGGAAAATTACCATATCTTAGAAGAAGATCTCCTAGTAACAGAAAACAATAGCTGGTCATTTTACTTCAATCCTGCCTCCAACCAAAAGCGATGTGATACTAGGATACTTCTAGTATCTCTAAAAGAAGAGCACACTCCCATATTATTCAAGCTAGACTTTGAGGCTACCAATACTGTCGCTGAGTACAAAGCATGCATTCTGGGTCTATAAGAAGTAATATCCCTAGACATTCAGAAGCTTTAAGATTGTGGTGATTCCTCCTTGATAATCAACCAAACTTTTAGAAAATAGAAAGCTCAAAGAGAGAGCCTTGCTCCTTACCAGGCTTACCTTGAACAATTGACTGAGAAGATCCATGAAATTAAATCCATTTATCTTCCCAGAGATGAGAATCAATGGTCAATATTCCATCAAACCTGACTAGAATGCCCCTCATCATATAAAGGAGGTTTGAAGCAGTACACGTCAATGTTCTATATGTTGACGTAGAGGATATTGAACGCTCATATGCTGACCTCCTAAGATACATAAAATAGAAAGAGTACCCTCCAAACTCCTCTAAAAGAGACTAGAAAGCCTTAAGGCTCCTTGTGGCTTAGTTTATGGCTCAAGATGATCAACTTTATAAGCGCACCCCTATGAGTAACCTTTTTAGGTGTATAGATAATCAAGATGCTGACACTATAATGTCTAAAGTCCACGATGTAGTTTATGGGATCCACATACATGGTATAATGCTAGCTAAGAAAATAGCACAACTAGGTTACTATTTGACCACTATAGAAGGCGATTGTGCTTGGTACTTAAAAACATGCGTAACTTGCCAAAAGTGCGCAAATCTTCAACACATTCCTCCATCATTCCTCAATCCTTATTCATCACCCAAGCCCTTCTCAACATAAATTTTTGACATTATTGGTAAAATAGCTTCTCATGGCATAGGAGGTCATGAGTTCATCTTGGTCACGATTGACTACTTTACAAAATGAGTCAAAATAAAGTCTTAGAGGAAAACATCATCTACGGATATGGTGTGCCTCATGAGCTTATAAGTGACCAAGAGGTCCACTTCTAAGACGAATGCGTAGAGGTTCTAGCCAAATACAAAGTTCAACACCATCGTTCTTCTCTATAAAAATTGCAAACGAATGGGCAGTTGAGGAAGCAAATAAGAACATCAAGGTCATAATCATGAAAATGACCAAAAATTACAAGGATTGGCCGTTGAAATCGCACTTTTCTCTATGGGGTTATAGAATGTCAATTAGGAGTTCGACAAGCATGGCCCCTTATTCATTGGTATATAGGATGAAAGCTATCAAACAACGCAAACTTCCTTCATTAAGGATTGTTCTTGAGAGCTAATTGCCCAAAGCCGATTGGGTCAAAGTAAGGTATGGTAAACTGATCCTGTTGGACGAAAAAATGGCTCCAAGCCACGTATCACATTCAACTATACCAATGTAGGATCACAAAGTACTTTAACCCTACGGTCAATTCATCAAAGAAGGTGATTGAGTGCTTAAAGCACTCCGAAAAACTATTATGGATCCTTGTAGGAAATTTAAACTGAACTGGGCTAGACCCTATATTGTTAAAAGATCATATCTAGAGGAGTCGTGCAATTAATTGATATGGACGACAACGAGTTTCATTTGCTAACACACCTTGATTAATTGAAGTAATTCATCTCTTAGCACCCTTCGATGGCATAGAGCTACGTTATGGCCTGGTTCCTTAGCGGTTATGTAGGCAACCTTACCCGAGGTCTGGTCGCCTTATATGTTTTCAAACTCAAAAGGAAACCTGTAAAATGCATAGGAACTCAAGTTTCACGTCAAAAAGAAACTTCTGAATAGAGCTATGCTTTAAGCTGATTCCTTTAAAATGATACGTAGGCAAATTCACAAATTCCACTTAAATGCAATAGTCTCAAGAGTTTATAGACTGCACTGATAAACAATAGACTCTAGAATTTATAAATTTTATAGACTTTGGAATTCACAGATTTAATAGACCTTGGAATTCACAAGTTCCACGAAAACAACAAATTAGGGCTCATCTAATTATAGAAAATGACCATATGCATTCTCACACACAGACACAGCTCAACAGGAAGTTCATATACTTCCAAACCAGCACAACAATTCATTAAAACCTAACAATAGTGAAAATTTACAAATTTTTGCTACATAATTGAAATTCTAATATTTTAAGCCCAACTTGGCTACAATCCTCCTATCATAGCCTAGCATACTGATTTCAATCCCAACAGAAACTCTACAAGGCCTACATTGTCCTAAATGGCCAAAAAATCGATTTCCCTCCAAACATTGAAATTCAACAGTTTCTCATACCAAACCTGTTTTAAAACCTAGATCGATAACCTAGCACCATTAAACAACCAAATTGGTACCAAAACCTCAAGCCATCACTATTGTTATAGCATAAACAAACTAAGGGCTTAAAATTCGACCCATTTAACCAAACTCAACCAAAATAAAAATTCATGGCTCCTAAACTTACAAATCATGATCCACAAGCATAATTAAGCATGACCATGCCATAAAATCAAGCCAAAACACACACATTATCAAGACCTACAAAATTTCATTCCTTACTACCAAGTTCCACCAAATCTTTCCTTCTCAAATTTGTCACATTATGTTTAAAAACTAACCTACACATCATATACATGCATATATAAAGCAATTACATCCAACAATATTAATAAATCATCACAAAATCAAAAGCCCCAAAATTAATTTAGAGTTCATACCAAAAACCAAAAACCAAAAATCTTGCTCAAAACCAAGGTAAAATCGAGTGACTTACTTGACTTTTGCAAATGGGTGAAGCTAAGAAGCTTGTAGGTCAAATCCTTGGAAGCAAAAATGAGAGAGCAAAAGCCTAGAATAGTTTTTGAGGAAGGAGATGCCAAAATGTTGTCATCATGTCGAAAAAGGGATTTTAAGTCCTTCTAGCACGTGCGTCCAATACGCAAGGTCGCGTGTCAAGCTCCCACCTATCGTTGGACGCACAACCCTTCAATGTCTATCAACTGACCCTAGCATCTAACAATTGCCTACCTAGTTTAGCGTGAAGTGGGAACCACCCCATGTTACCGTTATGCATGTCATTTAATTAAGGACTATGGGTATTTTATTTCCAAAATCGGGATAATTAACATAATTCCAAGCATTGGGTTAAAAGACCAAAATGCCCTTATATCCCAAAAAGCATTCCAAATTCTCGATTTCTGAAACTCGAAAAAGTTGTGTTAACCCCGCAAAACTGTACATGACTCAAAGCACTTTAATCATACAATAACTCTACCACTTTAACCCGAGGGGCATCCCTATAGTACACAATGGCAGACATTCCTATAATATGCCATGGCTCGGGAGGCGTCCCTAAAATACGCCAAGACTTGGGAGGCATCCCAATAATACACAAAATAGGTCTAGACTTGGGGCGCGTCCCTTAAATATGCGATGATTTGGGAGGCATTCCTACAATACGCAATGGCTTGGGAGGCGTCCCAACAATACGCAGATTGGCTCAAGGCCCAGGAGGCATCCCCATAATACGAAGATTAGCTCAAGGCTTGGGAGGCATCCCTACAATATGTTAAGAAAATCCAAGCAACCATGGGCTTGATAAAAAATCCCCAATAGTTCTTCTAAGGGTTTCAATCCCCACAAGCAAAATATTTCCCTAAAGGATAACTATCCCAACATATTGACATCCTCAGCGGATAAACATCCTCAACAAGGATAAAAAGGGAAACATACTCTCATAAGATATTCAAAAGCCTTAAGTAGGACCTCCTCAGTGGAAACACAAAAAAAAAAAAATTCTCCAACGAAGTTCGCCTATCCCCAGCAAGGCCTAAGGTGCTAAAGCCTTCAAAATTGATGACCTCTTTAGCCGAATCAACTAGAAACCGATCTAGATCTTCTAAAGCTATGATTAACCCAATTTCAAGGACCAATAAAAAGCAAATTCCCAATAGAGTAGGGTAGTACCCTCTCAAAGCGCTAAATCCTCCTTAGTAAATTATATGGTCATAAGGAGCAATAGCCTTAGTCCCTCCTCAAAGTTATGTCACGTTATCCTGACAACAACTCTTATCTAGTACATCAAACCATATGTCTAACACAACAATCCATGTCTCTCTAGCACTACAAGCCATGTCTCTAGCCTAGTAGGTCATGTTTCTCTAGCATAATAGGCAATGTCTCTATGCCGCACTACCCTAATAGTGGCTCCCTATTTTGGCACAACAGGTCATATCTTCAAGCCATGCTATCCCAACAACGGCTACCCCGTTGGCATGTCAAACCAATCCATGAGGTACACCACTCTGGTAGCGGCTCCCCATTAGCACATCAAGCCAATCTATTAGTCGCGCCATCCAGATAGTGGCTCCTATTTAGCATCAATCTCCCAACAGAGTATTTTGAGACTTTAACCTTAGGCATTCAAGTCAATTAATGCATGTTTTCATCGTTAAATGGAGTAACCTAGAAGCACCCAATAGACAGGTATTTACGGACTAACCCTTATTTATTTTGGAGGTACTAGCATTAGAAGAGGCATTTGAGATTATAGAGCATCTCATGTCTTCATCCGTCCCGAGGTATACTTTGACTGTCATCGTTACATAAGACTCGGTCAAAGTGGGGGACTTCTTCAGACACAAAATCATGTCTCCTTGTGTAGCGGTCAGAACCAACCTTTGTAGGTAAGACTTTGCTTGGGTCAAGTTTGAGTATGTGTGATCCCAAACACCCCTAAAAGACAAACCTCAAAAAGGCCCAAACACAACTCAAGCCCAAATACAATTGGTCTAAATACATGACCAAATAATAATAATAAAAAAGGTAAAACAATACCTCAAAAAAAAACCTCAATCTCGTACAAAACTTGAAGCTCAAAGCATAATTGCCTGACGCTTAAAGCAAGGTATCAAACACTTGAACTAAATCTCTTTTAGAGGAAAGAGTTCAACGCTAGAGTCAGGGGTCAAACACCGAGTTCAAGTGTCTAGCGCACAAAAGGCATCAGATGAATCAATTAGGAGTCCAACGCCCAGCCAGCTTCTCGTGCCTGAACAAAATGGAATTTGATCAGTTGTTAGTTCCAGCGTTTAACACACAGCCTCTGCATTAGACGCCCAACCTTGTGTGCTACCCCTAAAGTGCTCCAATCTCCTTTCGAGCTTCTCTATAGTTGAGTAAAAGATTCCTTTTGTGAGCATGAATTTGACACACAACATTGGCGTTTGGCGTATGAATTTGGCACACAACATTGGTGTTTGGCGTTTGGCATTTGGCGTTTGGCGTTTGGCGTTTGGTGTTTGGCGTTTGGCGTTTGGCGTTTGGCGTTTGGCGTATGAATTTGACACACAACATTGGCATTTGGCGTATGAATTTGGCGTCCAATGCTCATAAAACCAACTCTTTTTTCCTATAAATCCCCCCTTATTATCTGGCCAAAGGGTCAGCATTTTGAGAATTTTGGAACACCGTACCATTACTCCATCAAAGTACAACCTCACATCCTTCAAAACACTCTCAAACACAAATCAAACATAATTACTAGCATTCAAGGGCATACCTCTTGCCTAAAATCACCAAGAAATCATTACTCCTTCAATAAGCACTCAGCCAAGACTCAAGCAAAGGAACTATCCTCAATGTTAAACACCAAGGACCAGAATATCTTTTACTTCTTTTATTGCTTTATCTACTTCTACTCCCTTCTTTAGCTAGTATTTGTCTTTGGTGATTCTATACTCATTCAAGGTCATAATCTAGTTCTTTTTTTGTGATGATTGTGTGAGGTGTAAATGCCTCTCATACGAACACTTATTTCATATTTTTATGTAATTTTTTAAGAGCCTTGATAAAACAAAGATTCATCACTCTTGATAGTGTCTTATGAACAACTCTTACACTTTATTTCAATGTCTTTTTTTTTACCAATGATGTGAAGAACATGAAGCAACTTGTACTTCATAAGGTTAATTCTCAAACACTAATGTTGACCATCATACTTTAAGAATCATCCTCATGGATTAATCTCCTCTTAACACTTGTAATCCATCTCCCATGAATTTACTTATTATAATTTTTATTTGTCTCTTTATTTTTTATTTAGTCTATGATGCTAAGATATGGATGTTTCCAATCTTATTAGACTTGTCACTTGACCCAATTTTATGAGCAAATCCCAAAAATGTATCACACTTGAATACATATTTAGTAGTGTTCAAAATGCTCATTTCTTGCTTATACATATGTTGATTTCTATTTTACATATTCAATGGCAATGATATTCTAATGCCAAATCATACATGCCATTTGAACTAGATTCAATACTAAGTTGGACTATATCATAAGGAATAGTATCTTTAGACTTACTTCTTTATTTTATCAAGAAAATCTTTCTAACTTATCATGCATCATACTCATTTTCCATTATTACTAACCCTAACACTTTGTCTCTTGCCTCTTGACTCTTATGCATCATAGGTTAAGGTGTGAGTGATGATCATTAAAATAGATGTTATAAACCTTTAAGATTTTATAAATGTCATGTTTAATGTCTTCTTATTACATGACTCCATAAGAGTAGGTATGATTGCTTTAGTGGGAAGCTATTAGTATGATTGCTTTAGTGGGAAGCTATTGATACTTGATAGAGATCCTTTGTATTGTTGAGGGCGTATTAATCTTTGGAATTTCATTATGTATTAAATTCCTGGGATCGGGATAGAAATCTAAAGAATCAATAGGGAGATACAATAGAATCAATTATACCCTAGAGAGGGGGGGGGGGGGGGGGGGGGGGGAGGGGTGAATACCGTATGTCCAATTTTTGCATTTAGAATCTCAAGGTCTTAAACTGACTTTCAAAGGTGGAATATAAGCTTTGAGACTTATCTTTGAATTTGGATGTCGATGCCTTGAAATTGGTTTCAAAGGCTTTTTCTCAGGCTTTGACTGTTCGCTGCTTTGATCAATAAACGAAACAAACATAAAACGTAAGCAATAAAGACAGAAATAAAATGAGACAAAACACGAAGATTTGATACAATGTTTGACAACTAATTTTCCTACGTCTCCGCCTAGGGTTGTCCAACCCTTAGAATTTAACTCGCTCTTTTATTACTTCCCTTAGAGACCTAAAGCACCCTAGAAGATCTTAATCCCCATCTTCTACTCTATAGCACCCTAGCTACACTTTAACATCTCTGATCCTAGTAATAAAAAGCTCTCTCTCTTTTTCCATATGTTTGAGTATTATGGGTATACTCTTAGTATAACACTCTCTCAAAATATTCTTTTAAACACTCAAGAGTTTATACTTGATTTTCTCTCAATCTAAATACAAGATAAGGTTTGTAGAACTAGAGACAAAATAATAAAGCTTTGTTTCTATAGCTTGAGACTAATATTCTTGATTAAAGCTTTTGTTCTTGTCTCACTTTTTGTCTCATGTCTTTCTTCAACTTCAAAGCTTGGGAATATATACGGAACTTGATCTTAAAGTCGTTAAAAGAAGGCTCAAATAGGTTGCTGAAAATCTGATTTTCCTTCAATAATTTCAGTAAGATTTCCTCCAATATGGCTGTAGAGAATCGTTGATTTTGGCTGTTGAAGATTAATATCATTTGAATATTTTACAGCAAGAATCTTTTCACTTTATGTGTTGCACCTTGAAGCTTCAAACAGATTTCTTTTTCCATAACAATGCTTTTATTTTGGTAACTACCAAAATTAACTTAAAGAATCTTCAACATATATGAGCATCATTAATTTGCTAAAATAAAGAGATATTTTATGGCTATAAAATCATGTCTAAATAACTTAGGTTAGAGAATAAAATAAGCAACATAAGGAAAGGATAAAAATACAAGATTTAGGCAATTAGAATATTCTTATCATTTGACAAAGTGCTTTAAACTTTGCTAATTACTTTGAGGACGTGGCTCAAGCTTTGAGGACGTGGCTCAAACTTTGAGGACATGGCTCAAATGTTTTATTCTCATCCTTTGACATAATGTATGAAGCTTTGCATTTTAGATTTTATTATTTCCATCACATTGTCAACTCTATGCATTTTTGTTTCCATCATGTTTTCAACTTTATTTGACTTTGCATTTTGGCTTCCATCATTAGACATAAAAATGTTAATAATCAAGGTAGAGTCTTCAAAATATATATCTAGTCATGTTATTAGGGATTCATTTTCCTAGACGTTTGTCTCATATTGATGTCAGTCTCAGTTATAATTCATGTCATAGCCTAGTTTAGTCTAATCCATATTCTAGTTCATAATCTTCTCTTATTTATAACTTTCCTAATAGAAGTAACTACAATAGATAGCAATAGATCCCCAATAGTCTCTTTAGATTTCGATCCTACTCATCAAAACTATATAGTTTAGGTTATTTTTGATACGCTAGTGACAACCTCGTCATTCCTACTAGCGTTCGAGCTAGTTGTGGCATGGCACATGTCATAGTCTGACTCTGGACTGACCTCCATATACTCCCTATGGTTGGACTCTTGGGAATTCTTGACTACTGCTAGTTCTTTCCTAGCTCATTACACTACTGCTACGCTTGCGTCTAGCTACTTAGGACTCAGCTTGACTTCCCCAGCCATAGTGCTTACTAGGGGTGGATCTTCCACCCTCCTTGCGTGAGGAGAAATGGCTTGGTGTCCTCCTGCCTCTATTTGCCTACAGAACGCTTCTCCTCTTGGGTGTGGTATTGGATCCATCACAAACGACATGCACTTTGGTGTGCCAACCTTGGTTAGGGTGCTAAAGGTGCGTTTGGGTGTTCTTGACAAGGATTTAGTATCTATGGTATGCAAACTATTAACATGGTGAGATATGTGACCCTATGTCTAAGAGACATTCCTTCTAGTGCCAAATTATTTCTGTTCAAGGGAGTAAAAACCTTACTTGTAGTCCAACTAATGGGTAAAGAGAGAGTTATTGGGGATCCTCTTAAGTTGAGCTTCGTAGATCTCTCAAGTAGATAACGTGCACGATGAACAAGGTTACTTGACTCGGGGTGGTGTTTTGAGAAAACCCACTCTGATGCCTAAGTTAGTGATTGGACGAAGGATTTCAAGAAAAGATCTTTTGAGTGTTGAGTGTTTAGTAGGTTTTAGTGAATATTCTTACTTGCCTAGGAAGAAGAAAGTATGTGATTATTTTGAATGATTTGTATGTGTTGAATTGAGTTAAATTGCATTGTCATTTAACCATAAATGGCTATTTATGAGGTTGGCGATGGTAAAGCAGGCTTGAATTTCTTTAGTTGGTCCTTGTTCCAAGAAGATGGATTTTATCCCATATTACTCTTTTGAGTGAAGCAACCAAGGGTTGATGACCAGTATATTATAGGCCCACTAATAATTAGAACTATGCACAATCTGTTTCGACTCTCCCTCTCCCTCTCCCTCTCCCTCTCCCTCTTAAATACTCTCTTAGTTATTGTTCTCATAGCAATCACTTGTACTTACAATCATAACAACTAGTGAAGTTGGCAGTCTCACCTACCAGCTGTTTTTCTCCTTTGAATTTTCTGCGCCATCGTATATGGTATGATTAAATTATTTTCTTCTACCTTTACATTACTGTCATTGACAAATTTCCGCCTAACTCTAGTTGATTGACGTCCCAACTCTAAGTCTGACACTAAATACGATTTCGCATAAATGCAATGCATCTGGAAACAAACAATAGTAACATTTTTTCACATAACATAAGCATGAAAAAGTTACTAAATCAACAACTGATCTTACACTCACAAACATTCCAACACATATAAGTTTTATACTTCGTAGCTCAAATTACATAAAACACAAAATCCACACCCAAAATCGCTTTTATTAAATTGTTTTAATAGGGATGCATGGATTCCACTCCTTTGTTCTCTCTCTTTCTATTTTGTCTTTGGAAAAAAAAAAACAATTATGTAATAACTAAAAAAAAAATAAAACTTTAACCAATGAAGTAAAGAATTATAGATATCACAATCATACGAAAAATACAAAAAAAAAAAAAAAAAAAAAAGATGTTGAATGCGTTTGTTCTTCAATGAACCTATAATCTATGCACAATATCATCAAGTTGATGAATTATTAATTTAATTAACAAACCTACAATGCCTCCTAATCTCACCCTTAGATCCAGTAAGTGGACTAATATGACTCATTTTTACCATAGCAGCAGCGAAGTCCTTAGACAAGGCATAGTTACTCTTAGCATAAAGCCTAACCCAAGCATCTTGGGATCCACCATTGAACAACTCCTGGTCCGAATGAAGTAGCCCTTGCTTAGCCATTAGGTTCCGAAAGTAGCCGTTGTCGAAGTGGTTTGGAGAGCCCGTGTCAAGAGGGGCTAAGTTGTCGTCCCCTCCTATGAATGGGCAAGTAGCCATCTTGGTTGCTGCAAAGTTTGCATTGATGTTGCTGCCTTCATTGTAGATATGCGACCGGTACGTAGTGCACCGTGCCATGCCGACAGTGTGGGCTCCGCTTAGGGCAGTCATGTCGCGGGCCGTAAGGTTCTTGGCTGCGAAAAGAGCGATGAGGGTTCTGAGGTTCGCTGTTGGTGGCGGGAGGTTGGCGTTTGCTGCACTTTTGCTTGCTGTTCTCGCGTCTCTTCTTCCTAGTGGTACCTTCCATGATGGGCCTCCCAACTAAATTTGAAATTTGAACAAAAGTATTATAAGTGCATGTATCATTTTATTTTTTTAATGTAAAAAGAGCCGCAAGACAACAATTAATATAGACGAGATTCGATCTAATGTTTGAATATCACCTTCTAAAACTTTAACCAATTAATCTAGTTAAACTGATTAATAAATGTTGAGGAGTTTGACTTTGAAAATATGTAATAAAATGTTATCAAGAACTGTCCTCGTTACTGTAAAAAATAGTCTTAGTTATTTAGTTTGTTACAAATTTGCATTGATCAAGAAAGAAACCATACGTCAAGATACCTACCTTGGTCATTGCTTCTTACATAAAGATGAAAAATAAATTAAGAACAGATGTGGAAAATTAGCATTAGTTGTACAATAAAAATTACCGTGAAACGATGCATAATATTATAATAAAACTTATACACAGATAAGAGTTGGAATAATATCATAATAAAACTAATCTCAAATTAAGAGAGTATATGTCTACTTAAGAGTTAAGAGTCTAAGTCTACGTAATGTAGTAGAATTACTACTTACCAAGCCAACTCCATCTCGTGCTGCAATAGCGAGAATGTCAGAGCAAGACACCACACCCTTACAACTGGCTTCTACATTTCTTTTGATTATGTCCATCAATTTGTAACCCCTCAAAGAATTGATATTTGCATACGCATTCTTCTCACCTTTGAAGGTATGTGTATCTTCTAGTAAAATTGATGCATCACAGCCCTAATGCAACAAAAAAAAAAATGATTCTTAAACAAGTGAGTAAATATTGTATTACTAGTAGGTGGATACTCGTCATATCCAATGCTCCAAAATATATGCTGATGTTACTCACATTTACGAAGCAATCATGGAAGAACAAGCGAAGCATGGATGCACCCATGCGCGGTTCCCTAGCAACAGCGTGAGACATTGTAGCGCGTACAATGTTTTGTAGATGCGGGCAAGTTCTTGCGTAGAATGACGGTGTAAGTTGAGCATTGATAATGCTAGCGCAAGTAAGTAGCAAGACTAGAGTGAGAAAGTTGGTTGATGGTGAACCCATATTTCTTAATATTAGACCTATATTATTTGGAAGTATGGCTTATATATATAGCGCTCTATATATAAATATCACAGCTGGAGAAAACTGCCACTTTTACTTTTGTACACCTTTAATCGTGATCATTTCTAATGGCAGCCTTTGTAGGTTGTGAAGTAGTTGGAAGTTTAAGGCTAATCTAAAACTTTATATGGACAAATTTTATTAAAAGAGTTTCTTATTTGATCGTTATATTTGACTTTTTACAATTTTTAAGATAAAAGTTTTAACAAATTTTTTCTCTAAATTCGTGAGATAAAAAATTACGAAAAATTTTATATTTTAAAATTTTATATTGAAATGTATCGAATAACATCCCACTTAAATATATTATTTAAATATAATTAAAATTGATTGTTAAAATTTTTAAATTTTTAATCTAGAAAGAAAATTGTAATAAGCAAATAGGAAATAAGAAAGTATATACTAATATCTCGCTTACTTGGAAATATTGTATACCCTTCTTATTTTAACTTATATATTATATAAATAAATAAACAATGAGTTATTATGTAGAGCTAGCCAAAGAGGTTTGTGTATCTTTTAAAATATTAGACAGACGCGTAAGTATGATTTTCTGTCAATATGATCGAAACAACGGCTTGCCTTTTCCCTGACCAATCGATATTTGGAAATTTCAGCTTTATTGTTTGTTTTTATATATTGTTACCCAATATAATTCACGTGAAAAGCTGTCAATGAAAGGAGCTTGGATATCATGTCAATTTTTCATTTTTCTTCTTCTCTAATAAATACTTTGTTTGTTACGCGTATATTAATAGATTTTGTAATAATTTAATAAGCTCATTTCATTAATGTGAGTTGTTTAGTCAATCATTATGATTAGTTAGAGTATTAACTATTATGTATATGATTGTCCAGGAATGTTCTGTAATAGTTTTACAACGTGTACAAGTTTTTCGAGAACCTTTCAAAGTGATCCACAGGTATTCATTGCTAAGAAGCCACATTGTTTCATTCACTCTTTACAAAGAAGGTCAAATTTAAATTTTTTTTTTTACTAATAAATACTTCCTTTAATTTTTTTTTGTTCATTTCATTTAAAATTAGGGGAAAAACAAGGTAATTAGAAAATCAAATTCCCTTGAAATAAACTTTAAGTAGGACAAGCATTACATATTCATGGAAATCTTTAACTAAATTGTTTATAAGTAAATGTTGCTAGAAACTTTTAGGATTAGTTGGGGAATTTCTGACAGTTCAAGTGGAAACTGGAGTTATTTTCGTTAATAATTTTATTTAAATGAGAGTATTTTAATGGAGAATACGGGAAGAACAAAAAAGAACGAATAGATTATAAGTTATGATATATTAGACTTATTTGGGCCAACCTTTTGTCATATGAACTTATTTAAATATATTACCTTTTTTTCTGAATTAAGTTAAAATTGTGTAAAATTACTTTGAAATAACTTGTTTTAAGAGTAAAATCATTGTAATAAAACTCATTTTTTGCTTTAACGTATCTTATTTGTCAATCTGCTTTAATTTTATCTAAACTTATATTTACATATTTAAACTTACTTTAACGGTAATAAGTAAATTAAGGCAAACAAAGCAAATCGTTGATTTAATGCCGTCCCCTTTTAACTTTAGTTTCAGTTGTTTAAGAGTGAATGTGATAAAAGTCCTTACCTAAGATACTGTACGAGCGGAATAGGCGGGAACATATCATGGAATAAATTACGCAGTGTAAGAGAGTATTTGGGGTCAGAATTAGTGGTGGCCAAAATGACTGGCTAATATTCTGGATCTCGAGAGTATATTTGATCAAATACCATTTTGTTCTGTCCATTATAATTTCTTGATTATAGTGAAAATTGAAGTTTAGCTTCTACTTCAAAGAGGTTCTTACCATCTAAATAAGGATGTTAATTCGGGTTGTCGTTACGGGTTCAGTTCAGTACTAACGAATTCATTACTAACGGGTCGGGTTGGAACAAGCGGTTAATTATTTTTGGATCAGTTCTGTTCGGTTTAGGTTTAATAATCGGATCAAATTCAACTGATTTTTTTCTTAATCGGATTGGTTCGAATTCGATTCGGGTTTGACCGGTTTAGGTTTGAACGGTATGGGTTTAAATGGGTTTAAACGGGTTAATACGGTTTATTTTGGGTTTGACTCGACTTTGTACCGAATCCGATTTGGATGGGTTAAGACTGTTTATTCTGGGCCATTTCGAGACAATTCAGTTCGATTCATCGTTATTTCACAATTATGTTGTAAATTAAATTTTAAAAGTTTGCTTAAATTCATGATTCTTCAGTTTCTATTATGCACTTGTCAATTATTTGACAATAATTAGTATTGTTAAGATCATAATTTTATTTCGATATAATGGGTTTGATAGGATATGATCAAATCATAGAATCGTGTCATCCTACATAATAACGTATTTAAACTTATAAGTTATAACTCTCAACCTTATCAATAGTGTTCCTAATTTTTTTATGGTTTTGTAGAAAAAGGACATATTAATAAAACTATAAATTGTTAAAAAACCATAATCATCAACTTATTCGAAACCAATACAAATAAAGTGAACTTGTTATTTCGATAGATATATCAATCATCATATCCAAAAATCATAATCTTATTCAAGATCGTAAAACCATCTAATGATGCTCCATTAACATTTCAATCAAGTATAAAGCCCTAAAAATCAACTAGTGTACCAAATACTTCAGATTAAATGATAAGAATTATCTAACTATAAATCTATAAGTGATATACAATTCGCTAAGATTTTGCATCTTGGTAAAGTATCATAGTAAGATACTAATAAAGTTACGAGAATATAAGTTCTATGATTCTATCTACTTAGAATATAAATAATTTAATCAAAAACATTATTAGATTTGAACTTAGTTGTTTTTGTGTCCCAATAGAGATAAAAAGGATACCAATTAATAACGAATGAAAGTCTATTTTAATAGATAGTCTTTAGACTTCTTTTTCGCAACTAACAATTTTTTTTAATTTTCACAAATAATTTAAATAGAATAATTCAAAAGTCATAATTAAAAATTTTATGTGCTTATCATAAATTTTGTAGAAATGTCTTGTTTTTTTATTAGAATGTAACATACATATATCACATATATTGAAACACATGGTCACACTAACTTAAAAATATTGAAATTTGAAATCTTTTCTTTTCAACCAAAATTTGGAATAGGTAACTTTTAAAGTTGGGAATGATAACTTGAAATGCAATTATAACCTTGGCAACTAAAGAAACTTTTTAAGCTTTATAATTCGAGTCGTAGAGGCAACCTTCTAGCCACATCATAGTTAATATTCTTAATATTCTAATATTCATAGTTAATAGATATAAGTAATTGATGCTTCTAGGTTGAAATTTTGCGAAATAATAGGTCGTCTGTTTAGAATCCTAATAATTTACAAGAAATGTGATTTGAGCATGATAACTTTACTATTGGGTTTCCAACAGTTAATTTTGAATATATTTTTTCTTAAATTGGGTTAAAGGTCACTATTAAGGCCTTAACAATTTTTTTATCGGGATGAATTTGTTTAAATCGGACGGTTTACAATCGTGTGGGGTTGTTTGAACAGGCTGTCATACACCTCTAAAAAATCGACAACACCAACTAATATAGCTAAGGAAGTAGGGATCGTATCCTCAAGAAAGCGATGTAATTTTATTATCTATTAAAAGTTTAAATTGTATAAAAGGGTCTTGGTTGGAAGAGTATTTAACTAAGAAACTAATGATGAAAATTTACAGAAGACTTGATTCAACTAAGCTAAAGTCTAGGGCAATGGTTCACCATGAACAAACAAATCAATTGAGAAATGATAACTAACAGGTTTTATTAATTCATCGAACTAGGGCTCACTAATTCTCTTGAACTTAGACTTCCTCAAGACTCTTCTAGTGGCTCTCGCTCTTGCCTAGATTTGTCAAGCCTATTATTCTATGGTCTTACTGTGGTATTTTTACCTCTTGGCATCAAATTCAACAATTACCCAACATACAATTAAACATGGCCATAATTCAATTGTAAGCAATGATAAACCAATAATAGGAATTGATAAAAATAATAACAACCATAAACATGAAATTCATGAATGAGAAATAAATAAAGCAATACTAATAATAAATGATAATAGTAGTCAAAGCAATAAATAAAATAAAATAGAGAAAAAAGAACTAAAAAAAAAGTATCTCTATAAGTCATGGTTAATGGGGAAAATACAAAGTAGGGTTTTTCATCCATGGAAGAGAGGAAGCGAAAAAAATATTGGTGTCTCTAGAGAAGAGAAAAACCTAAAATCCTAAAACCTAAGGAAAATAATAAATAAAAAGAAGAAAAATTAAATAACTAATGTATTTATCTTGTACTAAACTATTTTAAAACAAAAAGATAAGATGACTTATCTAGGTATTAGGGATGAATTTAGTAGTTGAATCCGACTATAACTCGGATTCGCTGCTCTCCCATGGCCAGGTTTCCAAGGTCAACTTTGCAAGGCTGTAATTTTTGTTCTAGGACCTTCCATAGGATGTGTGACCTATCGTTGCAAACGTCTTTAAGTCTACTTTCTAACCTAATTAGAATAGCATCAATAATAAGAGTGAACATGTGTCATATTTGTTCTTCTTCAACTCCTATATCTCCTTGTTTTCAACTCCAATTGACCTTGATAGCTATTTTTCGACCCTTATGAAAACCAAAATAAATTTATATGAATATGAACATCAATAAAGTCATTCATGAGAATGAATCTATCAAGTGAAATCCTTAATTCTTTGATAACATTTGCAACAACCAACTCATCCAGAATCACTTTGAAAAGCATTCAAATAGCTATTAAATTACCTGAAATATTTGGAAAACTACAAACAAAGCGTAATATAGCACGAAATGGATATACTATGCAAATGATACTTAAAATGAAACTAAAAGAAATAATATGATCTAATAATGCAACCTAAAAATGCTTAAAAACTTTATAAAATTGTGTTTTATCAAACTCCCCCTAAGATAGACTGTTGCTTATCCCAAGCAACAAAGACGAGATTCTCAAAACAAAAGTAGGTTTCACCTTATAAAAGCAACATCGCAAAACACTTGTGATCATATCCTCTATGTCAAAGCATTCAAATGGTGCAATGCCTATCCAAGAGTAGAAATCGTTCAAGGGAAATCGAGCCTTATTGAATAAAAAGGACTAGGAATCAAAGAAAGAGTTCTCACCGGTGACACTCCTCTCTTTGTGGCGAGTATAAGATAACTCGATCGCTCTCCTCCCATAAATATGCAAAAGATGTGCATATGAATTAATTTTTATATCTTAGGATACTAAAAAGGCACCCTTTTTTCTTACTAACACTCGTGTGTTTAAAAGGGAAAATAATAGCACTCGTTCTAGAAAAGTCGACTCAAAATGTATACAAATTCTCTATAACCTTGGTAAGACATTGAATCTAGAAGACACATATAAAAGCATGATTATCAAGAAGGTCTTTATCGGGCTTGTAATGGGGCTTAGGTCAAGGGTAGGATAATATTTGGGAATATGTGAGCTTAAAATGTCCATTTTAGGGGAGAAAAATCTAATATGAAACATAGCCTAAAAATGAGGCTCAAAACAACTCCAACCAACTCCAAGATCAACATTACCAAATCAGCTAAACAACTAAGAAGCACAATTATATATACCACTAAGTAAAAGGATTGAAACTTTTTTCTTTTTCTTTCTTTTTTTTCTTCCTTTTTTTCTTCCTTTTTTCTTTTCCTTGCATAGATGTTTTTATTTGAAATAGATGATGGTGATATAATAAACCAATAAAGTAAACTCCAATAGAAGAAAAACGGTCCAACAAACTCCCACAATGAGCCAAGATGTTAATAATAACGACCTCACTCACCAATAAATTGAAATGCTCCCCCAAGCTAGACTAGGCTTAATCAATTAAGGCCAAAAGGTTTGTAATGTGGTTAATCATGAAAGAAAAGGTAAAGGCTCAACATAGGGGATCAAATGGAAAATCTCGTCTTCTAAAATTAGTGTAGCATGACTCATAACAAAAAAGTGCCTTTTATCATGCTCATCATGCAATTATATAGCTAGCCGATCAATATCAAGCCAAGATCAAGATTAGTGCCACACTAGGAACTAATCACACAAGAAGGAAATAAATAAGATTGAAATTAAGGCTTAAATCCTTAAACTCTTTCTTGTTCCAAACAATAGGCAATAAGGCTTAGAAACTCATGTTTGAATTATACCAAGGAATCAAAAAAGAAACCAAGAGTTTACCATGACTAGTTTCACCTATCACAAGTTTCAAAAAAATTTAACCATAGGGCATAGTGAAACATACTCAGTTAAGGGATCCAATAGTAACACCAAGGGAGAATAAGAAACACACTAATGACTAATATTTTTTTATTTTTTTATTTTTAGAAATCAATAAACATAAGTATCCCTCCCCCAAGCTAGATGAAATATAACGTCCTCACTATAGAAATGCATAGAAAAATGGAAGGGGAAAAGAGGAAGCTTACTCAGTTCAACTTTATCCTTTAAAGGATATTCAAGAGGAGCATTAGTGGAGGGAACGGTGATGCCAAAAGCTCATATCTGAAGGTGTAAGGAAATGACCGCAAAATCAGTTGCCGCAACTTTCTCTTCAAGTTTGTTTACGCAAACAAGTACATCTTGGGAGAAGTGAGTGATACTATCTATAAGGAGCCCAAATTCCTTTGTGATGATTGGTGTAGAGAATGGGATGCCAAGATCACGGACATTGAAGATAGGGTGTGGGTTTTTTTACATAGTGGCGCGAGTGTCAACATATGGCTCATCAGCTGCAGATGGCGTGGAGGAGGAAGCACAAAGGGAGAAAAATAAGGCACTGAGGCACTAAGGTTACTCAAACGGTTGATAGGAGTAGGTAAATTAGTATCCTTTGGTGGTTAAGGAAAAGTAGAAGAAAATGATATTTGATCAAGATGTTTCAAGGAAAGAGTTGGTTAAGATGGTTATAATACATGAGTATCCTTTGTCAATTGTGGATCATGTTGGTTTTAGAAGCTTTGTAAAGAGTTAAAATGATAGTTTTAAGGTGATTTCAAGGAACACATAGAGGGGCGATGTGATGAAGATGTACAATAATGAGAGAATTTCTCTTATGGTTTTGTTAGAGACTAATGAGGGTATAATGGCAATAACAACTGATATGTGGATTGCCTCCAACCAAAAAAAGGGATATATGACTAAAACTTCACATTTAATTGATCAACAATGGGTTTTACGTAATTAAACATTGAGGTAATATTCCTAAAATTAATGTTTTGTATGTTTATGAGTAGGTTTTGTTTTGTGCCATCCCACATACAAAGGGGGTTATTGCTAAGATTCAAATGGATAGTTTGTCTAAATATTCTTTGGAAGAAAAAATCTCTTTTATAGTTGTTGATAATTTTACCCCAAATGATGCAATGATCCATGTCTTGCTAGAGATCCACATACAAAGGGGGTTATTACTAATATTCAAATGGATAGTTTATCTACATATTCTTTAGAAGAAAAAATCTCTTTTATAGTTGTTGATAATTGTACCACAAATGATGCAATGATCCATGTCTTGTTAGAAAATTGGAAAGTATCTACTTGGTATTAAATGGAGATTATTTGCACAGGAGGTGAAGTGCTCATATTCTGAACTTGATTATGAAAGATGGTTTAGAAGTGATTGATCATGAAATTTTCAAATTAAGAGAGTGCATAGCTTTTTGGATGCCCACCCATAAAAGAATTGAAAAAATTAAGGAAGCTTGTCATCTTTTGAATATGAGTAAACCTAAAAGGGTGGGTCTTGATTGTAAAACTACGTGTAATTCTACTTACTTAATGCTAGAACAAAGTTTTCCTTTTAAAGATGTTTTTAATAAGTTGAAACATTTAAATAAAAGGCTTAAGTTTTCTATTCCTAGTGACTATGATTAGACTATGGCTACTATTTTTTGTCAAAAATTGGAAATATTCTACAGGCCACCAAGGTTTTTTCAATAAAAAATTGTTCAACTACTGATTTGTTTTTTTGAACTGTTTGTGAGATTACACTTGCTTTGAACTGTTGGGTACAAAATAATGACAATGAGATTATTGGGACAATGGCTAAGAGTATGGTTGGAAATTCTGATAATTATCGGTCACATATCAATGGGATTTTAGCTATTGCTACCATTTTATGCCCTAGAAACAAAATAGATTATGTGGCTCATTATTTAGGCAAATTATATGAAGATTATGCAAATGATGAAATAACAAGAGTAAAAAGACCCTTGGTTATCTTGTCCATAAGTTCCAAAGTAAGAATGAGGTAATAAATGATCAATCATCATTAGAAAGAGGGTTTAATGAGTGTGGTGATGAAGATGATTTTGCTAGATCAAAGAGACAAAAAGTAAGAACAACACCTTTGACAAGTGAGGTTGATAAGTATTTAGAGAGTGTCACTATGTCGAAAGATAATGAATTTGATGTTCTAAAGTGGTAAAGTAGAGATCAAAATTATCCAACTTTGAAAAAAATTGCCAAAGATATTCTTGCAATCCTTGTCTCTTCGGTTGCGTTGAAAAGTGCTTTTAGTATGGGTGGAAGAGTGATTAGTGTCCATCATTCTTGACTTCATTCTCAAACTATGGAGGGTTTGATGTTCTTGTAAAGTTGGATGGTTGATGATGTAAAAGGTAATGTTTACTTAGTTATTTTTCTTTCCCTACTTTTATTATATTTTTTTTCATCTAAAATATTGTAACTAATGTAAGACAATTTTGAAGGATCACTTCATTTTCCACTTTTACTGACGATTGTGAGGGTGATATTGATGAACAAGAGGTGGATATCATTGATATGATAATATTTAACAATTATCATTAAAGTTAAGACACATAATTTTTATTCTTTTTCGATCACGTCACTAAAATTTTTCTTTGGTTGGTAGTTTCTTTGTTTTAGGATAATGATGTTAATTGTGATGATGATAAATATTAGCCCTCTCAGCCCTTTGGAGAGATGGACTTTAGGTGTTATGTTGCTTATGTTAATATTTCTTTATTTACTCATATGTTCTTGTTTGTATTGTTATTAAAGACATGTAAAAATTTGGTTTTGTTCATTTGTACTTTATTCACAAATAGAAAATCATTTAATTGATTCGGTACAAATGTTGTTGTTATATACAATTCGAAGCACTTAATGGTTTGAAATATACCTTAATATCAAGTGCTATGATTTTTTAAATAACCGCAGCACTTGAAACTACAAATTTTGCGGTTATTTGAAAAATCACAGCATTAGTACCAAGTGCTGCGGTTTTTCAAATAACTGCAACATTTGTTGTTTCAAGTGCTGCGGTTATTTAAAAAACCACAGCACTTGTGACTCACTATATATACTTTTTTCCTGTGCTTCTAATATCATTTCAAATACAAAAAAATACGCATTTTTCTCTTCTCTAACCCTTAACTTTCCTAATCCTAGATACACATAACAATTGAATCTTCCACTCCTAATCTCTTGTACTTCCTACCTATGTCCCTAACTTCTTTCTAAAGTCCCCATTCATTCTTCCTCACGTATTTCGAAGTCTACTCCTCTCTCCCACTCGTACCTCCATGGATATGGCGTAGTGAAGCATGTTGAAGCTTACTCATCTCTCCCATTTTGAAAAAGTCTACATACCCCAAAATTCTAATCTAAAGGTTTGCATATGCCTTGAACCCTACTATATGTTTTTAAAAAAAAAAATCATAATTTGTTAAAATACTAATGTAAGAAGAAAAATTCTTATGTGTTTAGATTTGCGTGGTATATGTTGTGTTTATGAAGGAATAACCCTTAAAATCGAATTTCATAGATTATATGGTGTTAGAGGATTTTTTGGAGAAAATAAGTGATCAAATCCTCCTTTGCATATTTGTAGTATGTGGATCTCGTAAAAATACCCAGTTTATACTTATTATAAGCTCCATTCGGAGTCTCGTAGCCAATTTCATGGCTTGTCAAAGCTTTTTTCAATATCTCAAATAAGGCATCACCGAGGCCACTAAACGACAACATGGTTGTGTTGTACCTCTTATAATAGGGGGTTTTAAAAAAAATTACGCCATTCGAACTACCGGGCTAAGAGATATGCCTCTCCGAAGTTTCTAAAACCTCGGAATGCACCCGAAACCGATGAAGAATGAATTGGTTGTTTGTTTTTAATGTAAAATATTGTAGATTGCGATTTTTCATAACAAAATGAGTGGTCATAATATAATTTTGGATTTATATGCTTCACAATTGATCATTTCTTAACTTTTCTTATCTTTTATGACATATTATTTCTAATTTGCATGATATTCTTAGCTTAGATTAGATTATGTTCTTGATTGAATGTGGTGTAATAGTAGATAACAATTAGATTTGCATATATAACAATTTGAGGGATATTTATTATTAATAATATACTTTTATATGTAATTAGCACGTAAAATGACCAATTAATTTTTTTTTATCTGAAAACAATCAATTGCTGCAATTTTCTAATATAATGGCATCATTTAATTTTTATGTGTTGTAGTTATACTAGAAAACCGCATCACATATAAATTTTAGAATCAAAAAATAAAAAGCCCATTATATGTTGTGGTTTTTTGAAAAATCTTAGCATATATAGCTAATAATTGTTGCGGTTTTTCCAAAAAACCGCAGCATATAATGATATTTTTTTTTTATTTTTTGGGATAATTGCAGCATTTATTATATATATATAATAATAAACTACGATTATTTCATTGTTTTAAATTGTTCTAACAATAAAATTATTGTCCTGAATTACGAAACTATTATTCTAAAATATATAATAATTATTCTAAATTATAGCTATTGTTCTAAATTGTAAACATGTTGTTCATAACTATTAAATTATTATTCATAATAATAAATCTACTGTTCTAATCTATAAAATAATTGTTCAAAACTATAAAATTATTATTATGAATGGTAAAACTATTTCTCTGAATCTATAAAAGTATTGTTCTAAATAATAATATTATTGTATAAATTTATAAAACAAGTTTTCTAAATTATACATGTTTGTTTGGACAGTTTCGGATATCAAGATATCCAAGTTCCCCACTGTAATCCCCCAAAAATTATGAGGTCTTGATTACATTTTTATCAAAAATGAGTTCTATGAATTAATATAATACATATACTTTACATATATGCATACATATATGTACATACATATTTCCAATATAAATTGCAAAATATTTTTATTATTTAATTAAATCATAAAATTAAAACTCCGTTGCTGCCACCTTCCCCTCTTAATGTCGTTTGCCAGCAGATGTCGCCTCCACTGTCGGTGAGCCACCAACCTTCCTTCCCTTCTTCTTCCTTTGTTTTCCATTCTTTTCCCCTTAATTCCTATGCTAGTATGCATGTTTTATAAATAAGTATATGATACTTATGTGATCATATTATGGTTTGAATTTATATTGAAAGTATATAAATTATTATGTTCTATAACTTATTTTTATACATCTTACAAGTTTTCATGCATAAATAATAGGGCTAGGCATACTAGTATCACGAATTAGGGTTTTTAATACTGGGCTTTTGAGTTTACATAAAATTATAAGTTTTTGTAAAACATCCATTTTAATTTTTAGGGAGTTGTTATTTACATAAATTTTTAGATTTTATGATCATATATTTTAGAATGAAAATGTTAGTTTTTATGGTTTAAGGCTTAGATTCTTATACTGATATTTTTTTTTCATGAAACTTTGACTATAGTCATGATATATTTTGATAAAAATTTAATATAATGGTATTTGGAATAAATTTTCATAATCTTATACATATTAGATTATGGTTTAATTGTTGAGATTTCATGTTTCAAATATTGAAATTATATACTATTAGTATATACATTAAATCATGAATATTTTATGATACAATTGGGAGTAATTTGAGTATAATACATTGAATACAAATTTTTAGATTCGAAGGATTATAAAAATGGAGATTTATGATATATATTCTAATGGTTTTCAACTAATACTTGTTGTATTGTGTTTGAAGTACTCGATTATGTTTTGGGAGACTTAAAAATATGTTTTGCAATTTTTTTAAAACCTTAGAAAGCTTAGTATGATTGTTGTAAATTTTAAGTATTAGTGTATTGTTTTAGGTTGTATAATTTGGTGTCGGAGAACACTTTATAGAAGGTGCTTGATAGTAGACAAAGTGGTCACCTGTTTATTTTAATCAAGGTATGTACAAATTACGATAAATGTCACCTTTAGAAGCATGATCTAGGGTGAAATGCACTTAGTATTATGTTTAGGGAACCTTTTGGATGAGATTGTTTGGATATTTATTGAAAGAACTTATGTTTTTTATATTAGGAGCATGATTTGATATTGTTAGTAAGTTATAATTATGATTTGACAATACTAATCGAGGAAAAATTATACGGTGAGAAATCTTTATCTAGTAAATTGGAATTAATCCATAAGGTTGTTTATTATTACTCTTTCATTACCAATAGTATGAGTTGAGTAAAGGTGAATTTCAAGTCTTAATGATGAAGGTAGTTGACTCTATTCAATAGGTTTAAAAGTTAAGATGGAAATCAAAAGGTTAAAAATTACAATATAACAAAGATTGATTGTGTAACTGTAATGTATATGTTTGTGCTATAGTAATTGTATATACTAAGTTTAAACAGTAAATCACGTAAAGAGAAAAAGTATAAGAAATAAAACTCTAGGCTAGTGCACATCAAGAGTATTGACAATCAGGGGTTGAAGCTTCACAAGGTATTATCCGTGGCTTTTATTGAAGGTCGTGTGATCTGCGAGTCTCTCTTTTATAAAGTTTTAAACTTAAAATTGGGATTAGATGAGATCTCATCTAGCTATAATGATGGAGTCTTACCCGTTTACCATCTGGATTTATATTGTATTTTAATGCTCTCCGACGGGAATGCATGGGTTATTTATCAATTTGATGTCCTAATCAGGACATGGGAAGGATAACATTGTCTATTGCTTAATCTTAGTAATTAATTAATTTGTCATGACAATTGGGTAAAATATTGCGTAATACTTTCTTTCATTTTGTGTTTATTCTTTATTTAGTTACTATTTCAACTGTTATACTTTGTAATTTGTATGTATTCATCTACTGATTACGTGCTTTGTGTGTTTTTGGTCATAAATTTTGCCTATAAATGACACTGTGATGATCCTATAATTACATTTATATTATTATGGAGAAGATTATTGACAGGTATCCAGTCAAGCATTCATATATGGGTGGGTTGAGTGGAGTGTTGCTTTAATTTAGATTTCAGAGTATTTTATGTTGCTTTGATTTGATTTTAGATTGTTGGTTTTGGTTTTGAGTTGAAAATTATTTTGGTACATTGCAGTAAGGGCCTTAACTGTTCCAGTTTGTTATGTTAGGAGTTAGTTTTACGATTAATGTTATTTTGAAAAGTCTTTTGGTCTTGCTGCAAAACTCTGTTTTATAGCCTTAACTTTTGAACACATGGCGGTAATATGCTAGTAGTTTCCTTAAGATTTGGTTTTCCGAAAATAAGAATTACTGGGGTGTTACCCATACCCTTTACATAACCTTTTTCTTTTGGGATTGCTCCATTGCTTTCTCTTTTTCACCATTGAATCTTTTCAAAGATACGCCACATTGCTCACTTCCAATATGAACTCCAGTACCCTTATTTTTTGAAATCTTAGGAGGTTTAGTAAGTATTTGAGAAGGAGTACTAGATCCAATCAACTTTACAATAAATTGTTCATTTGTATGATTATTCTCACTTGCATTCACATTATTTTCTTCCAAGATTGACCTAAAGATGCTTAACAAGATCAATCAAGTTTTCTTCCTTTTCTTTTTCCAAACTCAAAAAATTATGAATTTCATACCACAACTCATTCAACAACCCCCTCCTCTCAACACCAAATGAACAACTACCCATCTCTTTGCCATCGAAGTCAAGCATTGGTATTTTCATTTCTATGGTAGTCCACCTATTAATAACATATTGCATAGGGTTATTTACAATGTTCTTTATCTTCCATAACCATATCATATGCCTACATGGAATTCCTTGTCGATAAAATAGCTTACAAGAGCAGTTGGTTTCATAATTGCTAAGATTAATAACTTCTTCTCCTATTACCTTCACTCACTTTTGCAATCTCCAACCCATCTTCTTTCTTTAACTCTTCCACCCTACATTTGTAACAAGCATTATACACTTCATCCTAAAAATCATAGAAAACATTAATGGTATACACCTCGGGCCCATGTCTTTCAATATCCATTAGTGTCTAACATTTAGGATGCTTATGTTGAGACCATTGTAATTTTGTGCTTGAGTGTGCCTTTGTGCATCCATAATACTTCCAAACCTCATTAAAAACTCTGCAAGTGATACATGAGGATTGACAAAGAATGTGAAGACATTGTTCTCACTTTCTGATCTTGATGTAGTTCTCATAATACCACCCATAAATAAATCTTTAAAATAAGCTAGAATACACATTCTTCTCATTTCAAACATTACGCGAAGCCACTCATGGTCTTCTAAATGAAACTCAACAAGCATTTTGTTCCATTTATCTTTGAATTCTATTGGTTCAATCTCTAAATTCCAAACAAAATTGCTTATCCTCTTCAAAAAATCAGTCTCTTGAGTAATACTTCTTCCTATTTTATTAGGCATCTTTTTCACAAAATGCGACATATAAAACCTATCTCATACTTCTCAAAGACATTATTCACAACAATCTTCATTGCTAGATCTTGATATATAATTAAACAAGTAGGCTCATTATGACACATTGTTCTAAGTAAGGTTCTAAATAGTCATTCGAAAGACACTACATTTTCCTTAGCTATAAAACCTGCAGTAAAAGTAACACATTTCTTATGATGATCAACTCCTATGAAAGGCTCAAACAACATATTATACCTGATATAAACATAAAACAATATAACTAATAATTAGAACAATTTAAAATATTGTTTAGAACAATGAATTTAATTTTCATAAAATTGTAATAATTCTATAAATATTGTTATAAATCTTAATTCTAACCTCCCTATATATATTTCTATTATAACGAACTATAAACCTATTACTTTGAACTATAATATTATGTTTCTACATTGTAATACTATTGTTCTTAACTATAATACCATTATTGTAAATTATATGCCTATTATTCTGAAATATAATTATAATGTTCTAACATATACTATAGTACTTTCCAATAAGACCTGCATACTGGCCTATTAGTCTGATAAGTAGTAGCAAATGATACCTTATCGCCAAAGAGTCCATAATTCTTCCTATAAATCGAATCAGCCCATAATGCTCTACACAGACAATCTTCATCGTCTATTTGACAGTAAAAAAAAAAACAGATCACATAAACTTCTTCCTC
Organism: Dysphania ambrosioides; assembly: GCA_026401315.1. Taxonomy (NCBI): domain Eukaryota; kingdom Viridiplantae; phylum Streptophyta; class Magnoliopsida; order Caryophyllales; family Amaranthaceae; genus Dysphania; species Dysphania ambrosioides. The sequence continues at coordinate 12,567,720 of CM048672.1, forward strand.
TTGAAATTATCCACAAACATTTGGGCATCTAAACCTTCAATATATGCCTTTAAATTCCTTTGGAAATTTTTGAAGTCACACATAGAGGCACCTATATTTTCATAACCCTCAACATATTCTTTCATCATTCTATATGTTTTTAAAAGACCCACATTTACCTAAAAAATACAAAAAAAATTTTATTATAACAAAGCAAAACCAAAGAAAATTTTAGTTTATAACAATACAATTTGTGCCTTTTGAAAATCTACCTTAGAATTATCAATAATTATCTTCTTGTGCCAAATGCTCAATTTTCTTCTTGATTTTTGAAAATGTAGAAACTTGGTAGAAAAAAGTGGATGAGAATGTCCCTCTTGGAAATTTGCAATAACGTACCATCATCACAAACCTTCATTACAATTTGTGCCTTGTATCCAACATGAGTCACCAATCTTTTCCTAATAATTGGAACATTATTTACACATTCATTAATAATTCCCTTATCTTGCACATCAAACTTTCGTTTACACGTATATCCAGCTTTATTATACACGAGATATTGGAAATTAATCACGTCATTCTTCCTTCTTTTGGTAGTATATTTCCTAGTGTTAAACCCAGTTTCAGTTGCATATCATTTATAGAATGAAATACCTTCATCAACACTTGAAAACTTCATACCAACATATGGTTTTCCTCACTAGAACAACATGGTATCCATGATTTTGTTCTCCTAGGAGTACATATGTGTATTAATTTAGGAGCAATAGTCTCATTTGAATTAGAAACACTACAGTCCTTGTTGATGCTCATGGCTATAAACAATAGAACAATATTTTAAAACATTAGAATTTTAGTATGAAAGAATAAGTCAATATTTTAGAACAATTAGTATAACACGTATAATAATAAAATAAAAGTTCAAGAACAACATAAATAATATTCTAGAACAATAATATAAAGTTCCAGAATAATAATATAAACTTCAAGAACATACATAATAAATCTATAACAGTACAAATATCAATTTATAAAATTCTAATACAACGTTTTAAGCCCTATATATTGTTCTAAAAATTCCCCATAGTGTTCTAATGAACTATTCTAAAATATTTTTCTATTGTACAAAGTATATACCTATTATTCTATATTACAATTCTAATGTTCTAATAATAAGTCCTACAAGTTCACCTAATGTTTCAAATGTTATTGTTCATGTTATACTTATTGTTCTATATTGTAATTCTAATGTTCTATACACCTAAAAATGTTCAAAATTGTAGTGTTCTAAAAATTTATACTAATGTTCTATAAATATAAATGATCCATAATTAGAATTCTAAAATAACTATTGTTCTATATTCTAATTCTAATGTTCAAGAAATCTATACTAATGTTCTAAAGATCTATACTAATGTTCTAAAAACTCAGATCAAATGATAAGTATTATACTAATGTTCTAAAGATCTATACTAATGTTCTAAAAACTCAGATCAAATGATAAGTATTATACTAATGTTCTAAAGATCTATACTAATATCCTAAAGATCTATACTAATGTTCTAAAAATCTATACTATTGCTTGTATTATACCTATTGTCTTATAGTCTAATTCTAATGCTCTAACAATCTATACTAATGTTCTATAAATATAATTGTTCTATAATTATAATTCTAAAATAACTATTGTTCTATAGTGTAATTCTAGTATTCTAAAAATATATATTAGTGCTCTAGAGATCTATACTAATGTTCTAAAAATCTATAATTTTGCTCGTATAATACCTATTGTCCTATATTCTAATTCTAATGTTCTATAAATCTATACTAATGTTCTATAAATATAAATTTTCTATAATTACAATTCTAAAATAACCATTAATCTATATTATAATTCTAGTGTTCTAAAAATATATACTATTGTTCTAAAAATCTATACTAATGTTCTAAAAATCTATACTAATGCTTGTATTATACCTATTGTCTTATATTCTAATTCTAATGTTCTAAAAATATATACTAATTTTCTATTAATACATCAAACATAACACGATAAATGCATATAATAAGATATAAACAAATAAGATATGTTAACAATTACGAAAAAATTTGAAAAACACTCGTAATTTTGATGTATTAGAATAATTAATAAGATATGCATTTACTTATCATCATATTACACACACTTTATATGTTATTTTGATATATTGGAACATTGAATTAATTACGGAATTTTTTTTTGAAACATTACCCTATTTTTAAATCCCAAAACAGCAAAAGTAGCCTTCGAATATGATATCTAGCAAAAGCATATCAAAAAGCAATATTCGAATACTGCAATTTAAACAGAGTAAAATGAAAAAGGGTTCTTATATAATTAAGAGGTTCTTGCATGATACCATTTCTATATTATATATAGACTTTACCCTAATTTGCAATAATTATACATCCATCTTGGTAATGGGCATATTTAAAGTTTCAAAATTATGGTGTTAATAGTTTTTCTATTGTTTCTCTCACACCACTGAATTTGTTCTTCACAAAAGTTTGTGATTAAACTCCATATTATAGAAACAAAGAAAAGCACTGATGGTTGAAACAAGTTCATGACAATTGATTTTCATAAAAAATATGTTCAGAAGAAATTACTACTTCTCAATGCAATAATATCTTTGCAACTTTCCCATAATTGCAGAGAAAAAATCAATGATGCCAAATCCAATATCTCTTCTAGGATCAGAACAGCAAACAGCTGATTCTTCAGTTACTGAACTTCCAGCGGTTCACTGTAAAGGTAAAGCTCCCCTTATCTTGATTTCATAGGATGGGGTAAATCGAGTTACAAAATTTCTAGAAGTTTACATCGATCTTATTGGTATACAAAGAGTCAAGAAAACAGCATATTCTCTTCATGCTTACAAGAAACTCCGCAGCTTGGGATGACCATTCAAGTCCTCTAAGAAGATTTTGAGACTTCATGAATAGCATTTGCCAAATACTCAACATTCTTTGTTGTAATACCAGCCATACTGCATCATTGAAAAGATGTCATGAGATAGAGCTTACACTAGCACAGAAGTAATTAACCAGCAAATAGCAGGCCAGAATTACTATAAAGCACTAAAACCTGATACGGCCATTTCTGGTCAAGTATATATGGAATTCACTCGTTAATCGATCAACCTGCTCTGGTGTTAATCCACTGTAGCAGAACATACCAATCTGTTCATCCAAAGAAGAGAATTATGAATCGTACTGACCGATACTAACCAATTGATGGCAGTATTGAAGGCGTCATTATGGCTAATCTTAATTCACAAGTATTTTGGTACCTGTTTAGTGATGTGTTCCCAAGACAATGGTGACCCCAACTTTTCAAGATTGTCACGTAAAGCTGTTCTCATTCCAATGATGCGATCTGCCATGACCTGAAATCAATATTATTTTGAATGAGTAGGTTGCAAAACAAATCAAGGAATTAGATTCTTTAAAAAAGTGAGGTCCAAGGTAAACTTAGTCCATGTTCAAACATCCCTTCTACTAGGTAGACCAAATTTCATCTCATCATCCAGTGTTCAATTATGATTTTGCAAACAAGCTCTCTCATCTCCACAGTCCACAACTCCACAAACTGATAATACCCACTCATTCCAAATTTCAAAACACACAATGTGAAAGCGTAGATGTACCCACAATCAAGTACGCAGTAAAACTTATTGCAAAATATGTGGAAGTGTGGATAACAAACCTAGGGCTCAGGCACTTCTTACCTTCACTTCCTTGAGCCACAAATTCTTCAGATTTGGATCACTAAGAATTATTGAAACAAGAAGCGCACCATGAACAGGAGGGTTACTGTACATAGGCCTTGCGATCTGCTGCAATCGAGTTTTAACAGCCACAGCTTGCTTCTCATCTTCACACAGCACACTGCAAGATTGGGATCAGGAAGGAAATTAGCAATAAAGAAAAAACTACATGCATTTCACACGGTGCAGCTCAAATCAGATATATCTAGTTAATGATAACCAGGGATCAAGCTAGCCAGCTAGGTGCTTTCCCTGTTCCAACATGTTAGTTAGGCAGATGGATGTATGCATGCTTTGCCTAACATTCTCATCTCGTGTTTTGCACTTGGAAACTCAAATAAGAAGAGGAAATTCTACTAGGTGTCCATGAGTTTTACACAATTCTGGCTATATGGTAGACAAATAAAAATGAGATTCGGATTTTGTCCCAATAGATTTATCAACATTAATATTATGATCAACTGATATTTTTAGTTACTCTTGTCAATACCATATAAACCTTCCTCCCCACCCAATTCCTTCCAACAACTTTTCTCAAATATTGTTAGAATAACCTGTCATTCCTCAAAAAAACCTCTCATCTACTATGCAAAAGAAAGCTCTCATTTAGGCTCTATATGATTCAACGGAAAACAAGAGAGAACATAATTGCATTTCCTTTGTTTGGTTCTTTGAAAGAAAACTTAAAAGGAAAATGGAAATGGAAGAGAAAAGGACAGGAGGAGAGTAAAAGAAAGATAAGGGTAGAGAGGAAAAGGTAACTTCCCTTCCTAACAAAGGAAAAGGTTTAGCATCCTTGGGAGAGCTATATTCGATCATCGAGAAAACAATTTACACCACTTACAAACCAAAAAAACGGGATAGGGAAAATAACTATTCTGGAAAATATTTCCTCATACCCAAAAAAACTCACTAAGAAAACGAAACCCTTCATTTACTGATGGATGCATCTCTTTTCTTTCCCTGCACCAGAAATTCTCCTCCCTGGACTCTCTTTCCTTTTTTGAGTCCCAGTAGCATTGTCTTCTTCCTTAGCACAAAATTCAAATCCCTCTGAACTTAAATTCTTGATCTTTAGCACCTTTATCACTACCTAAACTGCTACCATTTTGACTCAAATGAGCCAACTAATTCCACCTTCCCTTTCCATAGTTGGCCATAGACATTGAAACTACCCAGCCCCCACCCAAAAGTATTACCTGAAAGATGAACATCGGTCACACCTTTTATGTAAAAGCTGCATGATATTCCCAGCCAAAATTGATCCTCATATAGAAATCAAATAGTCACAATGTCACCTCTACCTCTCTCTTTAGGATCCCTACTCAAAGTAAGATCAAAATTCCAAAAAATAAAACCACAAAGAATGATTTTAATCAGTCCAAGAAAAACCTCAACAGAAGTATGGCGTTGCCCTCTTTAGTACGATCAGATTAGCTATGTCACCTAACGGTTAACTTCGACCTTAACACACCACATACATTTTGATTGTTGGAGTATGAGAAAGCTATGCTTTTGATATTGGGTTAAGTTGTTTTTATCATAATATTACATATAAAATGTTTGTAGAGGCATTGATGCTTTCATATGCTGACCTATATCGAAATTCCATAATGCTAAAGAGTACAAAGGGAGCAAGAGGTTATCTATCTTCATGGAAGGGATGATAACCTGAGAGTAGCACAAACATATTTCAACCCCCTAAATTTAAAAATGACTGTCCTGTCAAGTGATGCTTATACAGACAACTGGGAGTAAAGGAGGGAGAATGAAAAGGGTTTAGTATTATACTGGACAGGTAAAACCACCATTTAACAATAAATACATATTGTACATAGAGGTTGCATAAATGACAGGGATATCACTTGAATTTCAATTTATTTGGTCTACCAGATATAAGCATTAAATAGAAGAAAAAAAAAAGAAGTGTTGAAACTATAAAAATACCATAACATATTCCCTGTCAGGTTAAAGGCCAAAGGCTAGACCCTTAGGACATCAAGCCAATGAACATAGGACGGACAAGGGTTTTATTGATTAATATATTACCATCTTAACATATTAGCTTATCTTTCAAATATAGATCACTAATAAGCACTGGCTCAGTGAACACAGTATTGCAGAGAACAAATAGACAGAAATATCAAACAGAATACATAATCAATTACCTAAGACAACCCACTCTCTGACCATAGAGTCCCATATTTTTTGCGTAGGACTGGGAAATCCCGAGTGAATGACCATCTTCGAGAAATATCCTAATTGCCTTCGCATCTCTTTCTGGGTCACCACTAGCAAAACCTTGATAGGCCATGTCAAAGAAGGGAAAATGTCCTTTGTCCTGGAAACGGTTCACACAGATATATGATAATATATTAACAAAGTAATTATAGTAATACAAAGAGAAATGCCATAAAGTTCTTGCCTTAATCAGTCGTGAAATTTCTTTCCACTGGTCCTCTGTAGGGTCAACCCCAGTAGGATTGTGAGCACATGCATGAAGTAAAAAGAAAGAGCCTTTTGGAGCATTCTAATGATTCATGGGAAATAGAAAGAGTGATTAGCATTTGCATAGAGTATGTCAATTGTTCTGAAAAGAAATAATGAAGCTTCCAGCTTCATATACCTTAATGTCATTCATCATTCCTGAAAAATCCAATCCCTTTGATTCTGGATGATAATAATGGTATGTTTTCTGAGGAACGTGTGCATCCCTCCAGATGTTATGATGGCTGTTCAATTGTAGCATGATATATTTAGTTAACTAGAATAATCTGGTAGTGAGAAACAACTTAAATATACAACTGCAGTTGTTAATTAGTTGAACTCACTTGGCCCAGGTTGGAACAGGAATGTGGATTTCGGACTCAGGCCAATAACGTTTTTGAAAGTCAGCAAAGAGTCGACATGCTCCAGTACCAGAGAGAGCCTGTACTGCTGCAATCCTATTATCTCTGATAAACTCAGAATTCTCACCATATGCAAGTTTCAGTGTTTCCTCAACCATGTGGTTACTTCCACCCATAGGAAGATATTCCCTATCAATCACAAAAGGGGGTGAATTCATATAAACAGATAAGAGTTGTAGGACCAACAACCATCAGCATTTAGGGGTAGATCACACATAACAAAGCATTCTTTCAAGAACGTCTACATGAAACATAAGTGGAAATCATTGGATCTGCAAAGTTGTCTTAGGAAAGTAATAAAATGATATAATGTGTTAAACTCATGAGCCAAAGTAGAACAACAAATCTTGGCATGTAACCATTTATAACCATTGTCCAAGGCATTGCAAATGATTATTCATATGGCAGAAAATCATAATATGGAGAGATACAGTTCAGTGATTTGTAGATCAAACAAGAAAGTTGGCCTTCTACATACACACATGCTCAGGGTGTCGCAAATAGACTGAATAGAAAATAGTGACTTAAAATATCATATCAATGATAATAAGTATAAACCCTACTTTATTTGCTTTGGTCTACAAGCTATCCCAAAGAGGGGTAAACCAAATCCTTACCTAGCACCCACTCGTAAAAAAATACGGAGTACAACGAAGAAAAGGATAAAGCAAACAAACCAAAACTTCTAGTATCATCTCGAATGAAAACAACCAACAAAATACATGGAAAAATAGATATTCGGTATATGTTAAGCAAACACTCGCACAAACTACACAAACACAAGTACTCAAAGATACTTCAATGGGACAAGTCACTTTATTTTTCTATTCTATACACAATTTTTCCTCTTGTTTAGTTGACCATTGATTTGTCCCCCACCACATTCTGAAAAGGTTATCATTTTCTCTCTTGGTACTAAAAAAAGTAAAAATAAAAACTTCTTGGACATGATTACAACCCAAATAAGCTAGGAAACACAACCCCCCCCCCCCCCCCCCCCCCCCCCCCCCCCCCCCACACACACAAAAAAAAAATTATTTAAAAACTAGCACATTCCACTAACCTAGGCTTGATTCAACTAACATAATTTATGGGTTTTGGATTTTTGGAAGCACCAAATAATCATAAGACTGCGTAACATAAATTTACCAACTTTCAATTAAATTATATAAAATAAAATTTGGATGGCTTCAAATAATCTCACAAACTTAGTATTAGCTCAAAGTCTAAGTTCGACAATATACCACAAAAATAGCCAAAACATTAAAATATGCAACCTCAAAATTTTAAAACAAGAATTCAACCAAATAATATTAAAAAAAATTAATATTTAAATTTTAATAAAAGAATATAAGAAAATAGAGGCTTACATGTTTAAATTACCAGCAATTCTAGCTTCAGCTTCTCTGACACAATCCAATACTACAGGTTTCCCATCATCGTCACGATATGCACCCTGAAAATACCATCAAATTAAACCCTTCTTAATAAAAACTATACAAATTTCAGATTATATTTTTTTAATGAGAATTTTTTTAAAAAATAATATAAAATCAAGACTAATTATTAAAAGATAACTAAAAAAAATTTAATAGTATAAATTCCAGATTAGTTTCTAAAAATTGGAGCATTAAAATTTAAAAAATAAAATTGCATTCCATATAAATTTCATACTAATTTTTGAAAGAAAGAGCAAAAACTTTTTTTAAAAATAAATTACAGAATGAAACATGCATGAAAAATGTGAAGCTAAACAAAGTCAAAGAAACATACAACTCCAACATTGACTTTGTTGGGAGAAGGATCGGCCAAGAAAGCTTCGGTGACACCGAGAATAGGATCTTTAGGGGCTGGATCCACATGGCCCCACCAAGTGGACGACCACCGTGCACCACCTAATGAAGATGGTGTTCTGCGGCTATTTTCGGTGATAGTTCTTGATATCGCAGAGGATGTGGCTCTTAGCGACGCCGCCATTTCGGGTGGAGAGGGAAACAGGGGTGGGTGCAGAGGAGACGGCGACAAAAGTTGTGGGACTGGTTTGTTTAGTGTTGAGATTTGGGTGTGTTTGTGGCTATACGGCTTTGTTGTGTTCGAAAAAGGTTAATATTTTCATTAGTAAAAAGAATATATAGTGAGTGAAATGAGAATACAATTTAGTAGTAATTAGTTAAAAAGTTGAAACGAGACAAAATCGGACCTGAGCTACTTGTCCCAGGTGCTGAGCAAGTGAGCAGCGTGTCTGTTACGCTTTCCAGCTTTAAAAAAATACATATATAAATTCTTGAAAAAGATGAAATACTAATACGGATTAATAATAAATTATCTTGTAAAACGAGAAGAATCTGTTAGAGTTGGTTATGAGTTTGTTAGGAGAAGTATTATATATACATTATAATGCTGAGTGTGGAAATACATATAACTTTATAGTAAATCATTGGGAGATCCATACTTTTTAAACTGTAAGAAAATTCTCTTTTGATTGTTACTTTTTTCATTTCAGCCACTTATCTCTATCATCTGGTATCAGAGCTAGTATATATATATATATATATATATATATATATATATATATATATATATATATCACAAACAAACATTCATGGCACCAATCCATTTTCAAAGAATGGATCAACTAGAGAGCGAGGCAGAGACTATGAGGGTGAGGTTTTCGGAGCAAATGTCGAAAATCGCAAATAGTCTAGAATGCTTGGAGCACCGAATGGAGAGGGGAAGAGTTGAACAAGAGGCAATGATTCAACAGTTGAGAACGGAGTACAAGGAGATGTTGGAAAATTTGGGATTCGTACCTCTACCAACGGTTGACTTACCGAAGGAAGAAGAACGTCTATCCCCTCAAATAGGCAGTCATGTCGGAGGAGGATAAAGCTCTTGGGAGGAAGGCGGAACAGGAGGAGGGGTGAACTGGAGGTTCAAGAAGCTAGACTACTACTTTTTGAGGGCTTCAACCCTAATGGGTAGATCCTTAGGGACGAGAGGTATTTCAATTTTTATAAGATGAGTGAGGAGGAAAAAATTGAGGTGGCGGTTGTATCTCTAGAGATCGATGCTCTGTTCTGGTACCAATGGGCTCACAAACAAAAGCCAATTTAGAGTTGGGGAAACTACGGGGTCTTTTGTTGAGGAAATTCAGGCAGGCGTCGTCGGGGACGTTGTCAAACAGTGGCTTGATCATAGACAGGAGGGATTGGTGGGTGAATATACTAAGAAGTTCATAGAGTTAGTTGCTCTATTAGAGGGGGTGACTGAAGAAGTGGCTCAAGGTCAATACATCACGGGGCTGAGGGATGATAGTAAGGCTGAGGTAAGACTTTTGGGGCCTAAACACTTGGACTAGGCTATGGACTTGGCCCTAAAAGTTGAAGATAGAATGAAGTCTAGCCCAGAAAGCAGGAAAGGGTGGGTGAATTCAGGGCCCTGATCATCCTACTCTACACAATCCTTGCCAATCTTCATGAGAAGCTCATACTCCCCTCTGTCATACCAACACAATCCACCTGCCATACCCACACAAGTTTTGTCTTTCACTCAAAGCTCTTCAGTCAATAATTATAGGGGATCTTCCTTGACTACAAAATAGGGGAAATTAGAAGACTAAGTGAGAAGGAAATATAAGAGAAAAGGGCCAAGGGCCTTTATTTTCATTGTGATGGAAAATGGGGCCAATTTATTGTTGTGTTAGCAGGGAACTCAGTGTGTTAATGGCCCAAGGAGAAGAAATGGATGATGAGGAAAAGGGAGAAATAGAAGAGTTGGGGATAGAAGACGAAGGGGAGATAGGACTAGAGCACTCACAACCAACAATTTCACTTAATTCGGTGCTAGGGATCATAAGCCCAAAGACTCTAAAATTGTGGGGTGGGTAAATAATCAAGAAGTGGTAATAATGGTGGACCTAGGGGCCACCCATAACTTTGTGTCTCATGAGGTTATAGAGAAGCTCAATTTGAAGGTGTTGGATACACACTCATTTGGGGTATCCCTAGGAATAGGAGAGGCGGTACAAGGGGCTAGGGTGTGCAAGGGTGTGGTCCTGCAATTACCAGGGATTACGATGGTGGAGGAATTTCTTCCCCTTTAGTTGGGTAACTCAGACGTGATCCTTTGAATACAATGGTTGGAGAAGTTGGGTACCATGGCCACTAACTAGAAAACATAGACATTGCAGGGGGACCATTTATTGAGGAGATCAATGATATCACTCAAAGCCAAGGTTAAAACTTTATGAAGAGAGGGGAATGGGTATTTAATAGAGTTTAACCAAATGCATACAGAAGAGAAGAAATGGAGAATAAGGAGTTAGATGATTCCATATTTGAGTTTTTTAGGGAGACACTCATTAAGTTTCAAGGAGGTTTTGCATGGTCGCATGGGTTACCACTGTCCAGAAGCAGAGAACATGCACTAATCTTGATGGATGGAACTGAACCTATCAATGTAAGACCGTACGGGTTTCCTCAAGTGCAAAAGGATGAGATAGAGAAGCTTATACATGACATATTAAAGGCTGGCATTATTCAGGTATCATCTAAGCATTTTCTAGCCCTGTTTTGCTTATTAGAAAGAAAGATGGGTCTTGAAGATTTTCTATTAGTTATAGGGCATTAAATAAAATAACGGTGCCTAATAAATTTTCGATACCAATGATTGATGAGCTCTTAGATAAACTCAAGGGGGCTATTATTTTTTACTAAGATGGATTTAAAATCTAGCTACCACCAAATTCGAGTGAGGAAGGAAGACGTACCCAAAACTGCTTTCAAAACTCATGAGGAACACTATGAGTTCCTAGAGATGCCTTTTGGGTTCATAAATGCTCTAGAAACTTTCCAAGTTGTCATGAATGAGGTGTTTAAGCCCTTTCTAAGAAGATATGTATTAGTATTTTTTGACAACATTCTAGTTTACAGCAAAGATAAGAAGGAACATGGTAGACATCTGGCAACGGTGTTACTTACTCTAGCAAACAACTCATTTTTTGCTAACAGAGGGAAGTGTGAATTTAGGAAGACACAAATTGCATATCTCGGGCATATTATCTCCAAGGAAGGTGTAGCTGTGGCCCAAACTAAAGTTCATTCTATGAGGGAATAGCCTATTCCTCAAAATTTGAAGGAGCTCCGGGGGTTTCTTGGCCTCATCGGATACTACCGCAAATTTATAGCTAGGTATGCAGCAATTGCAATATCTTTGACTAAGCATTTGAAGAAAGATATTTTGGGTGGTCCTCTAATGCTACATAGGCCTTTGGGAAATTCAAAGAAGCCCTGGCAAGAGCTCTAATTTTAGCCTTACCCGATTTTTCCTTGCCCTTCGTAATGGAGAGAGATGAAAGTGGCTTTAGTGTTGGGGCACTACTACTGCAAAAAGAATAGCCAGTGGCATATTTTAGCAAATTATTGGAAACTAGGGCTAGTACCAAATCAATCTATGAGAAGGAACTCATGGTTATAGTCTTGGCTATTCAAAAGTGAAGGCATTAGTTGCTTAGCAGGAGGATCATCATCAGATTAGACTAACAAATCTTAAAGTTCCTAATACAATAAAGAGATATAGGCTTGCATTACCAACGATGGGTAAGTAAGCTCTTGGGGTATGATTTTGAAATTTGTTATAAACCGAGTACTTCCAATAGTGTTGTTGATGCCTTGTCTAGACAATATGCAAGTCAGGTTGAGTGTGGGGCTTTGATTAGTAGTAAAGGGCTAGATTGGGAAAGAATTTATGGGGTGATGAACCAAGATCTCTATATTTCCATAATTAAAGGAGAGCTACAAGGGGGAAAGCAAGTACCTATGGGTGACACTCTAGACCATGACATTCTCTTGTATAAAGAAAGGATTGTGATGATACTGGCCACCTCAAGCTTAGTCAAGGAGTTGTTGAAAAAGTACCATGACTTACCAATTGGGGGACATAAGGGGAATTTAAAGACTTACCAAAGGCTTGTTGCGGATTAGTATTGTCTAGGCATGCACAAAGCAGTGACTAAATATATATAAGCTTGTGCCACATGCCAACAATAGAAATATTCAACACTTGCCCTAGCTGGTCTTTTGCAACCCTTGCCCATCCCTACCATGATTTGGGAAGAATTATGCATGGACTTTATTTAAGGTCTCCCGAAATTTATAGGGTTGAATGTGGTGCTAGTAGTGGTCGACTGTTTGTCTAAATATGCTCATTCAATAGGGCTTAAACACCCTTTTACAGCAAGATTAGTGGTAGGTTTTTTTTTATAAAGGAGATCGTGAGACTCCATGGGTTTCCCGCTTCCATAGTCTTAGATCATGATAGGGTATTCATGAGTATATTTTGGTCTAAATTATTTAGGCTAAAGAATACCACTTTACTCAAGAGCACTGCATACCATTCTCAAATCGGCGCTCAAACAGAGGTGGTGAATAGAGGGTTGGAGACTTATTTACGTTGCTTTATTAATAGGGTACTAAGGGTCTAGGCTCAATGACTACCTTGGGCAGAGGCTATGTTATAATATTTCTGCATACATTGGGTTGGGATGCTCCCCTTTCTAAGTAGTATATGGAAGACCACCACCTCCTATGTGCAAGTATGAGATAGGCAACACTTCAATGCAAACACTAGAAGATCAACTAATTGAGAGAGATGCATTGTTGGATGAATTGAAGGCCTAATTTCTTAGAGCTCAGTAAATAATGATATCTTAGGCTAATAAGCATAAAATAAAAGTTATACATGATGTAGGATATTGGGTGTACTTAAAACTACGCCCTTACAAGAAGTAATCATTAGAGCGAAGACCCTTTTAGAAAGTTATCCCTAGGTAATGTGGATCGTTTGAGATTCTGTAGAGGATAGGTCATGTGGCATAGAAGCTAGCTTTGCTAAAATTCGTTCGCATACACCCTGCCTTTAATGTTTCACAAATCAAGGTTGTTATAGGTGGGATCCCTCCTAATCCCACCCTGCCTGCCTTGCTAACACCGATGTTGAGCTTGAAGATATCCTGTCTATCAGTAATGGGAAGGGTGATAAAGACATTACAACAATGGAAGTTCTATTCAAGGGGAAAGGGTTAAGGGAATTAAAGGCAATATGGGAAGATTTCATTTCACTGGTTTTGAGGTTCCCTTTTTCCCCCTTGAGGACAAGGTAAATCTTCTGGTTGAGGATAATGATAAGAATCGAGCCAAGCCTCCAATCACCATTACATACAAGAGAAAAAAGGCAACATCAGGGCAGAGGGACAACCAACCATTTAAGTAGAGTTAAGCAGAAGGAAGGAAGAGCAGGGCAATATGGAACGAATGATAGCAATGACAAAATTATAGTTATAGTAATATTGTGAAAGGAATATATTTACATTTAAAGTAGTATTGTAATTACAGTTACAACATTGTAAAAAGAGAAGAATTTGCTAGAGTTTGTTAGGAGAAGTATTATATATACATTGTAATGCTAAATATGGAAGTATAGATAACTTTATGGTAAATCATTGGGAGATCTGTGCTTCTCGAGCTGTAGGAAAGTTCTCTTTTGAGTGTTACTTTTGTATTCCAATCACCAGTCTCTACTAGAAGTTTAATAAGAAGATTTATGAAAACTTTCACGATAGACAGACTCTAATGCTGGCCATGGATACCTACTAGATCATACCTTTAAAGGTGTACTAGTGCATACTGCCCTCCTTTGACTCTAGGTAAAAGCATTCACCTGCAGGATATATTGCAATGATCCTATGCACCTAGACTTTGGTCTGAGTTATCCCTTTAATTGGTTCTTACAAGAGGCGCGAGTGCAATACTACATTAGCCTGGTGTAGATCATAACCCAAAGCCTTAAGAAAGGTTATGGGGTTTATCTAGGTCTACAAAAATATTGGGTTCTTGCTGTAAATGATGTAGTTTTGCTCATTGTTCAGCCTAATTCCAATCTATTTGAGGGTTTTGACTTAATGGTGGGGTATCTTCACCATTTCTAGCAAGCTCATAGTTTTTACACAGTTAAGCGACCTTAAGAGATGGAGGTAACACTTGTTGTGGTTATGCATCCCAACAGCAACAGATCATCCCTACTAGTTTAAGGCTCCAACTAATATGAGCGAGCCAAAGTGCCTACTAATCAAGGCCACCAACAAGCTGACTCCCCTGTGAGAGGGTAGTCTGGACGCACTTCACAAGCATCATAACTACTGTCAAATTTAATGACAATATAGTGGGACCCACCCCCAGCTACCGCTTTAGGATGACATTAGGCTAAATATTTTCTTAGAGGGTATAAAACTTAATGTTGAGAGGGATATGGGTAGTTTTCATAGCTTTGCTTACACTAGATCAACTTTCTTTGTTTTTTAAATATTATATTAACTAACATGGCTTAAGTTATTATACATGCCTACTTTGAGAAGGTTTATTATCTAAAGGTGGGGGTTGACTTGCATGATTGCAGGGTTTAGAGGACGTGGAGTGACACATACAATATAAGCTTGGTTGAAAATAGTAGAGTTGGCCAAGAAATTTACATCTTTTCCTCTCGCATTTCCTACACAAACCTTGGTTACTTACCATTGTATAATACCCTTGGTTGCTTACCATGTGCCTCCCCCTATAGTTGTTTGACTAATGGAGATAGGGGAGGCATCTAGTATTAAGACTCCCTTGGAGTTCCGATCAATAATTATTGGTTGTTGTGGACAGATGAGCCATTGAAACAGATGAGGTTCATCTAGTTAATGGGGTCTTCCGGTGTTTTTATTACTGGCCCCATATTTCATGCCTCTCGCATCAATAATAGCATGAACAACAACAATAATAATAACAATAACAACATCAATCGTTACTCCTGCCTTAGCTCGTCCTCCCTTTGGAGGATGAAGAGCAGGTCCCTCTATGGAAGTTAAGGTGCTAAGGACCTGTACCAGATAAGGGAACAATGGGCTCAAGTTCAAGGCTTGAGTTGAGTATGGTAATGGTCCCTCCCCCTACGTAGTTTCTTCATAAGGTGCTACCCTCCATTCCTTGTCATCAATTTTTAAACTTTCTTTGAAGATAAGGACGATTTAGGCTTTCTGGGGTTTTACTTGATTGCCATAGCCCATGTGCCTATGGTAAGTCTAGCAGTACTAGAGGAGGTTATATGCCTCCTTCACTAGTTCCTTAGGGTTAGTAGTGTTGCCTGTAGAGTTACTCAACATGGTTTCACATGCTTTCTTGTAACGTGTAGGTTGACAAATGCTCTAGATGACCTTTGTCCCTAAGGCTATCTTATTATCGTTGCCATGTCATTATATCATTATTGTTAAAAATTGCTCAAATGCTTCAGTTTAGCATTAATCAAAGCACTTAATTAAGTAAATGCTTCAATTAATGCTAAACATAATTACATACAATTAGATTAAGTAGTTGTACATTTTAAAATAACCGCCCAAATTAATTGTATTATATATTTAGTATATAATAATATGTAAAGTTAATTACTTTAATTTGTGTTTTTAAAAAACTAAGGCTCATATCATATTAATCCATAATCATTTCACATACTATATATACGTATACACACACACACACAGAAATGAGATTATGTAAGAACTCATTAGTTATATAAGAACTCTTTTTATATAAGAACTCATCTATTACCGTTAATTTAGTCTATTTGGATGACTATGATTAAATATACAGTAATGTCAATGTTGTAAATATCAATAAATCAATAATAAAAAAGGCAGTTGAGTAATATTCTGGCCATGATCATTGGGTAGTTTTCAAATTGCCTCTTTACATTCCCTATGAATCCTAAGTTTCCATATTGTTCATTAGTTACTCAGATTGCCTATATTTTTTCAAATCTTTTTGTCTATATTTTTTTGTATCTTCTTGTTTCATATTGTTCATTAGTGTTGGAATCTTCTTCTTCTTTATTTTATAGTTCAAACATTACATGTAATGTATCCATTTTTTTGCCGTTAGAAAGTTATGATGGTCATATGATGAAAAAATTGTTTGTTGTATTTTTATTTTCAATTTTATGCATGAATGAAACATCAGTTGTTGTATTATATATGAATGAATTTCTATATATTTTCGTATATAATTAATTAGATATAATTTTATTTTTTATTTTATTATAAAAATAATACAAATTACATATATTGGTTTCGTATATTCGATTAATTTTATAGGATTTGAACATTAAGTACGTTAGAGCAGTTTAAATATTGTAAATTAGAGTATTTGTTTCGAACTTTTTTATATTAGAGTATTAGAAAATTATAATATTTAGAATATTATTATTCATATTTATATTGGACATTAGAATAATTTATTTTGAACATTAGCCGATTATAATAGGACATTAGTAATATATTTTTTTAACACTAGGCATAATTGTTGAATAGTGATACAATTTCAAACTAAAGTATAATTTTTAGAACAATCGAATAATATTTTAGAACATTATATACTAATATAGAATAATGACGAAATATATTGGCTAAAGATAAATGAAATAAAATTTTAAAATATAGTATAATACTTTAGAACAATGGAAGATGTTTTTAGAATATTAAAACTATAGTATAGAATAATAGATATATTTATAAGAATAATATATACTATACTCAGTACTATAGAATGTTGTATTAGAACATATATATATATATATTTCAACCAAATGTTCTAAACAATTGTACTAATATTCTTTTATATTTATATATATATATATAAAAGAATATTAGTATAATTGTTTAGAACATTTGGTTGAAATATATTGGCTGAAGTTTAATGAAATAAAATTTCAAAATAGAGTATAATAATTAGAACAATAGAATAATATTTTTAGAACGTTAGTAGGGATATTTTTTAGAATAGTAGGTATGTTTTTTAGAATAGTAGGTACGTTTATGAGAACAATATATATTGTTCTAAATTTATGATACTATGTTATGTAGTGGCATAGTTTTAGAACAATAGACTGATGTGTTTAGAACATTAGAACTACAGTAGGTAGAATTTTGAGAACAATAGATATATTTATGAAAAAAAATATACATTATAACATTAGAACATTAGAACTATAATATAGAACAATAGGTAGAAATAATAGAATGATGTATTTAGAACATTAGAATTATAATATAGAACAATAGATATATTTTTTCGGATAGTAGGTATAATATAGGATAGTAGACTTATTTATGAGAACAATATACATTTCGGTTGTGATTATTATATGTTCCAAAGTTCATTTATGCTTTAAAACTTAAATTAAATATTGTGATTGTTAGCATTAATGAGGATTGTAGTGTCTCTAAGTCAAATGAGGTCATCACTCCTGAAGTAGTACCAGCATGTACTCCTGAAGTAGTACCAGCATGTACTCCTAGATGAACAAAATCAAGGATACCATGTTGTTCTAGTGAGTTAAAACCTCATTTGGGTATGAAGCTCTCAAGTGTTGATGAAGGCATATCCTTTTATAAGGCATATGCAACTGAATCTGTATTTAACGCTAGGAAATCTACTACAAAAGAAGAAAGAATGGTGTTGTTAGTTTTCAATATTTTGTTTGTAATAAAGCTGTTTATAGGTGTAAATAAAAGAATAATATGCAAGATAAGGGAACTATTAATGAAGGTGAAGATAATGTTACAGTTGCTAGGAGAAGATTGGTCACTCGTGTTGGATGCAGGGCACAGATTGTATTAAAGGTTTGTGATGATGGTGGTTATGTTATAAACAATTTTCAAGATTGACATTCTCATCCACTTTATTCTCATAAATTTCTACAATTTCAAAAAGTTAGAAGAAATTTGAGCATTTTGCACAAGAAGATGTTTGTTGATAATTCAAAGGTATATTTTTGTATTGTTGTAAAGTGTGACTGTACTGGTTTAATTATTAAGGCTAGTGTTCTAAATTTAGTGCTATTTGTTCTAAACACATATTGTGATTGTTCTATATTATTATTATATATGTCTCAAAGAATAATTTAA
The DNA here is from genome assembly GCA_026401315.1 of Dysphania ambrosioides. NCBI lineage: Eukaryota > Viridiplantae > Streptophyta > Magnoliopsida > Caryophyllales > Amaranthaceae > Dysphania > Dysphania ambrosioides. The sequence goes on from CM048672.1 coordinate 12,586,412, forward strand.
TAATCACTGTTGGTTGTATTGTTATGATAATTTTACTTTGTTTTTTGGTAGGTTAATGAAAACATATAGAATGAGGAAAGAATATGTCGAGGGTTATGAAAATATTGGTGCATCTAAGTGCGACTTCAAAAATTCCCATAGGAATTTGAAGGCATATATTTAAAGGTTAGATGCCCAAATGTTTGTAGATAGTCTGATTTTTTATTTTAGTATTAAATTGATGATGATGATTGTCTATGTAGAGCTTTATGGACAGAACCTATTTGTAGGAAGAACTATGGGCTCTTTGGTGATTTGGTTTCATTTAACACTACTTATCAGACTAACATGTATGTCTTAATTTTATAACACTTATTTATTTGTTTAAGAACATTGAGTAATACTTTTAGAACAACTTTCATCTAACACAAAAAGTTATATCTGAAAACAAACATCTAACATAAAAGGATCTGCCATTGTTCTATGTGTACGTAAGGATAACAATTTTAATATAAATTTTAATTCAAATGTTTTGAATTTTTGGTTCATTGTTCTGAAAACTAATTCAATTGTTCTAAGGTTTTGTTATATTGTTTTATTTTAAATCTGGTATAATATGGTGTTTGGGCCTTTTACAGAAGTTGATCACCATAAGAAATTTGTTACTTTTGCTACTGGTTTTATAACTAAGGAAGACGTAGTTTCGTTCAAATGGCTATTTAGAACCTTCCTTAGAGCAATGGATAACAGTGAGCCTATTTGTTTAATTACAAATCAGGATCTAGCAATGAAGATAGTTGTGAATAATGTTATTGAGAAATGTGAGCATAGATTTTGTATGTGGCATATTATGAAAAAATACCAAATAAAATAGAAAAAGATTGAGTTTTTGAAGAAGATAAGTTATTGTGTTTGAAATTTAGTGATTGACCCAATATATTCGAAGAAAAATGAAACAATATGCTTATGAGTTTCATTTAGAAGACCATGAATGGCTTCGACTAATGTTTGAAATGAGAAGATTGTGGATTTCAGCCTATTTAGAGATTTATTCATGGATGGTATTATGAGAACTACATCAAGGTCAGAAAGTGAGAACAAACTCTTTACATCTTTTATAAACCCACATGTATCACTTGTGGAGTTTTTAATGAAATTTAAAAGTGCCATGAATGCACAAAGGCACAGTCAAGGACAAAATGATAATGACTATCAACACAAGCACCTAGAGTGTAAGACACCAATGGTTATTGAAAGACATAGTTATGAGGTGTATATCATTAACGTTTTCTATGATTTCCAAGATGAAATGTATAGTGCCTATTATGAATGTGGTGTGGAAGAGTTAGAGAAAGAGAATGGGATGGAGATTACAAAAGTTATTAAAGGTAACAGGAGAAGAAGTTTTGAAGTTATCCTAGATTCTAGCAATTATGAAACCAGATGCTCTTGTAAGTTCTGTAGACAAGGAATTCCATGTAGACATATGATATGGGTGTGAAAAACAAAGAACATTGGAAGGATTCCTGATCTATATGTTCTTAATAGGTGGATTACATTGGCAATACAAAAAACAATGTTTTATCTCAATGGAATAGAGATGGCTAGTTGTTCATTTGGTGGTGATAGAAAGGTTTTGTTGAATGATTTGTGGTATAAGATTAATAACTGTGTGAGCTTGGTAGGATGTACTGAAGAAAACTTGATTGATTTTTTCAAGAATGTACAAGTGCTTAGGTTAAGTTTGGAAGCCAAAAAAAGATCAAATTTGAATAAAGGTGAGAGTAACCATGCTAGTGATCAAGTTATTGAAATGTTGATTGGATCTAGTACCCTTTCTCAAATTCTTATTAAACCTCCTAATATTTAGAAAAATAAAGGGATTGGTGTTCACATTGGAAGCGAACATTATGGGGTAGGATCTTTGAAGAGATTCAAGGGTGAAAAAGAGAAAGGAGTGGAGCAATCTAAAAAAAAGGGGTTATGTAGAGGATGTGGGGAACTTGGATACATGATATTTGAAACTGTCCAAATAAAATTGTATAATTGTTACAATTATAATGACATAATTTATAAAATATTACCATATTGCAATTACTTCTATTTTAGAACAACCAAAATATTTTTCTAAAATACCATAAACAAGGTGTAGTATTGTAAAAGGTAAAATAGTCGTATTAGAATTCATAAAAATTGTATAATAATTTTGAAACAATATTATAACAATTTTAGAACAATGGTTGAATAATTTAGAACAATAGAGATATAATACAAAATATTATGCACATAGTACATAACAATAGACATAGTACGTAGAACAATAGAGATAATATAATAGGCACATAGTACTTAACAATATAAATTTAGTACTGAACTAATGATATTATACTTAAGAATAATAAAAGTATCGTAATATTAGAACAATAGTTATATATATTAAAACAAGTTTTCTACATGGTAGAACAATAACTATATATTTTTGAACAATAGACAATATTCTAGGACACTAAGTTAATATGTAAGAACAATATGTATACATATTAGAGCAATAGATATTATTATTAGAACTATGAACATATATTTTAGAACATTTGAATAATATTTAGAACAATAGGTATAATTTTACAACATTGGTGATGATTTGATACTTTAGGGTGTAATTTAAGAACAATAGTATTATAAATAAAATAATTTCTAGAACAAAATTATAAACTCTATAAATATATTATAAACACTATAACAATAATGTCATAGTTTCCATCAATCTTAGTATAGTCTATAACGTTTAGTTTTAACATTGTAGAACAATATTTGTATAGTTTAGAAAATTAGTTTTGTAGGTTTAGAAAAATAATATGGTAGTACAGAATAATATAAATACATTATAGAACAATAAAAGGTTAATACAAAACAAGAGTTTTGAACTTAAGAATAATATTGTTTTATAAGATATGAAATATAATCGATTAAAGATGGCATAAAGGAGGAGAACGAAATTAGTTTTCATGGTGCTTGAGTTGTTCCTTTGCCCATTCTCTTGATTTCAAAATTACTTTATTTTGCAGCTTATTTTCATTGTTTGTCAATATTTTTCCACAGTACTCAATTCGCAATTTCTTGAACATATCAACCTGAAACAATATTAGTAAGAATATTAATTGATTCTAAGACATGTATTATTATAACTAGAATTTATAAATAAATAAATAACTTACACAATTGGGCTAGAATCCTATTTCCCACTGTTCATCACTCTAACTTTTGTAGGTTTCCATATGCTTCATCATGTATACTCCATAGTCATAACATTGGTGTTGTCCCTCCATTTCATTTTTTTGCAAGAAGTTTTAAATGTAGTAACCAAATCACCATCTCCTATTTTCTTCTCTTTTAAAAATGTATCAAAGACTCTCAACTATTTCAAGTACATAAAAAAAACATTTAAAACAATATAACAACAACTTTAATACAATAGAATTATAGTTTAAAATACTAGACTAACTATTTAGAACAATTGAAGAACAAATTAGGATGAAAGTAGAACAATAAAAAATCATTAAGAACATTACAACAAACAATAGACTAACTGTTTAGAGCATTAGAACAATAAATATAGGACAATAGAATTAAAATTTAGAATATAAGAGTAACTAATTAAGATGATATAACAACGTTAATACAATACAATATAACTATTTAGAACAATATACTAACTATTTAGAACATTTGAACAATAATTTATAATAGTAACTATTATTGAGAATATTTTATTATATATTTAAAACAATAGACTATCAAATTTAGGACAATAATACGATAATTTAGGGCATTAGGCTAATTTTTTAAAACAACATTAAAACAAACAATATACTAACTATTTAAAGCAATCAAACAATAAACATAAGACAATAATATAAGTAAAGTATTATACTTAGAAATTAGAAAAATATAAGTATAAGTATAAGATTGTTCTCATTGCTTCAAGGCTTCTTTTTGTATTCATAGTATTCAGAATATGTGTCCATGAATCAACAATATTGTTCTTAATAAGATTGTTCTCTATAAAGGGGAATGTGTCCTCCCTATTGATGAAGTTTAATTCTTTATTGTACAAATCCTCACTTGATTCATGCAAAAGAACAAGATTCATTGTTAGAACAATTGATTATGTAATTTGGGTAAGTAAAACAAATATTTAAAACAATATAATTATAATTCCGTACAATAGAATTGCAATTTAGAACATTATTACTCACGATTAAAACAATGACTTATTCTTAGAACAATAGTATTATTATTTAGAACAATAGTTGAGTATAGTTTAGAAAATTAGTTATAAAGTTATGAACAATAGTATTTTAGAATTGCAATTTAGCACATTAATACTCAAGATTATAACAATGACTTATTCTTTAAAAATACTAATATTATTAAGAATATTAGTTAAGTATAGTTTAGAACATTAGTTATAAAGTTGTGAACAAACATATTATAGTTAAGAATATTAGTTATTAAGTTCTATAAAATTATAACTATTGATGAAGTTATTAAACAATAGTCCGTATAATCAACCAACTTCAAATTATAACTATTGTTCGTATGGATTTGAACAATATAATCAATTTTATAGCAATTGATTCATCAAAAACAACAAGATTCATGGTTAGAACAATTTATTATGTAATTTGGGTAAGTTAAACAAACATTTAAAATAATATAATTATAATTTAGTACAATAGAATTGTAATGTAGAATATTAATACTCAAGATTAATATAATGACAAATTCTTAGAATAATAGTACTATTATTTAGAATAAGAGTTGAGTATAGTTTAGAACATTAGTTATAAAGTTATGAACAAAAGTATTATAGAATTGCAATTTAGAACATTAATACTCAAGATTAAAACAATGACTTATTCTAAGAACAATAGTGTTGTTATTTTGATCAATAGTTAAGTATAATTTAGAACATTAGTCATAAAGTTATGAACAATAATAGTATTATATTTAAGAATATTAGTTATTAAGTTCTATAAAATAGAAATATATTTAAGAATAATAGTATGTAGTTCTAAACAATAATTATAAAGTTTAGTATAATATTTATATAGTTAAGCACGTTAGATATATAAGTTTAGAACAATAGTAGTCAAATCTTTTTAGAACATTATTAGGTTAGATGTTTTTGAACAATAGAACGAATAATTTGAACATTATAAGGTTAATATGAAACAATGGATATATAAGTTTAGAACATTACGATTTTGGTCCTTTTGAGAAGGCATATTCTACTATCCCTCTATGCACTACATCTAATCTTTTGGACACCTTCTCATACCGAACCATAAAGGCTGAACGAAAGTACAAGGGAAGGTTATGTGAGCATCTCTTACCTCGTTGTTGTTATGCCTCTTTTAACATTGAACCGCATGATAACATTTGTATTAGCCTTGAGATTGTAGTTAAAGCATATATGTATTACAATTTCTTATCCTTCTTTTGCAATGCTTTGGACAATAAATTGGGTTAGTTGGTGTAACTTCTCCTCAAAAGCTTGTTGTTGAGGTGAGGAGGAGAGGATATATAGCTGATTGTGAGGAGGAGAGGATGCACTAGACCCTTATTCAACAACTTCTTGTTGAGGTGGGGGTATTGAGGCAATGATGGGGATGGTTGCAATTTGTGGGATGATGTTAATGGTTTGGATAGTGGAAATGGTGGGGGGAATGGTGGTGATGGCTGAAATTGTTGCAATGGTAGGGATAGTGGTAATTAAGAGGGTGGTGATGGTGGCAATTACTATGATCTAGTGAATAAATTAAAACTTAGGGGAGTTAACTCAATGGGATTAACTGTTTCTTTGCCTTTGTTCTTTACTTGACAATTAGACCATGCTTTTCCCATCACATCATAAAGCTTTGCCATGAATGCTAGTTCATCAAATAATTAATGGTCTTAGCTAAGACTAGTTTGACTCTTGATCCCTTCTTGAGTCATGGCAGGGTTCTTTGAAGTGTACTTGTTCCATATGTTGTCGAAGAGATTGTTAATTTCTTCTTGTTTAGAAACTTCTTCGAATGTAGTATTTACTTTGTCAATCATAGAATACATATCATTGACATTTGAAGCAAGAGACTTAGCCTATTTTCTAAAATTTTCTAAGTAAACCTTTGGGAAAAAGGTACAATATCAATAAGACATTGAACAATGGAAGTTAACTACAGAGCAATAATATTAAGAACAATAGTTATATATTTATAATAAAATAGATGATTAGTTTAGAACAATAGCATTATTAATATAGAACAATAGATATATTAATTTAGAACAATAGATATATTAATTTAGAACAATAGATCTATTAATTCCTAACAATAAATATATAATTTAGAACAATAGCTATATAATTTAGCACAATAGATATATCACATTAGAACACTAACTATACAAAAAAACACCATGGAATCCTTAATTATGAAAAACACCATGGAATCCTCAAGCAAAGCAATGCAACCCTTGAAGAAGAGTATTGCAAGACTTTTGTAAGTATTTGTATTTATTTTTTCATTATTTTCCCCTTAATTGTGAGTAATCTTATTAAAATGAGAACCAAAATCTCAGAAAAAGGATTGCTGAAGAGACAACATCATCACCCACGAAGCCAAATGAGGGGTAAATTATTTATAACCCTTATTCTAAATTCAGCAATGCTTGTTCTAAATTATATCTTTATTGTTCTAAATATTAATTATGTTATTCTAAGTAATGGCTTAATGTACTAAGTATTGCTTAGTTTGTGATTTAAGTTTAAGGATGTGAAATAATATATTTTGATGAATTTGTAACCCTTGTTCTAAATCAGCAACAGTTATTCTAAGTTATAGTTCTATTATTCTAAATAATGCTTCTATTGTTCTAAGTAAGAACTTAATGTACTAAGTTCGCGAGTTAGGTTTAAGGATGTGAAATACTCTGTAAAATATTTTGATGAATTTGTAACTCTTAATTCTAAATTTAACACCGATTGTCCTAAACTACACTTCCATTGTTTTAAATAATGTTTCTTTTATCCTAAGGTATGGCTTCAAGTTTTAAGTATTATTGTTTAACTTACAATTTCATTAAAATTATGTTTAAATTGTTTGAAAGTTACATAATACTTTTTTTTGGTCCATTGTTCTAAATTTTGTTTAGAACCCTAGACATGGTTAAATGGTATCGAATTGTTTAGTTCAATGCTTATATTGTTTAAATATGTTTACAAAACTAGACTTTTATTGTTCTAAATATTAGAGCATTTGTTATAAAGTAAGATATTATTGTTTTAAAACATAAACCTATTGTTTTAAGGATGGTAAATCCTATATTATAGTGTATTTGTACTCCCTTGTTCTAAATTTAGCAATTGTTGTTCTAAACTATAATTCCATTGTTCTAAATAATGCTTCTACTATTCTAAGGTAAGGCTTAATGTACTAAGTATTGTTATAAACCATTGTTCTATATGTTTGATAATACTCTTTTAAAATGAAAAGTTATTGTTCAAAATGAAAAGTTTTTGTTATAAATGAAATAGTCATATATTCTAAAATAAAGAGATGTTATATTGTTCTAAATTTTTAAACTAATGTTCTAAAATTTTTTTCTATTATTCTAAATAATTGATCTATTGTTCTAATGTTTGTGCTGTTATTTCTAAACTATTGTCTAATGTTATAGACTTATGATCAAATGTTTTAAACCTCAAACTATATTTCTAAAGCTTAGTTATATTGTTCTAAACTTCTTTTTTGTTGTATTAAACTATTATTCCAATTTAGAAAACTTAACCCTATTAGTTTATTATAACCCTTGTTCTAAACTTAACCCTATTGTTCTAAGGATGTTAAATCATATATTTTGGTGTATTTGTAACCCTTGTTTTGAATTCAGCAACGATTGTTCTAACCTACACTTAGAACAATAGGGTTGTTCTTAAATAAAAAGTTATTGTTCTATTGTTCTTAATTATTATTCTAATGTTCTAAAATTATGTTCTATTGTTCTAATTATGTTACTAATATTCTAAAATTCTATTCTATTATTCTAAGTGATTGCTCTATTGTTCTAGTGTTTCCTCTGGTGTTCCAGAGTATTTTTCTAAATAACTTCTCTATTGTTCTAAATGTTTTAAACTTTGCTAGAACAAAAAGGAAAACCACTGATGATGTTGCTTTTAACAAGCAATAGAAAAAGAAAAAAGAAATCCCCAAAACTTCTAAAAAACCCTATAAAAGGAATGTCCTCACCCAAAGATTTCCCTCCAAGAATTTCATAACAGATGTCTTAATTAACCTCCCTGACCAACACAAAGAAGCCATAAAAAAATCTGGGCTTCGGGGGCTTTCTAAAACTAGATTTAGATAGTCATAAATCTAGCTTATGTGCAGAATTGGTTCAAAGCTTTGACCAAGATAGATCTTCTTTGGTACTCTCTCATGGCCAGGAGATACCAATATCAGCTGAGGATGTCCACCTAGTTTATGGGCTTCCTATTGGAGGGACCTACATTGATTAACAAGAACTCGTTGATTAGGATGAAAGAGTAAAAATATTTGTGCAACACTGGAGAAGTATGTTTGGCATAACTACTATCCTACAAACTTAGCCCACATTAACAAAATAAAGAAGCTAAAATAAAAGGAAGTGTATGAAGAGTTCTTATGGAACTTTGTTGTTGCTGCCATCAATTGCTACGTTAAATCTACAGCAAATCAATCACTCAACATCAAATTTTTTGTACTACTGTGAAGACATGAGTAGTATCAAAACCCTTGATTTTTTTGCATTCACCTACAAGTACATGGTCCAATCAATAAGTGATTGGCAAAATGGGTCTGTATTTTTAACAAGTCCACTACCATTTTTTTATTGAAAGTTTATTTTTCTAAAATTTTGTTTCATTGCTCTATTTTTAGTATTATTCTGACAAATATTCTAAACATTTGTTCTAATGTTCTAAAGATATGTTCTATTGTATAAAACGTTTGTCCTACTGTTCTAAAGATGTGTTCTATTGTTCTAAACATTTGTTCCATTGTTCTAAAGATCTGTTCTAAACATTTGTTCTATTGTTCTAAAAATCTGTTCTATTGTTCAAAAGATCTGTTTTATTGTTCTAAAGATTTGTTCAATTATTCTAGAGATCTTCTATTGTTCTAAACATTTGTTTTATAGTTCTAAACATTTGTTTTATTGTTCTTAACGTTTGTTTTATTATTCTAAATGTTTGTTTTATTGTTCTAATGTTCTAACAATCTATTATTTTATATAAATTTCTTACTTTGATCGTCTCAAAAGAGGCAATGTTGATCAACCAAGATTGAATTGATAAGAGGATTTGGAAAGGGGAATTTTTTTGATAGAATAATCAAAGAGGAGAACCCTAACCCTAAATCTAGGGAAGTACCTTCAACACAATCTATTCCTATATATGTACTTGTAAGTTCATTTTCTCATTCCATTGTTCTAATTATTAAATCTAATGTTCAAATCCTTATTTCTATTATTTTTGATTTTTAATATATTAAACTAGAAATTACTTCTAATGTTCTAGAAATTAATTATATTATTCTAAAAGTTACTTACGATATTCTTTTCTTCAGCTATCTAGGCTTTCTTAGACAACTTTGCAAATTTGGCTATGACTCTTACTTCCAATGTCAATGACATATATTTCATGATTGACAAATCGAGCATCTTATTTGGAGAAATCCAAATGAGAGATAAAGTTAATAATTTCATTGCCAATATCTAGAACAAGTACACATCAAAACCAGACACTCTAAGCCAAGATTTGATGAGCAGTCCTACAATCCTCAGCCAAGACCAACATCTTTTTAATGAGCTAACTTTTATGTAAGCTCTCAACGATGTAATGGGTAAAGCTTGGGACAAATATCAACCTAAGGATGTCATTAATAAGATTGTTTAGACTCACTCTACCTTTGAGTTTTTTACTAAGTCTCAATCATTATCCACCCATCCTCTTATTCCAACCCCCTAGCTTCCCCTACCCCTAACCCCAATGATGCACTATTTTTAACACCTCCTGCTTCCCTTATCCCCCAACTACTAATTCTCTTTCTCTTTCGGAACAAAATATCCCCCTACTCCCTTTTTCTTTTGCTCCTCCTACACAATATGCTACACCATCTCCTTTTACCCATGACCATGCACTGGAAGAGGAAATATACCAATTGACACAGTTAGCTATTCAAGATATTGCAAAGGAAAGGTAATCATACTGTTCTAACCTTTAGTTCTACTAGTTTTAAATTTTATTCTAAAGATATGTTCTATTGTTCTAAACGTTTGTCTTATTGTTCTAAAGATCTATTTTATTGCTCAAAATACTTTTTCTATTGTTCTACCCATTTGTTTTATTGTTCTAAATATCTGTTCTATTATTCTAAAGATCATTTCTATTGTGCTAAACATTTGTTCTATTGTTCTAAATATTTGATTGATTGTTCTAAAGATTTATAATATTGTGCTCCATGTTTTTTTATTGTTCAAAATGTTTTTTTCTATTGTTATAAACATTTGTTATATTCTTCTATAGTTCTAACCTTTAGTTCTACTGGTTTTAAATTTTGTGTGTATGTTCTAAACATCTGTTCATGTGTGCTAAAATTTTGTTATAGTGTGGCCAACTTATATTTTTAATGTTGTTAACCATTTTAATTATATTTTAATGTTCTAAACTTATATTTTAATGTTCTAAACCATTTTAAGTTCTGAGTAAAATGTTGTGGTCGGGTTGAATGAAAAACAACCACAACAATGAGAAAAAGATATCCTTATAACCTTCCTTTGTACTTGAACTCTCCATTTATGGTCTAGAAAGAAATAACTTTGAGAAGAGTCGATGCAGCACAAAGAAGGGTTGCTGAATATGCATTTTCAAAGGGACCTAAGTACAAATTTTCTAAACATTAATACTAATATTCCAAATTTTTTATCTATTATTCTAAACATTTAATTTAATGTTTTAATTTTAAATACTGATGTTCTTATGTTCAATTATTGTCTTAAACTTTTATATTTTTTCCCCATGAATAAAAGCAAGGAGTTATACAATGATAATCAAACATGGATCAGCAGGGAAGATGTATTGTCACTTGTAGAGGACAATTTGATAATGAATAACATCGTTGATTCATAGGCTCTATACTAAACGTTCTAAATAGAAGGAGAAACCCTGAATTAAAGAAAAGATTTTTCTGCACCTCTGAGAATTGGGTAAATTATTTTTATAACGTTATAAATTATTCTAAACTTTAATTCTAATCTTCTGTTCTATTAGTCTAAATGTTATTCTAAATTATTATTTTAATGTTCTAAACCTATTGTTATAATGTTCTAAATTATTGTTCAATTGTTCTAAACTACTATTCGCCTATTCAAACTATTGTTCTAATGTTATAAACTTTTGTATATTATATATCATACTCTGCAATAATAGGTACTTCCTATGTCAACTAATTTTGAAGAAAGATACATGGCCTTCAAATCAATAAAGGAAGATGAGATGAAACACTCTAATGTCCCTACCTTTGACAAAGTGCATTAGGTAAGTCAATAATTTTAAAACTACCCGATTTCCTTTCCATGTTACTATAAGTATAAAATCTATAGTACCTATGGCTCGATAAATTTTTAGGTGTTCTTCCCTATAGTAGCCTTTGAACACTATGACCTATTCTCTTTCAATTTCATAACAAAAAGCATTAAGGTGATTGACAACAGATTTTTAGAGAAGGGAGTCTCATTTTCATCAAAATACAAGAATTACTCTAAGATAATGGTAACTATACAGTAAATTCTATTCAATTATTCTATTATTTTAAATATACACTAAAAGCTTTTATTCTATTGTTCTAAATTATTTTCCTAAACATTTGTCCTATTGTTCTAAATACATGTTCTATTTTTCTAAACTCATGTTATATTATTCTAAACTTTTGTGCCAATGTTTCAAACTTTGGTTTTAATGTTCTAACCTTAATACTCATATTTTTTATAACACAATCAAAAGCCTTTACAAAAATTTTAATAGAGAAACAAATACGGAATGGTAACTCGTCTCTACTTTCAAAACATCATTAAAAAATGATTGGAGGGACAACAAAAATGCAAATGATTATGGAGTGTTCATCTTAAAGCACATGGAAATGTATCAAGGCAAGAGTGATTCACAATGGGACATAGGAGTAGAAGCTACCGGTGTAAGTAACTAGCTTCTTTCATACACTAAGTGCTTTGAATTATTTAAATTTCCTTTCGTACACATTAATTTCCTTTCGTTTCCTGTTTTAGTCTAAAATGATTAAGAAAAAACGGATTGAATATTGTGGAAGAATCTTGATAACAAGTGCAAAATAAAGTAATTTCTAAATCAAAGGAGTGGGCAAAGGATCAACTAAAGCAGCAAGAGGAATCGTGACTTAGCATGGGGCCAACTAAAGCATGGATTGATTATTTAAATTTCAATGAACTCTATGAACAATAGTACTAATAGTATATTACTCTATGCACATTTGAATTAACTTTAACTTTTAATTGTTCAAATATTAGTCTTCATGATGTTCAAACTTTTAATCATGTCAATACTTGTCAACACTATTGTATTATAGTCCTATTGTACTAACCTTCTACTATTCTATATGTTTTGAATTTCTAAACTATTGTTCTATTCTAAATCTCATCTTCCATTCTAATCTATTGTTCTAAATTTCTGTTACAATGTGCTAAACTTCTAATCACATGTTCTAACCATCTTTTCTGATTTTCAAAATTTCTATTTTAATATTTTATACTATTTAAACTATAGTTCTAACTTATTATAGTAGTATATTAAACTTCTGTTCTATTGTCCTAAATTTCTATTATATTGTTCTAAAATTTAATCAAATGTTCTAAATATCTTTCTTGATTTTCTAAACACCTATATATTAGGATTCCTAAACTATTTAAACTATTGTTCTAACATATTTTACTATTGTTCTTTACTTCTAAACTATTGTTCTAAATTTCTTTTATAATGTTCCCAATTTATTTTATATATTACAATGACACAAATGGATAATTTTTGAACATTAAACCAAAGACTTTTATACAATGCAATAGTTGTATTTAAAATTATATTTGGACAATTCTGGATATCATGATATCCAAGTTCCCCACAGTCTCAACATTCCTTTTTCTCTTTTGGCATTACACAATTGCTTTCTCCTTATCGCCCTTCAATCTTTTCAAAGTAACCCCACTGTAGTTTTTGCTCCCACTATGTATTCTAGTCTCTTTATTTTTTGATATTTTAGGAGGTCTAACCAATATTTCACTAGGAGTGTTAGATTTAGTCAGTAACTCAAGAACTTGGGAATTATTATGCCCATTCTTACTCTCATCTGCAAATCTTTTTTAGCTTCTAACCTCAACCTGAACTCTTGTTGATACTTAACAAATTAACCCATATCTTCATTATCCACTTTAACCAAACTCACAAAACTATGAATCTCAGACCACAAATCATTCAATAAGCCCTTCTTATCGTCACCATTTGAACACCCTCCCATCTTATTACCATCGACATCAAACATTGGTTATTTCATAGCCATGGTTGTCCACCGGTTCAAAACATATTGATGAGGAATTATATCTAAATTATTTGCCTTCCAAATCCATATCATATGTCTTCATGGAATTCCTTGCCTACAAAACAATTTCCAAGAACATCTGGTTTCATAATTACTAAAATCCATAAAAACCTCATAAGTTCTTTAATCGTTACATTCACTAATTTTTGCAATCTCTAACCCGTTTTCCTCCCTTAACTTTTCTACACCTGATTAATAAGAAGCACTGTGAACTTTTTATTGAAAATCATAGAAAACAAATGGTATATACCTCAAAATCATGTCTTTCGATCTCCATTGGTGCCTAACATTCTGGATGCTTGTGTTGAGAGTCATAATCATTTTGTGCTTGACTGTGTCTTTATGCATCCATGGCACTTTCAAACCTCATCAAAAACTTTTTTAGTGATACATGATGATGAACAAAGGATGAAAAGAAATTATTCTCAGTTTATGACCTTGATGTAGTTCTCATAATACCACCTATTAACAAATCACTAAAATAGGTAGGAATCCACTTTTCTCACATTTCGGACATTAGACGAAGCCGCTCATGATCTTCTAAAATGAAACTCAACAAGCATCTTGTTCCATTTATATTTGAATTCCTTAGGTTCAATTTCTAAGTTCCATACACAATCACTTATGGTCTTCAAAAAACCAATTTCTAAGGTAATATTTCCCCCAATCTTATCAGGCATCTTTTTAAAAATATGCCACATACAAAATCTATGCTCACACTTCTCGAACACATTATTCACCGCAATGCTAGATCTCCTTATGACCCATTGCTTTCAAAAACGTTCTAAAAAGTCATTCAAAAGATATTACATCTTCTTTGGCTATAAACCTAGCAGCACATGTAACACATCTCTTATAGTGATGAACCCTTGTGAAAGGCCCAAACACCATATTATACCTGATATTGACATTAAAATGGTAGAGTTAATCCACAGCATTGACACTTAGAACAATAGAATATATATTTAGAACAATAGAGCAACTATTTAGAATAACCGAATTCACTTTTAAGTCATGGGGTTAAACTATGTACTAGAAACTTATAAAAACACTTTTACTATTTATTTGAAATAATAAACCTAATAATACTTAGAACAATAAAATACCTATTAGTTTGATAAGTGGTATCAAATGAAAACATATCACCAAAAAGACTATAGTTTTTCCTACATATAGGACCGACCCATAAAGCCCTACATAGGCAATCATCATCATCAATATGATAATCGAAGAAAAAGCATACTAAATCAACTTTTTCCTCTTGAAATTATCCACAAAAATTTTCTTATCTACCCCTTCAATGTTTGCCTTTAAATCCCTATGAAATTTTTTGAAATCACGCTTAGAGCCACCGACATTCTCATAACCACCAACTTATTCTTTTATCATTCTAAATGTTTTCATGGGTCCAACGTTAACCTATTTACACCATAGAATATACCCTTACAATAATTTACTTTAGAACAATAGGATACAATTTACTTTAGAACAATTTAATGTAACTTTAGAACACTAGAATATACCTTTAGAATGATAGAATATAATTTTAGAACAATTTATTGAATACTTAGGAACAATAGGACACAACTTTAGAATGATTGCATATATACTATTTAACAATACTATTAACATTTAGATTATAAAATCAATAGATTAATACTTTACAACAACATTAAAATTATTTAAAACTACCTTTGAATTATCAACAATCAACTTCTTGTGTAAAATGCTCAAATTTCTCGTCGCTTTTTAAAATGTACAGAATTAGAAGAAAAAAGATATGTCCTTCAATATTGAATACAACATAACCCCCGTCACCGCAAACCTTCTACACAATTCGTGCCTTGCATCCAACACGAGTGATCAATCTTCTCCTACAACTGCAGTTCTATCTTTACCTTCATATTCGATTCCCATATCTTTCATATTACTCTTTTTCTTAGACTTATATCCATCTTTATTACACACATAATATTGGAAACTAACAACGATATTCTTCCTTTTTTTGTAGTATATTTTCTAATTTTAAACCAACAGCAGTTACATATGCCTTAAAAAATGAAAAAACCTTCATAAATACTTGAGAATTTCATGACCACAAAAGGTTTTACCTCGCCAGAGCAACATAGAATCCATACTTTTGACCATCCAGGCATATAGACAGGTATTACTTTAGATGTATTACCCCTATTTTCATTAGAAACACTACAATTTTCTTTAATGCCCATGCCTATAAAACCACAATAGCTACTCCTTAGAATAATAGAACTAAACTTAACAACATTTGAAAAGGTATTTTGAACAATAGATGTCTTATGTAGGACAATACAATAATTATTTAGAATGTCTATTATAACTTGTGTTCGATTATTTTAAGTATATTTTATTGTTCTAAACTTTTGTTCTAAATTTCTAAACAATTCTTTGCATATTCTAAACTGATGTTCCATTTTTCTAACATTTTTTCCTAATAATGTTCTAAATTTTTGTTCAAATGTTCTAAGGTTATGTTCTATTGTTATAAAACTTCTATTCTAACAATATAAACTATTAAAACTATTATTTCATAACTAAACACTATCACATAAAATTCAAATATTAAACAAAGACTAAAACTTCAAAATCAATTTTAACATAATCACAAAAAACCATATTAGCTATTGATTAGAACAATAGAACTAAACTTAACAACATTTGAAAAGCTATTTAGAACAATAGAAGTCATATTTAGAATAATAGAAGTCATATTTAGGATAACAGAATTATTATTTAGAATGTCTAGTATAGCTTCTATTCAAATGTTTTAAGTCTACTTTATTGTTCTAAACTTTTGTGTAATTGTTCTAAACTACTTTTCCATTGTTCTAACATCCTGTTCTAATGTTCTAAATTTTTTTCAAATGTTCTAAGTTGTTCTAATGTTCGAAGGATCTATTTTATTGTACCAAACTTCTATTTTAGTGATTTTGAATTATTAAAACTAATGTTTCATAACTAAACACAATCACATAAAGTTTTGAAATCAATTATAATACTAGAAAATTTGAAACATTCCCCAATAATCGAAGCATTTCGAAATAAAAAAATTTAAAACATTCCCAAATAAAAAAATTTCCCCAATAAATTGTAATACGAGTAAATTTTGAACATTCCCAAATAAAAAAATTTCCCCAATAAATTGTAATACGAGTAAATTTTGAACATTCCCAAATAAAAAAAGTAACAAGAAGCAAAGAATAGAAGGGAGAAAAGAATGAGAACTCTAAAAACAATACCTATAAGGGAAGAAGAATGAGTACAAGACTAGAAAACGAAGACTAGAAGAAGAGCAATACAAGGGAAGAAGAGCATTGTGAAATCAATGTGCAATACTGAAAAAAACGATGAAAATATAAAGGAAAGAAAAAGACAATAATAAGGAAAGTACACTAACTTACCCAACACTTTGGCAATAAAATTTGCAACATTGATCATTGGTACCCGTGAATAGCCAAAAATAGTGCACAGAAAAAAGCAACTTCCGATAATACATTTGTCATTATACTTGCTTAAATCACACCCATCAATCTACCAATGACCAATGGTGCTAGATGGGTTCCAACTTGCTACATAGTTCTCATATAAGGGGAGGGTTCTAACATAATCCCTCCTATATATATATATATATATATATATATATATATATATATATATATATATATATATATATATATATATATATATATATATATATATATATATATATATATATATAGACACACACACACACATGCAATTAAAATCTTGTGAATTTACGGGAGATTACAATATACCCTTTTTAAAAGATGTATCATCCCAAAGCTTAACTCAAAATTAGTGATTTTCAAACAAATCTAAGGGGATTACAATCTACCCCTTTTAAAAGAAGTTTCATCCCCGAAACATAACCCCAAAATCCAAGATCTTTTGGAATAGATTGTTGTAAACTATTTGCAATGCAACAAGATACTTAGCATACTCTAACGAACCCCCCCCCCCCCCCCCCCCCCCTACCTATAAGAAAAGAGTTACAATCCCATAACTCACCTCAATAAATAACTCAGGATATTTCTACTTCATTACTTCTTTGGTTTCCAAAGTAGCTTCTTCATACCCATGGTTTGATCATATGTCTTTTACCATTTGTATGTCTTTATTCAGAGTACTCCTCACCTTATGATCTAAGATTTTAACTGGTATCTCCTTATGGGTTAAAGACTCATCTAATTGAATTGCCTCTGGTTACAGCGCATGGGTTTCATACGGCTCATACTTCTTTAACTAGGAAATGTGTAAGCCACTATGCATCTTTTTGAACTCCACTGGCAAAGCCAACTTATCGACTAATTTCCCCACACATTACATAATTTCATAGGGTCCTATATATTTGGCCCTAAGTTTTCCCTTTTTACTGAACCTTATCACACCTTTAATGGGTGACAACTTTAAGAAGACTTTGTTGCCTACATTGAATTCATCTTCTCTCCTTTTTGAGTCGACATAACTCTTTTGCCTGTCCTGATCTTCTTTGATCCTTGATTGAACTGCTTTATCCTTATTCACCATGTTCTCTATTTTTTTGATTCCCAAAGTAATGTGTTCACTAAAGTCATTCCACAGTACAGGGCTTCTACATTTTCTTCCATAAAGTGCTTTGGAAAGCTCTATCCTAATGATTTCACAGTAACTTTTGTTAAAAGTGAATTCAATTAAGTCTAAGTGATCCTCTTAAGTACCTTATAAGTCTACTGCATAAGATCTCAACATATCCTCCATAGTTTAGTTTGTCCTCTTAGTCTGCCCATCCGTTGCAGGATAAAAAGTTTTACTCATTTTCAGGTTAGTCCCAAGATTGTCTTATACCTTTTGCTAGAACTTAGAAAAGAACCTTTAATCTCTATATGAGACTATATCCCTAGGGAATCCATGTAAAACAACTATATTCTTCACATATGTCCTTGCTAGTTGTCTTTTCTTCTAAGTCTCCTTATATGCAATGAATACTGCTAACTTGGTGAGTCTATTAACAATTACCTAAATAGTATTGTTCCTCATTCTAGTCTTTGGTAACCTAGTCACAAAGTTCATGGAAATTGAATCCCATTTCCATCCGAGTATCTCTAATGGTTGCATCTTCCCCATGGGTCTCTTATAGTCTATTTTCACTTTTTGACATGTCATACACCTAGACAAGTACTTAGCTATTTCTCGGGTGAACTAAATATAGAGTATTATGACTTTCCTCCCTGATTTTTCTCTTAATCTCATCACAAATTTGTGGCACTCACCATCTTTCCTTGCATCTTAGAAAACCATCCCCATGGATTTGAAACTTTGATTCAAGATCGGTAGTCACTATATCTCTAATTTTCTAAAAATACTCATACTTTAGTATGCTTTTCTCTAATTTCCTCAAATATGGATGGTTCTATCGATAAGGCACTCAACAAGTTCTCTAATTCTCCATGATTAATAACTTCAAGGTTTAGGTTCTGCATATCTTCACACAAATCATCGTCTACAATCAACACGTTGATACTAACTCAATTTTTTAGTACGATCATCTATAACTACATTTGCATTTCCCTTGTGATACTGGATGTCTAAATCATAATCCTTGACCAGCTATAAACATCAACGTTGTTTCATGTTTATGTCCTTTTGAGTGAAAATGTACTTGAGGCTCTTGTGGTTTATGAAGATCTTGTAGGTGATTTTATACAGATAATGTTTGTAGATCTTCAAAGCAACAAAATAACGGAGAGCTCTAAGTCATGAGTAGGATACTTGGCTTCATACGGCTTCAACTGTCGCGATGTATACGCTATGACTTTCCCATTCTGTTGCAGCATGCATCCTAAATCATGTTTCGAGGCATTGATTTCAACTTCAAATCCTTTGTTCCCATTGGGAAATATTAGCATTGGTGCTATAGTCAATCACTCTTTGAGGGTTTGAAAAGCCAACTTGCACTTTTCATCCTACACAAATTTGGTCTCCTTTTTCATTAGGGGGGTCATATGTCAAGCTATTTTAGAAAAGTATTTGACAAACCTCCTATAATACCTTGCCAAACCCAAGAAAATTATAACATCATTCATGTTCTTAGGAGTAGGCCATTCGTTAATAGCTTTGATTTTCGTGGGATCTATTGAAACACCCTCGTTAGAAATGTAATGACCCAAAAATGGGATTTGTACTAAAAAAACTCACATTTGGAAAACTTTGCACATAACTTATTACCCTTAAGGGTCTCCAAAATGGTTCTCATATCTTTAGCATAATCCTCCTCGTTTATCGAATACACCAAGATTTCATCAATGAATACTACCACGAACTTGTCTATATACTCATGGAATACTCATTTCATCAATTCCATTAAGATGGAAGGTGTAATGGTAAACCTAAAAGTCATAAGTGTAAACTTATAGTTCCCATAGAAAGTTCTAAAAGTGGTCTTTGAGATGTCTTTGTCAGTTATTCAAAATTGATGATACCCGGACCTCAAATCAATATTTGAAAACACACTCTCCCCCTTCAATTGGTCAAATATGTCATCTATTTTGGATAATGAGTACTTATTTTCACAATCATATTGTTCAACTCTCTATAACTAATGCATAGTCTTATGTTTCCAACTTTCTTCTTTATGAACAACATTGGAGCTCCTTACGGTGATACGCTAGTAGGTTTGATAAGCCCTTTGTCTAAATGTTCATAGAATTAGGTCTTCAACTCTTCTAATTCAGCTAGTGTCATTTTTTAAGGTGCTTAAAAAATAGGTGGAGTCCCCATAACCAAGTTTATAGTGAACTTGACTTCTCTACTAGGTGGCATCCTTAAACTTTATTTGGGAAAATGTCTAAAAATTTGTTTACTATAGAGATATCTTCTATTCTTTTTCTCTTTCCCATATTCATATATTGAATATAGTAAAGGTACAATGGTGGTCACTAACTTCCTCATTGACATCGTAAAGAATAACCCATATACCCTAGGTTTTCTAAATCGCCTATAAGACATGATTTTCCCCAAGGGACTCCTTAAGGTTACCTTTTTCTTTTCACAATCTATTTTGGATTTGTATAAAATTAGCTAATCCATTCCTAGTATCACATCTAAGTCCCCTACGTCAAAATCAATAAGGTCAGATAGGAAAATAGCCTCCTCGATCTTTAAAGGTAAGTTTTTGTGGAGTTTAGTGCATGGAATTACCTTACCCGTGGGTAAGTATACATATAACTTCGATAGGACTTGACTTAGGTAAATGCAAATAGGCTACTATGGATGCAGCAATAAAAGAATAGGTTGCTTAAGAATCAAAAAAAGTTTTCATAGAAGTTGAGTGAATAGAGAAAGTACTAGTGACTACATCGCAGGATTTCTACACCTTCTTCCTGTCCATCATAGACAAGCGCCCGAGATTGATGTTACTCCCCTAATTTGCATTGTTCTTGGTGTTGGAGTTATTATTGTTGTTACCACCACCATTGTAGGGTCTCCCATTTTGTTTACTCGGCTTGTTGTTTCTTTCTCCCTAGTCATATGAGGTGTTTACGCATTGATGGTTGTTCCCATTACTCTCCTAGTATTTCTTCTTCATAAAACACTTATACTCTCTATGCCCCTTATTTTGGAAGTACTGAAGAGTCACCAAGTTTCCTTCATACTCCTTCCCAAGGTGATTATTCTTGCACCTTTTACAAAAGTACTTATTATCCTTAATTCCCTAGCTAGTAGTGTTACTCACCTCTTAATTTCCACCCTCAATCATGTTCTCATTCTAAGGCCTTTTTGGGTTATTTTAGTTAGTCCCATGATGCCCAAAATCATTCATTTTGTCTCTAATATGACTACCATCAACAGGATCCCTGCACTCAAACCATATAGATGAGTTTCTCTCTTATAAACTTTATTTAGGGTTTTGAAAGTCTCTGGAACTTCCTAGTCAACCTTTTCTCAAACCTTTGTGCCTTTAATTCTCCAGTAGACACTACTTCAGGGGAAAACCTAGCTAAGGTAGTGAACTAATTATAGTACTTTGGAATATTCATAGTACTTATTTGCAGATTAATGAGATGAGCATAAAACTTATCTCTCAAGGCTATCTTAATGGTTTCCCACCTATAATCTAATCAGGCTTTCAATAAAGTAAAATACTCCCTCTACCATCTATCAGCCTGATCCTTAAGGTACATAGCAGCTTGAACTTGCACTACTAGTTTTCCCAAAAGGTGGGATCAACTCCCCCATTTAAAGACAGGTGGTTTCAGTTGGGCTTACTTCTTAAACATTGTAGCATGGGAGTCGGATTGTTCCCTACGGTTCTGGCTTAGTTGCTTTGCAAGTACACATATGGCCTCAACTAAAGCAACTTCATTCCTAGCCACTGTACTTCTACTCTTGAAGGGTATAGTACATTGGTTTAGGCCTCCAAAATAGCTCAACACAAAATTCTAAATCACATCCACACAATAAATTAGTGTAAGATCATAAAATTCAAAATATTGTCTTCCCTTTACTCCATCATGATTCAAACAACCAAATAAGACATTAAACACATAAATATTCCAAATAAACTAAAATAATTAAAATAGTTCACATCCCGTGAAGTTCTCACTTAATTAGTAGGAAAGTAAACTGAACCTCAAAGAATGGTTGTTTATAACAAACTAAATAGAGTAGTACTATTTAAGTAATTAAATATACAATAAATAACTAAGTGGGGTAGTATAATAAGTAAATTAATATAATAGGAAGTAAAATATCCATAAGGTTTTAATAATGTTCTAAATTCCTCCATCCATTTTATAATATAAAATAGCATAGCATAAGAGAAATAATATTGTAACTCTAGCTACTTATTTAGATTCATTAAATATTTAAACTTCTCAAGGAACTATATTTGATTTGTTGTCCTCTTTCTCATTGTAATCTTCTACCTTAAATCATTTTTTTTAATCTTTTAAGTCTTCAATGATGATTGTTTTACACATGAGTTCCCTATTACTAGTGACTAATTTCCCAACATGTGGGCTCGCTAGTTATATTTCCTATAATGTTAAGTCCTCCTCGTCGAATGCAAAGTCTAAACTGTATTGATGAAATTTTTTTATAGGTCTTCAGTTTATCCTTCTTTTTTTGTCGTCTTATATTCATACCAATCTTTATACATTTCTTTTGATCAATCCTTTTTGGGTATAGAATTCTTTTTCTCACATACAAGTTGTCGTCAGTGTCTATTTCCTGACTTTGGTTACTCCTAGTTACTAAACTAATTCATCTCTTTACGTTATCCCAAAAAATAAAACAAATAAGAAAATCACACAAAAGAATATAAAAAACAAATTAATGCATCAAAGTGATACAAAATAAAAAAACGTTAATTACATGCATGTCCTTCTTAAACTACCCAAATCTCACTTAGAACTATTTGAAGTTAAAATATTTAAAGTCATAAATTGGAGTTACTTCTCAAAATAGTTTAAGGTTTATGCACCTAATCAAAATCAATTTGACTTAAGTGGTATTTAAAATCTAACCTAAAGCTCTAATACAAATTTGTAACACCACAATAATTCCTCTTTCCAAAAACTATAACCTCGAGAGAAACATTGAAGTGCTACCACCACGTGTCCAAACGCTAAGGCTTAATTTATAATTTAACAGCGGAAATATAAAACTTTCAAAATAAAACCTTTAAAATATTCATCTTAATCAACCATCTAAGTTGGAATCATTAAGGCCTTTACTGAAAAATTCAAAATTTACCAACAAATAAATTCCAAACTAAGTTCCAAATATTTATAAGAGTGACAAAACAAACGATGTAAGAAAATAAAATCCCTATCTACTCATCCCAGCAATGTATGCACATCCAAGCAATACTTGTGACAAATCTGCTCCCTAAAATTACAAGTGTAAAAATTAGATTATTAGATGATCATTGAAAGGCAAAGGCAATGACCAAAAGATCATACACAAAGCACGTAGTTAGCAAAGTTGAGTATATAAAAGTTACAAAATCATAATGATATGAAATGACTTAATAAAAATAAAATGCAAGACATAACTAATGTGAATCTAGGTATGAAAACCTTAATCCACACTAGGGATAGAAAACTAGAACTCAAATCCTCTAAAGCAACGCACCAAGGTTTCGAACTCAAGTTTTCTAGAATTCAAACTAGAATTTGATTGAAGCAAAGTATCCTCAACTCTCAAACTACCCTCAAGTATAAAGATACCTCCAACTTACAACTCTTTGTAAACCTCAACAAAGAAAAGAAAACCTCAAGGTTTATTGATTGAATACGAAAATTTGATTTTCCAAAGCTTGGGTGCACATCTAATTAAACCCATAACTTGAGAGTTTCAATCCCATCTTAATTAGGACTCCTACTTCGATTAATAATAACAAATCACCACCCATAAGTCACATAACAATACTAAATTGTGCTTCTGAAATAAAAGAACACTAATTCTTCAATGTATAACCAAACAATTCAGCCCAAAAGGTTCCCTAAACGTGAAACTAAGTTTTCATTCTATCCTAGATCATACTTTTAGAGTCGAGGTTTTCGTAACCTACATGTACCTTGAATAGATTAAACGGGTGGCAACTTTCACAACTACAAATTGCCTTATACAAATCGTTTCCCTAAACCAACATCTTAACCAATACCCAAACAAACAAATTTACAGCAACTATATCCAATTTTCAAAGACTTAGAATTCCAAGATGAAAAGAAAAAGAAATCTTAGAAAAACCTAAGTTCTGATATACATAGGAGTTTTAATAATGCTAGTGTTAATTATGTCAGAAACCCAAACGATGCATGTAAAATTCAACATATATCATAAGTCTATAACATTATCATATGCAAATTTAAATCAATCGCATACAAATATAGATTCATCGACCAATTGTATATTCCGTAATATTGAATGTAATCGTCTTAACCAAATTGTTACCGACTACTGAGGACGGAGAATAAATCATTTTCATAACCGCTTTGAATTTCAGCCTACTAGAAGTGGTCGTTCAGACCAGGATGTGCAAGTAAAATGAGTGATTGGTCATTTTTGTTGTTGGAGATCATATTTAAATGAAATTCAATCTGTTGTGGCACATTTCGAACTTTGCATCATTCATCAAGTTGATCGCCTTAAAGTTGGTAGAGCACATATAAGAGCAACCTATGTCCTGACTTCCTTTTTATTTTAAACTTTCCTTTATTAAACTTCTGTACTATTTAATTTTTGGGAAGTTAAAAAAAAAATCATATTTAAATGTTCCTAGAAAATAAAAAAGGACAAATATTTTTCTTCAGCTCAAAGTTTAAGCTATTTTCACATTCTTTACTGACCACTGACTCAAAGAATTTGTGCCAGAACGTTGATTTGCAACTAACCTTTATGCTTTGCTTAATTATTTTCATTAATTTTGGTCTTTCATACTTTTACTTTCTCGTCAACACTTAAAAGAATAACGATTCCTGAAGTCTCAAGGACTGCATTTGTTCCTATCATCGTCTAGCTGTTGTATTACTTGATTACTTCTACCTTACGTTGCCTGTCCAAATTAATATGCCTGAGGAATTGAGGGTTACATTGTGAAATTCGAACATTATCAAAACTGTTATTCATAAAAAAATGATAGACGTTAGGTCAAAAGTTTTTCAACACTTATTATTGACACGTATTTTATTAAATTAATAAATATAATATAATTTTGTTAATTTTATTTTATGTGCAGAGAGCCGCAAGTTAGGCAACAATTGATGTAGACGGGATTCGATCTCCATTCTTGAATATCACCCTCAAAGATTTTAATCAACTAAACTAGTTGTCATCTACTTTTGCTTAAATGAATGCTTGTACTTGTGCTCTCATAGTTGTTTTTCAAGGAATGCACATGAAAAAATTAGCCGAAAATAGCCTAATTATTCAAATTCTTATAAGAGTAGTGATTGTTCCAAGAATAAGAAATATTTACTATTGTCTAGATTATAGAACAAAAATTTCCTATTCTTCACCTTTTTTTTATCAATGATTTTTTAAAAAATATAATATTTTATGATTATTTGTACCCCACCATTGCTTTTCAAGAATACAAAGAGGTATGACCCCAAACACCAGGTCCAATAAACTAATTATCTACCTAAAAATCCAACATTATCTCCACTACAAGGCAATTAATTGGTATTTCGTTCTATAATTTTCAAAGAAGTTGTACAATTCAATGTATTTGAGATAATCCTATCCAAGCTTCTATTTCTTTTCAAGTCCATTTTTTGAAGATAAAACTTGTTTGGATATTGTACAAAAATACACATCCAAAATGACCAAAACTTCGTCATCAAATGTACAAAACCAAACAAAGCCTCCTTCATTAGAGGTGCACCTAGAAACTATTGCTACAGTAATGCAATCTTCGCCGTCAATCACGGTTGATCACATTGATCAAAAGGCTGAGAATAGTGGGTTGCAACGAAATACAGACGGTAAGGATGTGGAGGATCATATGTGCGTAGTTGATGTTAGAAATGAAGAAGAGACAGACAGTACAAACCAGGACAAAATCTGTAGGATATGTCAATTAGTGGGTTCTGATCATCTGCCTGCAGGTGCAGGGAATGTTAATCTAGTACTACTTGGTTGTGCTTGTAGAGGTGAACTGGGTATGTCACATTACCATTGTGCTCGTATTTGGTTTCAGCACAAGGGAAACAGGTTTCCACTTTTACCCTCAAAGACTTGTTCATTACAATTGCGTTTTTTAAATGGAAGAAAATTGCATTTCGGATAATCTTATTTTTCATATTTTTCCATCAACTATTTAGAAATTTATAGTTTTACTCGCTTTGTCCAAATTTAGTTGTGGGGTTAATGGACTTGTACATAACTTCGTAAAAACTTATGTTATATTTATAGTTTATACTCTCTTTTTTATATTTTATTGTGATTTTTATAATTTTTATTTGGAAATTTCATGACCTTCTTAATTGGAAATTTTCATTTCCAACCTACTTCTTAATACAAAATCACATTTAATAATTCAAGTTAAAAACTTTTTTATATCTTTTTTTATTAAATCGGATTTAAGTAATATTAAGTAAATATTATTTTTCAACTCCATTCTAACTTTTAATTATTCATTTAATGGAATGATCCTGTTTATCTTTGAAAATCATTTCCATTGATAATAATATCCTTTTTTCAATCCCCATTTATATAATACCTTCTTATATAAATTTTTATTATTTCTCTTATTGAATCTTAACATTACATTGGTTCCTCCTTCAATTTAAAATAAAAAAAATAAATAAGCAATGAATGGAGAAATATATTATGCTGGATGGTTAACTTTCTAACAATAATCATATTATACTATGGGAAAATTCAATATATCTTACACAGGTTTTTATATGAAATATTGTTTTGTAATAGTGTAAATCATGTCTTTTAGTACAATTTCATTTGTAATAGTGCAACTTCATATCTAAGTAGTAGAACTTAAAAAAATAAAGGTGAAACAATGGAAATGTTAAAACTATATATAACTTTATTTTCTATGGAGTATTAGTGCGATTTTATATTTTATTGCAAATGAAACAATATCAATTCTCAAAAATACAACTTTTAAAATAAAGGTGAAGGTAAAACAATAGGGTCACTCAAAAATGGCGAAATTATGTACGATTTTATTTCTTAATAGTACAACTATATTTTATAAATACATCTTTATTTCTAAAAGTATAACTTCAAAACTTTAAAAAAAATGAAAGAAAATTTCAAATTTACCCTTTGATATATGGAATACTGCATACCTTGAATTTATATTCAAACAACCTCTTTTATTATTCTTTTGATAAATGCTCCATACATCTTTAATTCTTGTTGTAATTTTTCATTCATAAAAACTCTTGATGTATAAAGTGTAGCATAACCGTATCTTGATGAGATAAAGTTGTGTATATAGATTGATGAAGATAATTGTTTCTATTTTTGACCTGAAGCGTTTGGTATGCCATCGATCATCTGGTATTTAATGCAAGGTGGCATTTGTTGTGTGTAAATGTCATGAAGGAGATCTTCTTTATTACCCAATACTTGGAAAATCAACATAATTTGTTTGTATTTTAATTTTAGTTCAACAAAATAAGAGAACTTGACCTTAAATCCATTTTATGCATTATAATGAAATTCAAAATAATATTCATTTCTTTACTCTCATCCCTAAATCTATAATGATGCCGTGCAACTTTAGACGGGAGTTATCTAAGGAGGCTAGGCTTTTCTAATTCATAAGTGGTATAAATAATTATGCATATATCAAGAGTTATTTTCGTAATTTTATTTTAATATCTGATATTATTATTTTTATACTTGAAATGGTTATTTTTGTACCTGAAATCGTTATTTCTATACTTAAGATAATTATTTTTATATATGATATAGTTATTTTTATAACTGAGATAGTTATTATTTCAATACATGATATGGCTATTTCTATATTTGAGATAATTTCTATACCTAACTTGTTTATTTATGTACATTAGATAATACCACCAATATCAGATATTAATACATTATTTTTGTTTATTTTTTTACCATAATATAAATCACCAAATTCAGATCAAGAATAAATTAAATTAGAATTTTTTTTTTCGTTTTCTAAGATTCCCAACCTAGCTAATTCTTGTGCTTAATGAAATAAAACTTCACACCTCCTTCTAGAATTCGGACTCCTGTTCTATATAATTAGATTCATTGTTATTTCATTAATAGCCACATTATACCATCTCCAAATAAATAAAATTCAGAAAAAATATTTCTAACGACTTATTAATTTTAGCATTTCGTGTTGGTTCCAATGACATATAATTCCTCCCTTTGTAATGTTGTTCCTCCATTTTATTGCATGGTCGAAGACTGTATACATCATAGTCTTATTTTTCATTTTGTTATAGGACTTGTGAGATCTGCGGTAAGCTAGCCAAGAATATCGCAGGGATAGAGGATACAGGATTTCGAGCATACGGTACAGATATTAGCATTATAACATCAACAGAATTTGCTATAGCTTCGGGGTCATATCAGATGGACCATCGATGCAGCACATCTTTTTCTAGATTCTTACTAGTGGCCGTGGTGCTTGCATTTATCCTGCCGTGGGCAATTCACCCGAACAGGCTATTATGAGACAGAAATTACATTTCATAAATTTATAGAAATCTACATGATTGTTTTATCATTTTGATGCTATATGGTACAATATTGTGTATAAGTGATCGTATAGTATGATTCTCTTTGCTCTATATCCACGAGTGAATGGGAGAATTGACAAAGCTAGAGCTGGCATTGCATGGGCAATCCTCAGTCCGGCCTGCTAGTCAAGAATGTGGCTCAGCTCAAAGCCATATTATTTGCATTTAGGGATGTCAATTCGGATCCTCCTGGCTCAGCTCGAGTGAATGGGTCAATTCGATTATTTTCTTTGTCGAGTTTGGGTCATATTGCAAACAGTTCAGGTCATGTTTGATTTGAGTCAATTCAAATCGGTTCTGGACGGGTCACAACAGGTTTTTCTGGTTCAAATTGATCTGAGGTTCTTATCATGTTCGGCTCAGGTTAACCAAGATTCGCTCCCGGATGAGTTACATCGGGTTATTTTTGGTTCAAATATATTTTGGGTTCGGGTCATAGTCGGTTTGGGTAGATCTTGATAGGTTCCTGAATAAGTTATATTAGCTTGAGTAGATTTTGGCTCAAACCACTTATGGTAATAGGTCCTCTCTATTTCAGTTGAAATTCTGATCGGGGCCTTATCGGGTTTTAATCAATCATTAATGAATATGTGTTATTATAGATTTATGATTCAATTATTTATTGTTTTATTGTATCCATCTCGGGTCATATCGAGTAATCTCAGGTTAGCTCACTCAATAATTTGTTTTTATATGATGGTCAATTCATTAATTGGATAATAATGATGATGACTACAAGTTATTGCAAAACCAAAACATATTTAAGAAGTACTAATTATTAAATGTGTATTATTTTATCGAACAAGTATGAGATGTGTATATGTGTGTATCAATGTTTCATTATATCACATATGTCAATCATCTACATATCATAGAATTTATTTGATGATTGAATCATTATATCATATATCATATATAGTTTAGATAAACTAAAATTTGGATAATCAACTAAGCATTATACATTTTATTGAATCAAATCAATAGTGAAACACTAAGTTGTATTGATATTTACTAATGCATAATAATTAATATATACTTATAAGTTATAACATAAGGTGTTAAGTTCACGTAAATATATAAGTTAACAAAATAATTATTTATAGTTTGAATGGATAAGAACAAGTTCATATACGCGAAATTTAATCATATTAATTATATAGTTTATTTCTCATGTAAGGCATAGTGGCGGACGTAGGATTTTTCGTCTGGTGAGTCACAATTGATAATCAAATATGTAATAATTTTTTTACCAAATAACCAAATAATAATACTAAAAATACAACCAAATGTTCAAAAAGTAAAAAATACAACCAAATGTTCAAATAAATTTATTTTTGGGCAGACTAATGAGTAATTTGACTCACTAAGACAACAATGAGTGTGTATTAGCCCATATTCTATGAATCAAAATTAATTAAATAAGCCGTGAAATTTAAATGAAAACTATGAACCTACATTTATTAATAATTCATGAAAATTAAAAAGAAAAAAAACACATGGTGAAGACACTTCATATTGAAATGTCTGAACTTCCAATGACCAATCATTTTAAAATGTGAAAGCTTTCTCAAATCTAAAATTTAAGCTTTTTCCAATACTTGAAGCTTCCTGCTTCCTTACCTTATAACCAACCAAACCCTTATTCTCTTTTCTAAAGCTGGTCGTGTATCCCCATCAAGGCCACCAACCTTCCTATTCCAACACTTCTATGAAATGATTCCCCTATCAAGGCTATGACACTAGACCTCACCTACATCCGAGGATCAATGGTTGTCATCCTTTTGAATCCTCCAAGACTCATCTTGCCTCCAAAACATCTACTTCCATTTCGTCATTTCCGTAACCCAGTCTCACGCCGATAGGGTTCTTCTCTTTATAGAAGCACAAGTGGAACACTTTCATGGCTGTCTTTCTGTTTTTCTTTCACTATGATTACTGGCATCTTGGACCGTCCCAAAGGGTGATAGTTTTTGTTTAAATAAGCTGATTTATTTTTTTTTGGCTTCACTGGTGAGTCAAATGACCGTCCTAATGGTATGTCATAGGTTCAAATTGAATTTGATACGAACATAAAATGTGAATCAAATATGATATAACTGATCATTAGACATTGAATAATACAAAAGTTAATGCGACAATAATGAGTTTTGTATTTTATGACTTATTTAAGTTAGTAAATGACGGAAAGTTGAAAACTATTGATATAGTTATAAATATGTAATCATTTAGGCTCCGATTAGTAGAGCGTAAAACGTTTTCAACTGAAAATGAAAATGGTTTTCCATGGAAAACCTTTTACGGTGGAAAACTCATTTTCATGGAACTTTTTCGTTGTTTGGTTGCATGGAAAATGATTTTACTTTTAAACATTTTCCATTGTTCAATTAAACTAAAAATCAATTTATCCTATTAACTTTTCTAATTGTAGTCTCTTGTCATTTTTTAACTCTTTTTTTTCATTATATTTTCTAGTTCATCATTAGATAAATTTGTTATGCAATAATGAATATTTTTTTTATAAAATTTACAATATTATTCTCTGATCTATTAATAACATATTACATTATTCGGAATATCGCCATAAAACCAGATAACCCTAAAAAATTTGGTTCTACATTATAACAAGACCTTAAGCTAACTATAAATTAAGGAGTATTTGCAATTGAATTAAGCAAACCAATTAAATAGGCAAACCAATCAACTGGTTGTAATGTTATAGATTGTACTTTCACATTTTAAATTCCAACAAAAAGAAAATTTATACTCTAATTTCAAATAAATTGTTGATTGCCCACATTTCATGAGAAACTTTCATAATTCAATCGAATCAGGGTAAAATCTAGGGTTTTTGTTATTTTTGACTAAAATGGATAAAATTTGTTCAAATTCATGATATAGTTCGATAATTTAATAATCAAGAAATAAGATTCGAAGAAAATGTATTGAATTGATGATATTCAAATAAGATGAAAAGAAATTATGAATATTTCCCCAATTTTTAGGAGAGAGAAAGTGTAAAGTAGAGAGAGGCTACCGAGAAGATGAGAAATGAAAAATGCTTGAGTAGAGCTGGGCATGGGTTGGACCGAGCAGGCACGCTTTTGGCACAATACGACACAAGCAAGGTCATGGCACGACACGCTGTCTGTGGAGTTGGCCGTGGGCCAGACCGTAGACAGAAAAAAAAATTTAGGCACTAGCACGCGAGCGGCATGCTAATTTGGCACGAGACATGGCCCAAAGCACGCTATTATTTAGTACTATTTAATAAAATTAATATTACTATTATTTTTAATAGAATTATTTTCTTATAATATAATTTATATAATTTTGATTATTTTTGTCAATTCTATTTTTTACTTTATTTTTTCGTTAAAAAAATTTGGTTAGCATGAGGCAAGACATGACACGCCAAGCACGTGGGCCGTGCTAGGCCATTGGCCGAGTTTTAGGAAAAGGTAGCACAACACAGCGTGTCACGACCACAATTAGGCACGATATGACAACAGGTCAGACACGAGCTGGCACGGTCCATGATGGGCACAACAAGACCCGTGCCCAACTCTCTGCTTGAGTTAGTAATGCGTGAGTTGTTTGTTAGTTGATATTTTTTTTTTGAAGTGAAGAAAAATATTTTTAATAGGGTATAAAATAAATTTACATTCCAAGTTTTACATTATAAATTTTACTTCAAACTAAATAATGTAAAATAGGAAAAACAGTTTTTAGGAAAAATAATTTATACCCTATTAAACGAAGCCTTAGGGCCAACTTGGTATGAAAAATTGGAATGGAATGAAATGTGATTAAAACTCATTCTTGACTAAAAACTGTTCAGTTTGAAAAAAAAGGAATGAGTTTCAAACCCTTAGGGTTTCAAACATTCCAAAAACCACTTTTTGATTCCTTAAGTTTTATTTATTAAATTGATTACTATTATCATTATTATTAATATATTTATAAATTTTTATTATTATTATTATTGGTAGTAATTATTTATAATATTTATTATTATAGTTATTTTAATTAGAGTTGTCAAAATCCGACTTAACCTTATAGACTACTCGAAATCGAGCTGGACACAACCTGATTATGACCCAAAAAGTGAGACACGTAAACCGACCTGTTCTAAAATTAACCCGAAACTGATTTGACCAGATATTCGAAGACCAAACTAGTCTGTATTCGATCCGTTACCAACCCGACCCATTACAGACTCGAACCGAAGAATACCCCAAACCGATTGAACTCGACAATTATCTGATATGACTAAGATTTCAACCAAAATGGAGGTGTCCCACTACCATAATTGACATAACCAGAAACCCACTATAATTCGTCTAAAAACCGACCCACATTGACCCAAACTGACATTAATCCGAAACGAATACGACTTGACCCGAACCCGAGCAAGCAAATAACTAATTTGCCTTGACCCAACCTAATCCGACCCGATAGTCCGAATTGACCCGATTTAACCCAAACCGAAAAGCACCGACCCGCAATGGGTCAACCCATAACTAACCCGTGAATCTAAATTGACACTCCTAATTTTAATATCATGAATATATATATACATATATATAATATTTTTATTGTTAATATCTAGATTACAATCATTCATGTTTAAACCAAATAACGAGTAAGGAGAGAATCTCATTCCTTTGTTAAACGAAACAACTAGAAAGGGTTTAAAACTTATTCCTATACTTAACCAAATAACTCTCTAAAACTAATTACATTCCTCCCAGGTATTGTTCTTGATTTTATTCCATTCTATTCCTACTATCCAAACAGAGCCTTAGTGTTACACAAGTAATTTAAGTTAGTTATTGATGGAAAGATGGAAACTATTAATCACATAAGTTGATGAAATTTATGAATTAGTCGTAAGACTTACTTAAGCTACTAAATAAGGTTGCTAACCTGAATAACTCAAAGATTTTGAAATTAGTGTTGTACGTGTATTTAAAAAAATTTTAAAAAATTGGAGAGCATCTTGGTTTAAATAAATCGCTCTTTTTTAAAAAAAAAAGTCCATATTGACTAAATGTTACTTAACTGGGCTGCTGCTCAAATGAGTCATTGGTTAATTTCTAAACTTCCTAGCCCTATGTATATATATTGAAAACATAACCTTGATTCCTACCTCTACTTCTCTCTTCTATTCTGTTCTCATTATTTTATCTCTCATCTCTAACCTGACCTAATTTATGTCGTTTCTTCTCTCTCACTTGCGATGTATCTTTAAATCTAATTGATGATCTAATTGTGCCATTCTCTCACTAATAGAGGCCAAACATTATTTTAAAATCAAACTACCACTAGTAGAAAATGATCAATATGCGGCGGGGTTTTTAGTACCATATGCGGTGTCAAAAGGCTAGCAGCAATACAGATAACAACAAATTAATCTATTTAATTTGCGGTGTAAAAAATACGCCGCATATTAATCATTAATATGCGGCGATTCTAGGCTAAGTGGCGCACTTAACTTAGAACCGCCGCATATTAATCATTAATATGCGGCGTCACTTATCCTAGAACCGCCGCATATGGTACTTAACCATATTGAAAAAGGGCCTATAATTGAGGAATATGCGGCGGGTCTTGGGGACACCCGCCGCATATAAGTTTTTTTTTTTGAAACGCTTTAATCTGATCCCTATTATGCCCAAATTTCAAATTCAAAACCTGCTATATAACATTTGCAATTTCTGCCAACCAAGATACATATATACACATGATCCATCTCTCATTTATATGTACTAATAGTGTCGTAAAAACAACCAATAAGTGACATCAAAAATACGATCCAATTAATAAACTTGATGTATAAAAACTACAAAATACACAAAAAGGTAATGTACATAATCTAAAAAAAGTTATCTGTCCAATACTTGGCCAGTTTGTTGCGGACGACATCGATTTCTTCGGTGGAGAAGGGCTCCTCGTTGAATCCTTTGCATACCTAATATTGATTAACATGTCATTACCGTGTATATAAAAGGCAATATATATATAGAATCGATGCATTTGAAGTGTTTAGGTCATTTTCTACCCAAAACCGATCCCATTTAACCTATATTGACCCATATCAATATATTTGAAGTGTTTAGGTCATTTTCTACCCAAAACCGATCCCATTTGACCTATATTGACTCAAATTAATGTATTTCAATTGTTTAGGTCATTTTATACCCAAAAACGATCTCATTTGACCTATATTGACTCAAATCGATTTATTTCAAGTGTTCAGGTCAATTTCTACCCGAAACCGATCCCATTTGACCTATATTGACTCATATCAATGTATTTGAAATGTTTTGGTCATTTTCTACCCAAAACCGATCCCACTTGTCCTATATTGACTTATATCAATGTATTTTAAGTATTTAGGTCATTTTCTACCCAAAACTGATCCCATTTGACCTATATTACCTCAAATCAATGTATTTGAAGTGTTTAGGTCACTTTCTACCCGAAACCGATCCCATTTGACCTATATTAACTCATATCAATGTATTTGAAGTGTTTAGGTCCCTTTCTACCCGAAACTGATCCTATTTGACCTATATTGACTCATATCGATGTGTTTGAAGTGTGTAGGTCTTTTTCTACCTGAAACCGATCCCATTTGACCTATATTAACTCAAATCGATGAATTTGAAGTGTTTAAGTAACTTTCTACCCAAAATCGATTCCATTTCACCTATTTTGACTCAAATCAATGTATTTGAAGTGTTTAGGTCACTTGCTACCCAAAACTGATCCCATTTGACCTATTTTGACTCAAATCAATGTATTTCAAGTGTTTAGGTCATTTTCTACCCAAAACCGATCCCATTTTACCTATATTGACTCATATCGATATATTTCAAGTGTTAAGGTCACTTTCTACCCAAAACCGATCGCATTTGACCTATATTGACTCAAATCGATGTATTTAAAGTGTTAAGGTCACTTTTTACCCGAAACCAATCCCATTTGACCTATATTGACTAAAATCGATGTATTTGAAGTGTTTAGGTCATTTTCTAGCCAAAACTGATCCCATTTGACCTATATTAAATCAAATCGAGTTATTTCAAGTGTTTAGGTCACTTTCTACCCGAAACTGATCCTATTTGACCTATATTGACTCATATCGATGTATTTGAAATGTTTAGGTCACTATCCACCCGAAACCGATCCCATTTGACCTATATTGACTCATATTGATTTATTTGAAATGTTTAGGTCACTATCTACCCGAAACCGATCCCATTTGACCTATATTGACTCATATCGATGTATATGAAGTGTTTAGATCACTTTCTACCCGAAACCAATCCCATTTGACCTAGATTGACTTATATCGATGTATTTGAAGTGTTTAGGTCACTTTCTACCTGAAACCGATTCCATTTGTCCTATTTTGACTCAAATCGATGTATTTCAAGTGTTTAGGTCATTTTCTACCCAAAATCAATCCCATTATACCTATATTGACTTAAATCATTTATTTCAAGTGTTCAGGTCAATTTCTACCCCAAACCGATCCCAATTGACTTATATTGACTCATATCAATGTATTTGAAATGTTTTGGTCATTTTCTACCCAAAACCGATCCCACTTGTCCTATATTGACTTATATCAATGTATTTGAAGTATTTAGGTCATTTTCTACCCAAAATGATCCCATTTGACCTATATTGACTCAAATTGATTTATTTCAAGTGTTTAGGTCAATTTCTACCCGAAACCGATCCCATTTGACCTATATTGACTCATATCGATGTATTTGAAATGTTTAGGTCACTATCTAACCGAAACCAATCCCATTTGACCTATATTGACTCATATCAATGTATTTGAAATGTTTAGATCACTTTCTTCCCGAAATCAATCCCATTTGGCCTAGATTGACTCATATCGATGTATTGGAAGTGTTTAGGTCACTTTCTACCCGAAACCGATCCCATTTGACCTATATTAACTCATATTAGTGTATTTGAAGTGTTTAGGTCAGTTTCTACCCAAAACCGATCCCATTTGACCTATATTGACTCAAATCGATGAATTTGAAGTGTTTAGGTCACTTTCTACCCGAAACCGATCGTATTTGACCTATATTGACTCAAATCGATGTATTTGAAGTGTTTTGGTCACTTTCTACCAAAAATTGATCCCATTTGACCTAGATTTACTCATATCGATTTATTTCAAGTGTTTAGGTCACTTTCTACCCAAAATCGGTCCCATTTGACCTATATTGACTCAAATCAATGTATTTCAAG
Organism: Dysphania ambrosioides; assembly: GCA_026401315.1. Taxonomy (NCBI): domain Eukaryota; kingdom Viridiplantae; phylum Streptophyta; class Magnoliopsida; order Caryophyllales; family Amaranthaceae; genus Dysphania; species Dysphania ambrosioides. The sequence goes on from CM048672.1 coordinate 12,623,664, forward strand.
TGTTTAGGGCACTTTCTACCCGAAACCGATTGCATTTGACCTAAATTGACTCATATCGATGTATTTGAAGTGTTTAGGTCATTTTGTACCCAAAATCGATCCCATTTGACCTATATTGACTCGAATCGATGTATTTGAAGTGTTTAGGTCACTTTCTTCCCGAAACCGATCGCATTTGACCGATATTGACTCAAATCAATGTATTTGAAGTGTTTAGGTCATTTTCTACCCAAAACCGATCCCATTTGACCTATATTGACTCAAGTCGTTGTATTTCAAGTGTTTAGGTCATTTTCTACCCATAACTGATCCCATTTGACCTATATTGACTCAAATCGATGTATTCCAAGTGTTTAGGTCACTTTCTACCCGGAACCGATTCCATTTGACCTATACTGACTCAAATCGATGTATTTCAAGTGTTTTGGGTCATTTTTTTACCCAAAATCGATTAATGGTGTAATTCATAAAGTTTCCTATGTTTCGTTCTCCTGCTTTTCCGCCTTCATCACATTCCTCATCTTTCCTATAAAACGATATGTGCCCTTCTTTTCTTTTCCGACTATTATGAAGAAAAGATGGAGAATTTATCCGCTGGAATGAGAACAAGGAGTCAAAGAGCTAAAATTATGACCGAACAAAACAAAAGGGCGCGTCTTAATGCAGTTAGGAAGTGGCAATCGATAAAAGAGACTGATTAGGGTGGTAGTAGCCGAATAAAAGATAAAAATTTGAGGGTTTTGATGGATGAAAATGAAGCTGTTGTGATTGATAAAGAAGAGTCTTCAAGGGGTTAGATCTCATGAATCTAATAACCCTTCTTAAAAACTCTTTTTCATCAATCACTACAGCCTCGTTGTCACCCATTAAAACCCTCACTTAATCTTTTACTCAGCTACTACATCCCTCATCAGTCTCTTTCATCTACTGGTACTTCCTAACCGCAGTAATATGCGCCCTTTTGTTTCGTTCCATCACAATTTTAGCTCATTAGCTCCTTGTTCTCTTTCCCACAAATAATTTCTCCTTGTTTTTCTCGTAAAAGTTCAAATAACAAAATCATTTTATAGGATAGCAGAGGACTACGATGAAGGCGAAAGGACAGGTAAAAGTAACAAAGGAAACCGTATTCAAGTTTTAAGCCCAATAATCTATCCTTATTCTCATAATCGAGTTATATTAACTCAACCAATCCTATGTAAAGTGTTTGAGGCATGATTAAGAGGGAATACAATATTGAAGATACTCAAAACGAAAGGAAACCAATCTCAAATTATACGTCACATTTATAGGATAGGTCCCAAATTTTATGGGTAAGACGAGATGGGTTATAAATCTTATGAATTAATTAGGTTAGGCCAAAGAAAATACAAAATAGGCCATGTGAAAATGTCATTTGAATTTTGAAATCACCACATTTTCAAGTTAGATAGATAGCATAGCATTAGACTTGAGATTTGACTCGAATTAGAGCCGGATCACATATATTATGAGCCAAGCTAAAGTTTGGTTTTATCAATGGGATTGTGATGGTCTAAACTTTGATTTATGATTTTCTTATATATGTTTGATAAACATGAATCAAATATAATTTGGGATTTTCTTGATTCCGTGATCAAGAAATAACTAACAATGCATGCCTCAATATTATATGAACATATGTGTAATAAAAGTTGGTGGTCATTTACAACCAAAATGGGTAGCTCAAAGAATCACGATACTTATTTTCTTGATAAAAACAGAACAACGTGCCCCCATGTAGTATATTTGGAAGAAGTAATTAGGAGTGTATAAAAATGTACATAAGTTGAAATAAAGAGTTAAATTTAGAATTTACAACCTCGTATGCAAAAGCATATCCCATCAAAGGCCAAACCCCACGAGAAAGAAACTAATAAATCAACAGAGTGGGATGCATGCAGCCTGATTCTCGTAAAAGATCAAAGTTCATGAAGCATGCATTCATTCATGTTTCAACTTTCAATATGGTAGGTTCGATTTTTTCTTTTCTTCGAACTTTGCTTGTTTGAACTATAGAGGTGGGGTCAATGCAAACTAATATCTATCACAGAACACAAAGCCCCACCACACTATATTACTTAGAGTACAAATACCAGTTAAGGGACGGTCTCAAAGTGAGCAAATGATCGAGCAAAGGCAGAAGATGATAGGACAATGTTTATTTGCTTCGTTTTCTCCTTGCCGTCGTAGACCTACCCACACACATGATACACCCAACTTTATTGACAATTTATTACTCCTAATACTACAAAGTCTGCCACTAATAATATACCCACAAAATCACAACTTTAAGCACCCAATACACAAATACACGCACGAAAGTTGCAAATATATGAAGTTACAAATAACCCAATACACAAAGGTACAAATATAACACAAAGCAAACTACACAAATAAACAAATATAACCCAATACCTTGAAAAACGGCTGCACGACACAACAAGAGAGGGTGGAGACAACGGCGGCGCATACACGAACCACTATGCTCGACCTAAACAGCGGCGTCACGACCCAAATGTGGTGGCACAAAGAGATAAAGAAGGTGAGGGGGAGGAAAGAATGTGGGGTGGCACGAATTAGCTATAGCAAGAAAACACGAGAGGCACAAGAGAGGAATTGTGAAGATGCAAAGTGAATTAGAATGAAGGCCACGACTGTCGGTGTTTTTTTTAATTAGGGCAGCACAATATGCGGCGTGTCTAGCCCAAACCCGCCGCATATTAATACAACTAGTAAATAAATTGTGGCGGTTTTAAATTTATACGCCGCATATTATTACACTTGGAATTAAAACGCGGCGATTTTACATAAATACGCTACATATTATTAACTTTCCTGATTAAATTGCTGCGTTATTAAAATTACGCCGCAAATCTGTAGCCGCAAATTAAATAATTTCTACTAGTGTACCTCATTTGCAATGCATTTTCACCCGAGTTTACCTTGAAGCAATTAAAGAATATGTAGTTCTTTAACCTTCTGGAAGATCAAGATGGCATAACAACAGGGTAAAAAGAATAAACTAATTCAATAACTCCAACATATGTGCTAATAATAAGGGAGTTTACATTTGCGTATAGTACTAGAGAGCAATATGGAGGAAGCAGGAGAAGCTCTTCATTATACTTCACTGATTATAGACTTAATCCATGAGGTAGGGTAAAAAACATTTAGGAAGTCTGTTAATAATTATGAGATTAGTTCCACAATATATATATATTTTTGAAATTAATATAAAAATATGGTTTTAAGGTTATATCGAATATTCTAATCAGGTAAAAACTAGGTCAGTAAAATTTGGTTGATTAGGTAGTTAACAGGTCAGGAAAAATCGGGTCACAGATTGTTATCAATTAGATCATATCAGTTATTTGTCGGGTTAAATCGATTTTGGGTTTTCTTTGGACCGGGTCTGTATGGGTCAAGTTTTTTTGAGTCAGATATTTAACAAGTCAGGTCGCATTCAGGTCGGATCTAGGTTGGGTTCGAGTCTTGAAATATTGGTTCTAATTGGTTTCAATTAACTTTAGGTCGAGTTGAATTGGTTTACGAGTCTCACTTTTTGGGTCATAAAAAGATCATAGTTATAGTTGGTTTTACAGATTGAGTAAGATTTTGCATCCCGAGTTACATTAGGTGTGTTAACTATATAAGTGCATGACCAGGTAATTATAGTATGCTGCGTTGTACAATAATATTTCTCATTTTTAGGTTGTTACAAAACTGATAGTTTGTTAAACAAGGGTAATGAGTTTCCCTCCAAAGTATAGTTCTGTACATCCTATATATATATATATAGGCATTAGGTATCATTTTATAGCAATTAATGAAAATACATTCTCAATATCTCTCACATTACACTTTCTCTCTATTCTTCCTCTTCGTTTCTCACTCTGTATGCAACTGCAGCTTCTTGTCTTTACTTTGATCTTCAATGGAGGTTTGATAGTAGTTTCAATGCGACATTTTTGACATGGTATCAGAGCAATAATTAAGAATTTCACCTTCTTCTTTCGCAATTAATTCTTGCTGAGGTTACACTAGCTTTTGCTTGATTCCGAATTCTCGGTTGCACGTTCTTGATTCTGTTACGATCACTGTCAATTGATGATCAAATTCTACTGATTTTTCTTTAAAGCTTTGATTCTTGAGGTTTGCTGTGACTTCTCGTATTTGATTCCTTTAATTTCTGATTGATGTGAGTTTATATCAGAATTGTTGAATTTGTCTTAATTTATAATTGAAGCATTGATTGATAAATTGGATTTGTGAATAATCTTGTAAGTAATGGAGTTGACACAAGACCCTACTACTGTGTACTATATACATCCATCAGATAACAACTACCATAAGTTCATTTCTGAAACATTTGATGGAGAGAATTACAGTTCATGGAAACGATCCATGATTATTGGCTTGTCTACCAAGAATAAGATGGCTTTTGTTAATGGATCACTTCCCAAGCCATCAAATACTGATGATTCTTTCAAAGCTTGGACTAGATGCAACAATCATGTGATAGGGTGGATCCTAGGGCGTGGGGACCTATAAACAAGAAGAGTGTATTTTTCTATAAAATAGCAAGGGAGAAATGGAGAGATTTGGAAGAAAGATATGGACAGGTTTCTTCCAGTCAACTTTTTACTTTGCAAGAAGAGCTGTCTAAAATGCATTAAGAAAATGGAGAGATTGCTGAGTTTTTTGCAAAAATGAAAGCGAAGTGGAAAGCAATTGATGATGTCAGTCCTATTCCAGCCTGTGACTGCAGTAGCTGTCCTTGCAACTTGACTGCGAAGTTTCTGAAAATACAGCAAGACCAGAGGTTGCTTCAGTTTTTGATGAAGTTGAATGATTTATAGCAACAGTCCTCTTCCACATATTCATGTTGCTTATAGGATGTTACTTCAAGAACAAAAACATAAGCAGTTGAGTGAACTAAATTCATCACATTATGATGGAATGACATTTGGTGTGGATAGAAGAAAAACTCAGTACAATGAGAGCTATACTAAGAAGCATGACAAGAACTGGAACAATAGATCAACCACTGGTGTCAAGAGGAATTTGCATCCCACTTGCAATCACTGTAAAATGACCGAACATACTGTTGACAGGTGTTACCAACTTCATGGATACCCTGCGCATTTCAAGAGTAATCAGCCTCCATAGAAGCGTTTTGCTAATGCTTCACATCTCAATCACTTTCAAGACAATGATTCTGAGCACTCAAATGATCCTGAAGTAATTACTACTACATCTACTAGACAAGCAGCAAGAAGTAAACATAACCAGTACATCTCAACAATTAAATGGTGCTAAGGTACAAATAGCAGGTACACTCCGCATGATCTTTCATCTCAATACTTGTTGGGTAATTGACAGTGGTGCCACTGACTACATATGTCATAACTTGATCCTTTTCACTAGTTATCAATCATTGCAATCTGAAGACAACACAATAAGCATTCCGGATGGAAGACTAGGAAGGTCTAACTAGCAGCATTGTCCTTAAAAATGTTCTATATATCCTTGAATTTCGTTTCAACTTGATTTCTGTTCGCAAGCTATGTCAAGATCAAGATGGCAGGATCATATTCTCTAATGATGCCTGTTTTATATAGGACCACAGTCCAAGGAAGGGGAGTGTTCTTGGTAGAATTTGAGATGGCTTATACTATACTGAAGCTACCTGCTAAGTCTTGATTCTGAGTATAATAATGATCCTGATGCCGCCACTACTGTGAGTATTGATAATACTTCTCTTAATAACTCTTCTCCAGTATTTTTTGTAAATGAAAGTGCAAAGCTGCGACATCTACGTCTAGGACACATGCCTTTTAGTCAAATAAAGCATATAGTGCCTTCAATAGGAGCTAAAAGCTCAGTTGATCAGATTAGTCAAGTCTGCCCTCAAGCAAGACAGTGTAGGCTACCCTTTCCTAGAAGGCATACTTGGGTGCATTTGCTAAAACACAAAACTGATTCTATTGGTACTCTTGAAGGCTTTATCTCTTTTGCTGAGAATCAATTTAATCAAAAAAGAAAGTGCATTCGCACTGACAATGCTAAAGAGTTGTGTGAAGGGAAGATCATATGAGTTTATCCGAAAAATAGCATTGATAATCAAACTAGTTGCAGTTAGACCTAGCGTTAACACGTGATCCTTTGTGCGTTTGGCATACTTTCTAAATTAGACACCCTTCTTTGGGTTCTTAACACAAATTTCTAGAATTAAGGCACGCATCGAGCATTCAACTAAACAAGGTCAGTTTAATTGTGTTTATGGGCCTTTTTTGATATTTAGGCTTTGAGTTTTTTTTATAGGATTATTATATAAACTCTTAGAGACTATTAACATTCATACTTTTATCATTATAACTCTTAGCTTTAAGTTTTAGAGAGAGAAATTGAGGGATTTTCAATAATTTTCAGGATCTTCAACTATTTATTCAAAATTATCTTGTTTATTTCTTTTATTAGAGAGTAGCTTGTTAATATAGCCTTTATTAAACCCTATTTGTGGATCTAGTCATAGAATTCTCTTAAATTCTTAATTCCATTGTTTATTTGTTCTTGCTTAATTAGTTATGCTTTACAATAATGTTATGTTTGGACATTAATTTGCGTTGTTGTTAATCCATTGTCTCTATCATGACGGGAGTTGGAACTTGACGAATTTGAGTATTTAAATTAAAAATATGAAATTCTCTAAAGGAGTGGATAGAATGAAGTATTTTGAAGATTGCATGAATCCTATGATTAAATGTATATTATAGATCAAGGAATGAGTGGGAAATTTATGGACATAAAGCTAACTATATCTAACGTTTTTAAGTTTTTGTCATATAAAAGGATATTTTTGCTAAAAATTTCAAAACTCGGGGGTTCTAAAGGTGTCTCTAACCACACAAAGGCAATATTAAGAGTTTCACCAAACCTCATGAGTACCATATTATATTCTTTTTTCTTTTATTGTTTATTGTTTATACTTAAAGGATATATATGAGCTATAAGCACCTCCCTCCCAAACTTTCTAAACACCATACCTAATGAGTTTGTGGCATGAGATTAGAAAATGAAATTTCCTTTAATAAAAAACACAATATATGGGCTTAGGCCTAGGGATGGCAATGGGTCTAGGACTCGACCCAAACTTGGTAAGACCCACCCATTTTTTAGGATTTGGGTCTAAATTTTTTAAACACATTGGGTTTAGGTTAGATAAGAGTCTAAATGTCATTGTGTCGGATTTGAGTGTAGATCTAAAAAGTTAGACCCAAATTTGACCCATAAACACATACGTTTAAAAAAAAACTAAAACCTAATATCTAATTTAGAAGTGGAAGATTTAAAGTTCTCTCAACCTATCATCTTAGTATGTGCAACTTTATTAATTATAAACTTTCAATATTTTGATATTAAAATTAGGATAAAATAGATCATTTGTTGAGTTGTAATTTTGATACTTTTTCCTTCAATTAGCCGTTTATGCAAGTATTAACTTTGTTATATTCTTTTGAATTGAAAAAAATTGAGAAAGTATATCTAAGTACAAAATAAGAGAATAATAGGCAAATAAAAAATATATTAAAGACCCATTTTGGTCCAAGGACTCATCAGACTTGGTGGATGCAGGTGAGGTTTTGAATTTTTAATACCTAGTGGTTTTGGGACGAATATGGATCTAGTCTAAAAAAAATGGGTAAGGGTCTGGGTCTAATTGGACCCGAGCTAAATCCAGCCCATTGTCATCCCTACATACTTCATATCATTCTACGTGAATAAAACATCAAGAAGGGGGAAAGGGTAGAGGGGTTGGTAAACTATTAAACTAAAAATAATACATAGTAATACATTAGAAGATATTATATATTCATAATCACGTATAGTCATATAGGTGACATGTATTACCTCTCTTATGCTCTAGAACATGCAATATCATCATTTTAGGGTAATTTGCAAAAAACTAGCACGTAAAAATACCATCTTGTCAAGAATTATTATGTGAAAAATCTTGTGAAAAACTACTATATAAAAAATTCCAATTGCAAGAGACTACTATATAATGATTTTCTAGGCGTTGACCTGATTTTACAAGGTTAATTTCACATGTAAATGACACGCGTTGGTTGAACAAAAAAAAATTTCTTCTTTTTTCCTTTATTTTCCTCCTTTCCTTCCCAATAGGAGGAGCCTCTGTTTCTTAGCAACAAGGACGTTTTTGGCATCCCTATGCCAATCAATGGGATCCTAAGATTAGTCCACTCAAAGAAGGCATCCCCTTTTACCAATATCATGATTGTAGAACTTACAAACTATGAACTTCCTTCCCAAGTTTTCTTGCATCAAAGATGTCCTTTGTGCAACACCAAATCCACATCCACGTTTTGAAAATTTATTCCATGAAAGAGCCATCTTGCCTTCCAAGTAATTTTAAAACATTGAGCGATATTTAGACCAAGCTTAATTCATTGAATTATAAATCCTATCGAAAAAATGAAATTTTAGGGAACAAGAAGTAATTTACTCATTTACCTTGGTCGAATTTCGTAGCTATTCTTGTTGAAGTGTATGACTTGAGCAAAAAGAGGAGTGAAGATTACAGGCATGAGGTATAATAATGGAGGGAAGTAAGGGACAGAGACTACAAGTTCAGTAGAAGAGGGAAGGAAGGAAAGGTGGGAAATAAAAGGAAAAAGAGAAGAAGAAAAAGTTTAGTTCAGCTAACACGTGTCATTCATGTGAGAAGTTAACCCCACCAAACTAGGTCAATAACGCCTAGAAAACTAATATGTGGTGATCTCGTACAATTAAATTTTTTTACATAATAGTTTTCATAAGATTTTTGTTTACATGATAGTTTTTGACAAGATAGTATTTTTTTATTATAGTTTTTTTGTAAATTATCCTTATTGTTATAGTTTTTTGTAAATTATCCTTATTTTAGCATAGATAGTCTTAGCATCTTAATTTTTTAGATCTATACACAAAATATATCAATAAATTCTTTATAGGGAAATGCATTAATATGCTTTGATCCGTAAGGGAATGACTAAAGAATTAGTATAGAATCTCTCCCATAAGGAGATCTCTCCAACCGGGCATTTGACAGGAGCGTTTTCTCCGCTGAAGACGGAGCAAGAACCGCTTCCTTTAAATGCTATTACAATTGAGTTATAGATTAAGGATGCACTATTATCAAATAATTATCATCCTAGCTAGCCTTTCTCTGCCTGTTCTGCTCTCTATTTTTTTTAATTAAATACGAAATTGCATCTTAATTACTCGTTGAACTGGCCAAATTTTGTAGTCACTGCGTCATATACATGCGAAGATTAGCTCTATACATTTTTATGGTACAATCTTAGCCCCAGTGCTGCATGCTTTCTTGCTGCAAACACTTGTTGGAATGCATACTTTGGTTAAATTTGTATCAGCAAACCTGATTACCATTAAACTACTTGACCAAAGTTGAACCGGATACAAAATTTTATGGCCTTACTTTGACCCATTACGCAATGGACCAAACCTTAAAATATTGAAACATTACTCCCTTTATCCCTAAAAAAAGTCTCTTTTAATCATTTTTTATAAGAGTTTTTTGGTTAAAATAAATGTTAATGATCATATATAATATCTGAAAGTGACTAAAAATGTGGGATCAATCAAATATGACTAAAACGTAATGACCCGAACAAATCAATCTGATTAGAACAATCGGTTTGCCACTTTTAAATTTATGTAAAATGTTGTACCGTATTACTTTAATTAGACTATTTCAATACTCACACGTCAAATTCAAAAAGTACAAGAATGGAGAATATCATTTTCTTCAAGATTAGTGATAATCTAAACCTTTTATTTTTTAATGAAACGTTGTTGTCGTTATAACATGAGAATAAGTCACTAAATATTTATTGTCGCTTTCTTGATTGGAGAGAATGGGTCTTGTTAAGAAAACAGTTCGTTGTCATATAATATACTGATAAATAAACAAATTTATATTAAATTTACTGATTAACCTCAAATTTGTATTAGCTGTTTTATATTAATGTTTTAAGTAAGCAAATATGCTTTTGGTCAGAAGGAATACTGTGGTTTTCGGGCGTTTCCCCCACCAGTTACATCATTGGATAAGCATTCAACAAAAATAAATATAAGGGTACAATTCATCAAATTCTAAAAGGCCTTAGAGCCTCATAGTACATGACAAGCTTTAATAGAATAATCATTTGGATAAGCTAAACAAAAAGAAAAATTTATGGTTAACATTGATCTTGTAATTATTTATCCAAGTTTCCAACTTATAGTATAAATTTATCAATCATTTAGATAATTATAAATTTTATATAAGGCAAACTTATAGTATTTTATTTATTATTTGGGGAAATTAACTAATACATGTTTGTACTAATGTAAGAATATATTCTTTTAATTTGAACATGAAAATATGAGCAATAATGCATGTTTGAAATATGACATCCCTATGCTCCAAATTATTATTTGGGAAAATTAACTAATGCATGTTTGAAATATGACATCCCTATGCTCCAAAATATGGGCAATAATGCATGTTTGAAATATGACATCCCTATGCATTTGGAGGCCCCGTTGCTCGAACTATTGCTATAACATCTTGATAATATTGCAATATGTGACGAGCCTCTAGTGAATATATCAACAAAATTGCTAAAAATATCTTATTCACCCTATCTATTTTGTATCCTAAATGCAAAGAATTGTCTTAATGTCACTAAATTTTGGCTCATGCCTGACCCAACGACCTTAAGTATCCCAAGTATCAAGCAAAAACAGTAGTTGATATTGCAACGACACATAACTTGGATGAGTTTCTTCAATCCATGTAACCTCCCAACTGTTGTTTGAAATATGACATCCCTATGCTCCAAATTTCCAGTTTTGTCACCTAGCTTTCAACAATATAGCCTTTTCACTTGTTGTGGGTCTAATGTGTGTCTACCTTATGTACCACTAATGAGCTTAATGCACAAATCTTAATACTCAAATTAATCTCGCAGCATGTCTTAAATACTCATGTACTATGTTGCACCGATACGAATCCAATTATAGATACGAATACCGATACGAGTACGAGAAATGGCAAATTCAAAATTTCTAGATACGGATACGAGAGAGAGAGAGAGAGAGAGAGAGAGAACCCGATAAGTTACCCCGAAATTGACACGGAACCGACCTGATTAAAACCCGAAAAGTGAGACCCGAAATCCGACCTGAAGTTAACACGAAACCGATTTGACCCGATATTCAAAGACCTGACCCCTCCGTGTCCGGCCCGTTAGGAACCTGACCTGTTACAGACTCGACCCGTTACAGACCCGACTCAAAAAGAACCCGAAACCGATTGAAACCGACACATAGCCGATATAACCCGATTTATAACAATTCGTTACCTGAATTCACTGGATGTGTTAGTAATATGAATATACGTGAATATGACCTAATCTTGATAGACCTATTTTTTACCTAATATATCTAATAACTTTGAAACCAAACATTTTTATTAATTAAATTATTCAATAAGTATATTTATGAAAATAAATTTTTTAAAAGATTTACTAAATATTCAAATAAAAGAAAAATCATCATGTCTATGCCTATAAAAAGTGAGATTAGAGCCTTTCAATTTGGGGTTTCATTGTTTCATAAATCTCATTGACGTCCTTCTTTTTCCAAAATGACAATTATTTTCCTACAACCTATCCTTTAAATAACTTAAATAAACTAAAATATAGTTTTCATAAAATTTCTCTATTTATACCAATGTCAATATATAATCGTTTATATGTTAAGTTGCTAAATATTTACTTATCTCTACATTTGAAAGTTAATCTCTTTTTATTTTAAGGTATCAAATTATTTCCTATCATCTATATTCGACAACTAAATAGTGAGCATATAGACTTGTTATACACACTATTTTAATCAATGTATGGAGGTAAATTTTTTTGGGGGTATTTCAACTATCAAAGTAATCAAAAAAGATAAAACAAATATATTAAAAAGCTTACTCCTCAGTGACATTTCATATGTAAAACTCAATACCAATTACAATAGTGGAGTAACAAAAAACAATAAACTCACATTACAAAGGAAGACACCGCCTTTTTTTGTATAAATGTCATATTCTTATAATGGTTGTACATTTTCAAACAAAAAAAAAAGTGCAACATAACGGTTGAACCAATGGTCCGTTTGATGGTTTGACTTTTTGAGCAACATAACAATTGAAAAAACAAAAAAGCAGTTGTTTTAAAATTTAAATGAGCGGTTTTCTAAATTCAAAATGCTTTCGAATATTTTGAAATAATAAGTATTTTTGAAAATTTTGATTCCATGTATAAACGTATTAACTCTAATTTAATTGCAAACATCTTTTAAAAATGTAATCTTTGTGTTATTTTAATTACGGGTTGTAAAGTTATACCTATGTTATGTGTCTATATAGCGACTTACGTAACGACTTCACATCTTCTGTTATAAACTTATAAGTATTTATTAACAAATGATTACGCATTTCGGTATTTGTAACTCTACCAAAAAATTTCAGCTTTCCATAAGTCACTAACTAAAATCAATCATAAAATAGTGATATACAAAACTCATTAAGTCATTGTCATCAGAATTTATATCATTCAAGGTCTAGTAATCAATAAGATCATATTTGATTCGAACCCATAATATTTATTTTAACTAGTCTATATTAATATGACTTAACTTAATTCACTTATACGAACTTGTCATTGTCGATTTAAACTAAACACATTACAAATTCTTATGTATATATAAAATTAACATCGTATGTTATAGACTAGTTTGATAGGATAATACACATTTAATAATCATTACCTCATACATATTTTGTTTTCAAATGACTTATCGACATTATCATTATCCAATTTATAAATTAACCATCATTATTGTCCGATTTTATCAAAACCGACCTTGACTAGAAATAACCCGTTATAACCCGTTCAGGAATCGATCTGATTTTACCAAAATCGACCTTGACCCAAACTTGAAATAACCCGCTATAACCCATTCAGGAACCGACCCGATTTTACCAGAACCGACCTTGACCCGAATTCGAAATAACCCGCTATAACCCATTCGAGAATCGACCCGATTGTACTAGAACCGACCTTGCCCTGAACTGAATACAACCCAAAATGACCTTGACCCAAACCGAATACGACCTGAACCGAATACAACCCGACCTGAACTCGACTCGAACCCGACCAAGCAAATAATCGATTTAACCCGACCCGAATCGACCCGAAAGGCAAAATTGAGCCGATAAGAACCGACTCGCAATGGGTCAACCCAAAACCGACCCGTTGACCCGATTTGACACCCCTATATATAACTTGCACAACCCATACTAAAATTGTAATACTACCTTCAAAAAAATAAGTGTAGTCAATTAAAAGCTCAATTGAGAATGGGTAAGAGTAGAAGTTTGGAGGGAAAATTTGAAGAAATTATATGAAATGTTATAAATATTACTTTCACATTTAAGTATCATTGTAATACTATCTTCAAGAAAACAGATATGAATCTAGATATGAAATTTGATGGGCTGGGCTTATATGAAAATTTTGTTTTTATTTTTATTTTTTGGGTTGATGGGTTATGCAAGAAACCAAAATCAATTGGATACGAGTTGGGTACAACCAATTATACCCGATACGTACTCAATTGTACCCATAGTCAACGTCCCGTACCCAGGGGTCTTGGAGCGTACCTGATCCGTACCCGGTACGTACCCGAGCGTACCCATGTATCATTGCTCATATATACCTAGGATATGAACTTATAGCATTGAGCATATATCTTAGCATTTGCTGGATATCTGAATTTATTCTAGAAAATTTATCCCGCCATCATCATATGCATGCAAATGTGTACCTTATTCTTTGAGTCAAAAATATACAATTGTTCAAACCTTGACATATCCTATGAGTTAGTGAACAAAGATATGATTATGTGGTAATTATAGCATCTTGTAGTATTTTCCCACTTCTACAACAAAAGGTTAAAATCTTGGTAGTGAAATGCTACTACCTTTGACTGTTTTATCTATCCACATGAGAGCCTTATAGCTCTATCACACAACTTTTCTTTGTCCGAACACCTACATTTTTACCCTATCCTTTCGTCGGTATTGACATGTCACTTTGGTATGGAGTGATGATGAGATATGCACACACAAAAAAATCTTCAAAATGACAATTTAGTTGGTTGTTTAAAGAGAAAGAAGATCGAGGTTGGTTTATTAAATAGATAGAAGCAAATGGATATGGTGTATGATATATTTAATGGTAGGGAAGGCCATTATTTTGTATTTATCAAATTTTTCAAATATTTTTAAATTACTTTATATTGATGATGATTAGGTGTGACACACACATGAAAGGTTGAGGGTGAAGGAGTGTGATAGGATCTCCTATTGAGAAGTGAGGGGGTAGTGAGTTAATTATTTAAAGTAAAATTAATTGAAATTAAAAAAGTAAAAAGTTCTAAAAATAAAGAATTTAGGTTTTTCTGCATCACATTAACTTTTATATTAAAATAATAATATAGGATGTCTAATAACAAATTATAAATCCTTTTTTGTTTTTTACACTAGCATTTATATTGCACAAGTGATGTGCTCGTTTTAGAGCACGTTTACAACCCCATTTTAGTGTCGATTCTCGCTATTTTGTATTGGTTTTATGCACATTACATCCGGTTTTACCTTGATCTTGTCCTCGAGCTGTTTTTAGGTTATTTCAGGTACTTTTGATGATTTCGAGGTAAAATAAGACTTGTTCGAGGCTTTGACACTTTTATCAAGAGTTTGGATGCGCGTATCATAGCTTGGGCATGCGTTCCAAGTCACTCTCGAAGATCCCATAAACTCCAGAAACCATTAGACACTTTAAAGGAGTTGTTCAGCAAGGTTCAGGTTCAAATTCGACCGAATCTGATATCCATTCGGTCGAATGGAAGATAGGGATTCAAGCACATAAATCAAGCTCTCAGGAATAGCCGAATGAACACTCATTTGGCCGAATCAAGGCCCATTCGGCCGAATGGTTGCACTCATTCGGCCGAATGTTGGACAAGGTGCAAAAACGCCAAGCTCCTGTTTTAGGCGAATGACCACCCCATTCGGCCGAATGGCCACCCATTCGGCCGAATCCCCTCTTCATTTGGCCGAATGGTATTCTTTCCCGCAGTTTTTGGTCCTTTCTTTAGCAGGCGCTCGAGGGTTTTTTCTAGGGTTTTACCCCTTATGTCCCTAGGGAATAAATACCCTCTTGCTCTGTAAATAACCCTTATGCCTACTTTGAAAGCTCTTGTGCCTCAACCTAGAACATCAGTTTAAAGCTTTTCATTTCATTCATGCATTAGTCTAGATTTACAGCTTTCGTTGCACTTCCTTTCAAGCTTTGTATTTCGGATTCAGAATTACTTTCGTTCACGCAATTTCATTTATGCAAGGTATCGATTCTTTTCTGTTCTATTTCATTTAATGTTTTCATTTATTGCTTTTGGTAATTACATTGCTTTTTCTATTATCGTTTCTTTGTTTACGGTTTTGATAGAGTAGTTGTCGTTCTCTTGTTTACGTACATTCAAATTGTTCATGCTTTCAATCATGTCCTTTATCATTGTGTATGCTCTAGTCTTTATTACTATGTGTGAGTAGTTTCCCTAGGGGTTTGATTGGTGAAACCCTAGGTTGGCTCATTCTTCATGCGTATAGTTAGGGTTTGAGATTGTTGATGATTGATTGATTGATATTCGATGCGAATCTTGTCCTGCCACTCCTTTGGAGACATAGGGCGATTATAGGTTGTTCATGTGATTTATAGGGTCACAAACTTCCTCTCGTCATCTTGAGTGTCATGATTTATTGTTGACTGATTTCTTCTAATTTAGCGTATTGATAGTTCGATTATTCTTCCTAGAGTGGAACTGATTTGTCCCCGTTTTCCTTTCATAGCATATCATCGTTTTAATTCTTGCTTTATTTTTCTGTCATTAGATTCATTTAATCAAATCCCAAATAAACCCCTTTGCATCAAGTCTAGAGACTATCGACCCTTTTCCTTATGGTTCGGTCCCCGACTTACCACTACACTAGTTGTAGTAGTATTAGGGTGTTTACAAATATTGTTTGTATTACTATTCTTTTAGTTAAACGACCTAAAAGAACGGTTATCAAAATGGCGTTGTTGCCAGGGACAAGGCGTTGTGTTTAGATTATAGTCTTGGTGTAAGTCATTTTTGTTTTATTTATATTATTGTCTATTAATTTGCTTGTCAGTATTTACACTTGATCTCTAGTGTTGTTTGCATGCCATATAGCACACGTAGATCAAATCAACAACTAGAACCATACGACCCTGAGGTTCAACGCAGCAAACAGAGAATTCCAGCCCAAACCTCGTCACAACCAAATATTTCCACCCCCCCCCCCCCCCCCCCCCCCCCGCTACACCACCAATGGACGAAAACCAATAACTATTTGGTCAATTTAGGACACCTGGATCCCAAGAATTTCAAGGAGGTGTAGTGTTACCCATAGCCCCAAACCATTATCACATACATCCTCAATTCACCCGGATGGTGAAGGAGACCCCTTTTTGTGGTTTGAGAAATGAATGCCCTCTCCAACACTTGGAGGCATTCTCAGATATTTGCGATCTCATACCTCCATTCCTCAATAGCCCGGATTATGTACGGATGCATTTATTTCACTTGAGTTTATCTGGTGATGCTCGGGATTGGTATAAATGCCTAGAGCCCAACTCAATCATTAATTGGGCTCAATTAAAGACAACATTTCTAGAAAGGTTCTATCCCACAGTTCGAACGCAGGATTGGCGTAAGAAAATTGCGTCATTCACTCAAGAGGATGATGAGAACCTTAGTGCCACTTGGAGTCGGTTTAAGAGAATGATAAGAGCATGCCCCCATCATGAGTACGGGGAGAACCATCTTAATACATTCTTCTATGATGGTCTAAATGACTCCACCAAGGCACTCCTAGACTCGGCTGTTGGTGGCCAACTCTCGAAAATCCCATGCAATCAAGTGAAGGCTAAGATTGAGGAGGTTGCTAAAAATAGCTCTTGGGGAGGAGCAAGGGGTAGTGGATTACCGAGAGGAGGGATGGATTCAAGAAACTTGGATACGATTAGTTCAAAAATCAAGGCTATCATGGATAAGAAGCTGTCCAAGTTCAAATACGCCCAAGGTAGCTCCAATGTATCATCGGTTAAAGAGACGCCCTTTTCATGTAGAATCTGTGGGGGTACCAATCATGATACATCATATTGTGGGGGTACAAATTCTGAGCACATAGCGGCTGTTAAATATGGGGGGTATAACCAAGAAGGAACCCCAGTCATGAACTATGATGGATACGGGTATAATCCCGATTATGTGGTAGCTGTAGGGTATGGTGGTCAAAACCAAGGGTTTGCTCAGCAAGGTCCTTACAACAATCAACCCTTTAGACCTCCCTTCAATCCAAATTCTAACCAAGGGAACTCCTACCAAGGGTACAACTCTACCAATCAAGCGAATGGGAGTTTTCCTAGGCCAAATGGGAATAGGCTGTACCCTCAAATTCCAAGACCCAACACCAACCTACCCTATCCATCTACACAGCCTCAACCAAACCCGCCTCCAACTAATGAATTCCTTTCCACCCAAGTGAACTCCCTTGAGCAGCAAAATCAAACCCTCTCGCAAATCAATCAAACTTTGATAAATCAAATGCAACAACTTCAAGCGCAGCAGAAATTGTTTAAATCACAGCTTGCGCAGATGACTAGTCCACCCCCACCTTGCTACTTCCTTCTCACCCTCAACAAAACCCATCCACCCAACCTCCACCACAAAACTCTCCTGACTCCAACCCTAAGCATCACACCTTTAAGGCGATCTTCCTAAGATCTGGAACCTCATATCTTGCTCTAGTTGTAGCCAATGGAGATGATTTAGGGGAAGATTCCTCAAACGGTAGTGCTTATTTAAGAGAAAATGAGCATAAGGAGAAAATGAGGGTGGTGAAGAAAATAAGGGGCACAATGTCGAAGTCAATGGGCATGAGAGGGAGAAGAAAGATGAAGATGAGAGATGGAGGGAGATATAGGAACGGAGGAAACTTGAGCGTCAACATGCTCCGCCTCTACCTTTTCCTTGCAAGAAGGTAGAGAAGCAATTGCAAGAAAAGTTTCTTAAATTCCTAGAGCATATGAGGCAACTTTAAATGAACATACCATTCTTAGAGGCCATGGAGCAAATGCCACAATATGCTCAGTATCTGAAAAACCTCTTAAGGAATAAGAGAAAGCTTGAGGGCGAGGTTATCAGTTTACTAGAGCAGGTAAGTGCCATCATTCACGGCACATGGGAAAAGAAAGAAAAAGCTAGAGGACCCTTTGTTCTCCTAGTCACCCTTGGAAAACTCAATTCTAAGGGAGCACTTGATGACCTTGGGGCCTCCATTAGCCTAATGCCGATGTCCATTGCTAAACAGCTAACCTGTGAGCTTAAGCCTTCGAAGAAAATAATCCAGCTAGCCGACCATAGTATAAAAGTGTCATGTGGGGAGTTTGAGGACCTTCTGATCCAAGTAGGGAACATAGTGGTACCATGTGACTTCATGGTGCTTGATATAGCCGAGGATCCTTATACTCCCCTCATCTTAGGGAGGGATGCTTAGAAGACTTTAGGTGCCCTGATCGACTGTGAATCAGAAACTATAACCGTTAGGGTAGCCCAAGAGAAGGTTGTGTTTGCCTTTTCTAAGTCTTCAAAGGAACCCATGGTCGAGCGGATTTGTTCCTTTGGGGTGGTCGAGAATGACGCTGCGAAAGAGGTTGAGAGGTGTAATGCTTTTCCTGCCCCAATGATAGTTGAGGTGTCGGATGAGGAGGACGCGCAAGAGCGTCTTATTTTTGGGGTTGCGAAGGGAATTGCTCTGCCAACGGAGATGTATTACAAATCTGAGGGAACCGACGAGCCAGCCCGCAAATGGAAAAGGGCTAGAAAAAGAAAATCTAAAAAGAGACCGATGGCTCCACCCTGGCTTGGGGGAGCCCCACATTATAACCCACCATGACCCTAGTTCTCCATTGCTAACTTCCGCCACTGTGGCTCGATGGAGAGTTTTGACTCCCCATGATGGAGGTGATGGTGATGCTAGGAGTGAATCCACTCCTACGGCAGGTACAATTTCGTTGTTTTCGTTTTCTGTATAAACTTGTGCCTAAATGTGTCGAACTTACCAACGTTAAACAAAAGTACTTACGAGAGATAACCCGTTGTTTGTTTTGTTTGTTTATTTGTATAGCAATAGTTTCCATAATACTGATCTTTGTCCCTTTTATTTCTCCTCTCCCAAGTGCTGAGACGGCTCTTGAGCTGGCTTGGGGGAGGGTCCTTGTGTTTTCAAAGCTTCGAAAGATCAGCATTATTGAAACTATTACCTTGGTTTTTGTTTTAGTTTTTCTTTGCATGTCTAAGTGTGTCAAGATTAATGTGTTGGAGTTGTGAAACTGACATGCTAGCTCCTAACGTGTACATTATAGTGGTCTTATGCATACTCATGTTTTCCTAGCTTTGTGCCTATTTTGGGACCGAATGATTGACTGTTTTCCACCTGACTTAGGGGATCTGGTCCTACTTGGTTTGTGGCTTGGATGACCACCTATTGAGGCACATTTTGACTAGCCTAGTGAGGATTGAGCCTTCTAGGACTCCATTATGAGTCCTATGTTATTAAGTGCTAGTTAGAGAGTCTAAGTATTGTGTCTGTTCTCCTCCAGCATAGTCTTCTTTTCTAAAGGTCAGGGATGATAACACGCTTATAGTTACAACTACATGGCCAAATTGCCTACCATGAATATCGATTGACTTTAGGGTAAGCCAATTTTGTGCCTGTTCTTTTTCTTTGTACCTACATCACCTAACTTCACATGAGCCAAATATTCCCTCTTCTTACCTAGAGGATAGTCAAGTGATCACAGTGAAGTGGTGCCCATTGTCTTGTGATGAAAGATTTTGGTTAATCATTGTCGTATGATATGACTCTTTACATTACTCTTAGTTTATTTCAGAAACATTAGCTTGAAAACAAAAAGAAAAAAAAAGAAAAAAAATAAGAAAGAAAAAGAAAAGAAAAAGAAAAGAAAAAGAAAAGAAATGGAAAATAATAGAAAAAGAGAAATTCGAGAATAAAGTTAGTGTAATGAGTTCATTTATCCGTATCTAGAGAATTTTGGAAAGTGACATTGTCGTCGGAAGTCGTAGCCGTCCTTGGTTTGATTACCTTGGATTGCTTACTATCCTCTATTTGAACTCCATATCCCCAAATTTTACCCTACCTTGATCCCAGCCTACATTACAACCGTTTCCAAACCTAATCGACTTGGCCTGATTAGCAAGTTCTGTGCTGGAGAGTAGATAGGATACAATCCCTAAGATTTCTCCTTAATTGAGTGTTTAATTCCTGACTCATCTTAAGTCGGATGATTCTAAGCGAAACACATACCGTATTAAACACACGAGCGTAATAGAAATTTCCCACATCTTTTGGGAAATAGCATGGGGAGCATGGACTTGTGACCTCATTAGGTAGTGGGTAGCATGGCCTGTGTTGTAGCTTTTCCAGTAATCCCGAGTCTGTGGAAAACGTTGTTCATCTTGGTATTATGCTCTTTTGAGCCCATTGTACTTGCACACCCATGGCTAGGGAAGAGTTTTGCGCGTACACGGCTGGCATTATCTTGTTTTCCGCTCACCTTGCTTTTCATGAGCTTTGCTCATGGTGTTGCCTTGCTAGTTCATTTGCTAGGGACTAGCAAAGGATTGGCTTGGAGGAAGTTGATGTGCTCATTTTAGAGCACGTTTACAACCCCATTTTAGTGTCGAGTCTCATGCTTTTATATTGGTTTTATGCACATTACATTCAATTTTACCTTGATCTTGTCCTCGAGCTGTTTTTAGGTCATTTCAGGTGATTTCGATGATTTCGAGGTAAAATGAGACGTGTTCGAGGCTTTGACACTTTTATCAAGAGTTTTAATGCGCGTATCATAGCTTGGGCATGCGTTCCAAGTCACTCTCAAAGATCCCATAAACTCCAGAAGCCATTAGACACTTCAAAGGAGCTGTTCAGCAAGGTTCAGGTTCAGATTCGACCGAATCTGACATCCATTCGGTCGAATGGAAGACAGGAACTCGAGCACATAAATCAAGCTCTCGGGAATAGCCGAATGAACACACATTCGGCCGAATCAAGCCCCATTCGGCCGAATGGTTGCAGTCATTCGGCCGAATGGTGGAAAGGGTGAGAAAAATTGAGGCTTCTAATATGGGCGAATGAAGAATCATTCGACCGAATACACCACTCATTCGGCCGAATCTACACTACATTCAGCCAAATGGAGACTGTTTCCAAAGTTTTTGGTTTTTTCTTTATCCGGTGCTTGAGGGTTTTTATAGGGATTTACCCCTTATGTTCATAGGGTATAAATACCCCCTTATTCTGTAAATAACCCTCATGCCTACTTTGAGAGCTTTTGTGCCTCAACCTAGAACATCACTTTAAAGCTTTTCATTTCATTCATGCATTAGTTTAGATTTACAGCTTTCGTTGTTCTCGTTTTCAAGCTTTGTATTTTGGATTCGGATTCTCTTTTGTTCACGCTATTTCATTTATGCAAGGTATCGATTCTTTTCTGTTTTATTTCGTTTAATGCTTTCAAGTATTGTTTCCGGGAATTTCATTTCTCTTGCTATTATCGTTGTTTCATTCACAGTTTTGATAGAGTAGTTGTCGGTTTTGTTATAGGTCTTCGTTTTTCGTTCTCTTGTTCATTACATTCAATTTGTTCGTCTTTTCAATCATGTTCTTTTTCGTTGTTTATGCCCTAGTCTTTATTACTATGTGTGAGTAGTTTTCTTAGGGGTTTGATTGGTGAAACCCTAGGTTGGCTCGTTCTTCATGCGTAGAGTTAGGATTTGAGATTGTTGATGATTGATTGATAGATATTCGATGCGAATCTTGTCCTGCCACTCCTTTGGAGACATAGGGCGATTATAGGTAGTTCGTGTGATTTATAGGGTCACAAACTTCCTCTCGTCATCTTGAGTGTCATGATTCATTGTTGACTGATTTCTCCTAATTTAGCATATTGATAGTTTGATTGTCCTTCCTAGGGTGGAACTGATTTGTCCCCGTTTTCCTTCCATAGCTTATTATCGTTTTAATTCTTGCGTTATTTTTCTGTTATTAGTATAGTTCTATCCAACCCCCATATAAACCCTTTGCATCAAGTCTAGAAACTATCGCCCCTTGTCCTTGTGGTTCGATCCCCGACTTACCACTACACTAGTTGTAGTAGTATTAGGGGGTTTACAAATTTTGTTTGCATAACTATTCTTTTAGTTAAACGACCTAAAAGAACGGTTATCACCTACCCACTTCCAATGCTTGAAAGTTAACTACTTGATTATGATGATTGCTCCCCGATCATACTACCCCTTCTTGCAATCTCTCACTAAATTGTGTTGTATGCCATTTATACTAAAGTTAAGGGTTCCTAGTTCTAAGATCTCTTCGATCTTTGTCAAAGTTGTCATCAAGTCCTGCAAGAAACTAATACAACCTATTTTGATGCACGATTTGGTTATACATGACAATGTCTTCTGCGTCTTTCATAGGATTAAGCATTATCCTGTCAATCTCTTCCCTATGGACATGTGTTTGTTGTAATACACTTCAATTTATTCTTGTCCCTGCTTGATTGTGTTGGATTTGATGGTAAGTTCAAATATTTGTGATTTGTCCCTACCACTACTGTATATTGCTTCTATACCCTTCCATAACTCTCTTGTAGTCGGGAAATCCAAGAATTGATTCGCCATGTCTGATTCTATGTTTTCTATTTTCCACAAAATACCAACCAAATCCTTCGAGGCTCATCGATTGTACTCTTGGTCAACATTGGAAGATGATCAACAATGATATGGTTGAGATGTCCTTATCCTCCGATGGCCAGGTGCATTAAGCATGACCATTTGGTATAGTTTTGGTAGTTTGATTTCTCATATAAATGTATGGATGAATTGTTATTGTCAGTAGCAAATTTGTTAGTGTTTAACTGTTGTAAAGTGCAACAATTAGCTCTTGGTAACTGATGATTCTGGTGGAAAACTCATGGCTTATAGGGAAGGTTCTAGGTTGATGATGAAGCAGTTTTTTTCGGGTATGGGGTTTGGCCGAAAATTGGCTTTAATACCATGAAGAAATTACTGCACTTTTGTGTATTAATTTCTTACGTATAACGATGCTACGTGCAGGTTTTTCATATTTACAACCATTCCTAAACTACAATTCTATTTAAGTACCTGTATGATGTGGTCTTTAATTGGTTGACGCTACTATTTTTTTTATTGATTTTGATTTGGTCTTAATTCCATTCTAGGGATTTGTTATAATTGGAATCATGTTTCTTTTATTTTATTGTATAACTACTTGCAAGTAGGGGTGTCAAATCGGGTCAACGGGTCGGTTCTGGGTTGACCCATCGCGGGTCGGTTCTTATCGGGTCAATTTTTCCTATCAGGTCGGGTCGGGTTAGGACGGGTCATTATTGGGTCGGGTTAAATCGGTTATTTGCTTGGTCGGGTTTGGGTTGGGTTGTATTCGGTTCGGGTCAAGGTCGGTTCTAGTACAATTGGGTTGGTTCCTGAACGGGTTATTTCGGGTTCGGGTCAAGGTCGGTTCTGGTAAAATCAGATTGGTTTCTGAACGGGTTATAACGGGATATTTCGGGTCAAGGTCGGTTTTGATGAATTGGACAATGATGATGGTTAATTCATAAATTGGACAATGATAATGTCGATAAGTCGTTTAAAGACAAAGTATTTATGAGGTAATGATTATTAAATGTGTATTATCCTATCAAACTAGTGTATGATATGTATCTTTAGTGAATCAATGTATGATATGTATCATATTTTTATGACTATTATATATATCAATTATCTATATTATGCATATATATCATATAAATGTATAATCTATTTGATGATTGAATTATTCTATTAAATACGAACAAGTATCGAATGTCAGATATAGACATATCTATCAAACAAACTCAAATTAAGATAATCAATTAAGTATGATAGATTTAATCGAATCAAATCAATAGTGAATATTGATATAAATAGAGGAATTTTATGAAAACTATATTTTAGTTTTTTATTTAATGTTATTTAAAGAGTAGGTTGTAGGAAAATAATTGTCATTTTGGAAAGAAAAAGACCTCAATGAGATTTATGGAACAATGAAACCCCAAATTGTAAGGCTCTAATCTCACTTTTCATAAGTTTTTCTTTTATTTGAATATTTAGTAAATATTTTAAAAATTTTATTTTCATAAATGTACTTATTTGGTTTCAAAGTTATTAGATATTAGGTAAAAAATAGGTTTGTTAAGATTAAGTCATATTCACGTATATTCAGATTATTAACACATCTAGAGAATTCGGGTAACGAATTGTTATAAATCGAGTTATATCGGTTATATATCGGTTTCGGGTCGGGTGTGTAATGGGTCGGGTTTGTAACGGGTCGGGTTCTTAATGGGTCGGGTCCCTAGTGGGTCGAACACGGGTCGGGTTCGGGTCTATGAATATCGGGTCAAATCGGTTTCGGGTTAATTTCATGTTGGGTTGGGTGGGTTTTCGGGTCTCACTTTTCGAGTCATAATCAGGTCGGGACCGGGTCGGTTTCGGGTAACTTAACGGGTCAGGCATGATTCTGACCGCTCTACTTGCAAGTCTAAATGTCAATATAACTAATTACAGTTCTTAATAAATATCTAAAATTTTGAAAAGTAATTTGTTAAATACTAAAGAACCATAAAATTCAATCCTTAAAGCAAATTAGTTATTTATCTATTTACCCTCTTCTTTGGAAGTATATAATCTAAAACAACAGTACAGTCAACATCAAGTGTTAGATTAATAGTATTAACCCTTGAATTACTTGTTGATCCCGTGTCCAACAACTCTAAAACTGATGATTACAAGTTTACAACATAAACAACTAAACAAGTAGAGCATAAGTACTGAGGAAAAAAATAAGTAAATTTTATTGAATCAAATCATTGGTCCTAAGTATGAACACATACTTTAAAATTATAGGGCCTATGATCTAAGTTTATAATTAGCCAATGTAATCAGTGATTCACCTGATTCCTCCACGATGATGGCAACAACCCTTTGGTTGAATATAGAATGGGAAAAAGAATAATACCGAAGCTACTTATATTAAGCCTAGAAGCTGGAGTTACGAGATAATCGTCTGCTTCCTAACCACACGTCACTCAACCAAACGTTCATTAGAATTATCCAATAAAAAACACAATAAAAATTACTTCTTTGGTCTCCACTAAAATACATTACTTATTATAATATGATGAGAATTTGTAATTAAATTTTTAAAATTTTGACTCTATAAATAAAAATAGAGTAAATATTAAAGGACAAAGATAGTAAAATCCAAGTATCCAGAGAGCCTCATTGTTTCCATTTCGAAAGCCATAAGAGAATTGGACTCTCCAGATCCAGATCCAAATAAAATTTAGAAGGGACCCGTTTACCCTTTTGATGCATTGGATTATATAAGATAGGAAGATATAATAGGTTAAAAAAAAAAAATAGGTGTAATCTATTCAAAACGCTGTCATATAAAATTAAGAGTAGATTTATGATTATAGAAATATCATATGATTGCGTATTTGCTCGCACGACCCATAAATAAAATAATGCCCAATTGCCCATCTGTAAACATGACCACTAACCTTAACTTATAAAATATAAAATGAAGAAAATTAAGCCACCCCTTTCCCCCCTATAATCCCACCATTTCCATTCCCACCTCAACACACTTACTCCATCATATCATATCATATAAATCCTCTTTCCCTCCCTCCTTTTCCATGTATTTTCGAGGCAACTTTTGTGCTTGGTTTTTATTTTAAGGTGCTCCATATAATTATTAATCATGGTTATGGAAAATAGACATAGAACTAGCTCATCATATGTCACCCATGAACAAGACGACCCGCAAAGCTCATCAGAGAATGGACCACCCGATTCGCCATTCTCCGGCGACGACTCACGAGCAACCGCGCCTTCTCCTAAGAAAAGGTCAGTTAAATTTTATTTATTAGTTTTTTACTGGTACTTATGAATTTGCTAAATATGTTTGTTTTTGTTGTTTATCTTGACGTGGAACGTAATTAACTTTTGCTAATGATGTTGGGGGAGTTTAGCAGAAGGAGCATACAGAAGAGAGTGGTATCAATACCGATAGGAGATGTTGATGGATCAAGGAGTAAAGGGGAGGCATATCCACCGCCTGATTCGTGGGCTTGGAGGAAGTACGGTCAGAAACCGATCAAAGGTTCTCCTTATCCCAGGTGTGTATGATTTTATGGTACACCATGCTGTATGTGATCAATTCTCTGTGTGTTTAAGCTCAAGTAGCCAGACACCGGTGTCAGAGCTTAGTAGGGAGGCGTATATTAGTGTAGAAAGCGGCTGAAGCTAACGTACGCCTCCCAATGGAGTGGTTGGAAACCAATCATGGGGTGACCACTTTCCAACTAGGGAGCGTGTATTCACGTTGAATCTTCCATTTGAGCATATGTCCAATTTATTAAAATATATTTTAGTTTTTTGGCAGAAAGCCCAATTTTTCTTATATCAATTATCAAGTATCTAGAGAAAATAAAATTAAATCAATTATTATGTTCATTACTTATAGATTTGTCTTTTGAAATATTTAATTATATACAATCT
The DNA here is from genome assembly GCA_026401315.1 of Dysphania ambrosioides. Taxonomy (NCBI): domain Eukaryota; kingdom Viridiplantae; phylum Streptophyta; class Magnoliopsida; order Caryophyllales; family Amaranthaceae; genus Dysphania; species Dysphania ambrosioides. The sequence goes on from CM048672.1 coordinate 12,650,607, forward strand.
TTATAAAGACGTAAACTTTTCATTTCTTTTTTTAGACACTTGTGCTCTTTTAGTTTTTTTTTCTATTTATTTCTTTTTTGCGTAAATTTCAATATAAATTTAATTTAAATATTTGTAATGGTGTATTTGTAAAAATTATAAAAATCTCACATTTGAAAAAAAATATAGAAATTGAGACAAATCTATTAAAATTCTAGCTGAATATGTTATTTCATCTATATTAGGGTGAATTTATAATTGAAATTGGTTATAAAATATACAAAGACTAAAGAAAATATGAATTTAAATAATTTAATTTATCTTCACCGAGCTTAAGATTAAACGCGACTAAAAAATTTAAAATCGTAAAATTAACATTTTAAAACTTTCCTATTGTAGCATGGTTCTCCAACTAAAACCTCACAAATGGGAGACACGAGAAGTTAAGTGTTTTGCAATTAAACTTGAATTTCAGTTTACAATTCTACTCCGAATTTATGTATTTTTGTATGGTAAAATAGTTGTCTTTTCTGAACCCTGCAACATATTACATTTTTGGTACTTAGGAGAACATGAGAAGATTCTATAACACGTTCTCACGTATTTGATGTTTGACATTTTGGTCACATTGGATATAAAAGTTACTTTATAAGTGTAGAATCATATCATTATCCAAAAACTCGTGTATTCAATTAATATCATTAAAAAAAAAAAAAAAAAGGCGTAATCAATCCAATCGATTTGTGAGGAGAAAGATAAATCTTTTGCCCAATACCGACAATGACCCCAAAACGTAGGAAAAAGATTTTTATAACATTACAACTTTAATAGTAACATTTCTATTTTGACTATGTGTATTCAAATATATTACTTCATATTTTATTATTGCTCAATTATAATTTTGTAGGTTACAATTTAAAAAGTTAATCTTACATTCTTGTAATGTTATAAAAAATAATCTATTTTTAATTGAAATCAGGTAAAATCCATTTTAATGTAAATTTTTAGAATATAAATTTTTATAATTTTTTATCTAACAAAATTAGAAATAAAATATATAAAATAATCTCTTAAAAATTATTAAAATGTCAAATGCGAAAAAAAATGAGAATAGAAAGAGAATGTGGATAGTGATACACCTTACTTTCCATTAAAATTGCCTCATTTCTATATATAAAGTCAAAATTCAAAAAAATTGATAAACATTATCATGTTATAAAAAAATTAATATATTCATGTGAAATCTTATTGAATTCATCTAAATATAAATTTATAATATTAAAATTTCATAATTATTTGTCTTTCTGATTTTGAGGAAAAAAACGTTTAAAGTCATATTAAAAAATCGTAAAAAGGCAAATGAGGAAAAATTTGGACGCATCGGACATGTTACGTGGTGCTACGAAAAAAGCTTATCTAGCAACTACTGTCTTAGTGGTTATTGTTTTACGTGCGCACCAACTCCTCCTTTCCTTTTCACAATGATAAAAATGCCTAAATATTCATGTGGTTTCCTTTGTATTCGTTGGTTTGCATTAATTTTTCAGCTTTTGGTTTCTATATTTCAGGGGATACTATCGATGCAGTAGCTCCAAGGGATGTCCTGCTAGAAAACAAGTAGAAAGAAGCCGTGTGGACCCCACAATGCTGATAATCACCTATGCTTGTGAACACAACCATGCTCTACCAACCTCTAAACACCCCCAGCACCACCACAACCACCAACTACCACCGCAACCAGTCAATGCCGTCTCGCCAAGCATTCCATCTCCCGCCACTCCTCCTGCCTCTGCTGATCCAGCAGACTTCGCTGAGGACGGTGGCGAGGAGCGGTCTCCGTCGTCACCGTTGCACATTAATCCATTTGGTGATCCACCCCATTTAGAGTTTGTAGGTGACACTTTGATGTTAGGAAATGTGGGCCGGGTTGAGTACAGTTGGATATCTGACTTATCATTTGATACGCCGGCCCTAGTGGGACCCAAATGCGATGATGCTGAGATGGCAACATTTCCAATGAAAGAGGAAGATGAATCATTGTTTGGGGACTTGGATGAGCTTCCTGAATGTTCTCTAGTTTTCCGACGCGGCCAACGGAGCATTGTCAGGTGTACTACCGCCACTCCAATATGCGGTAGTACATGACAAAAGAGGGAATTTTTACTTTGAAACTTTCTTACTTCATTTCAAAAATTAAATTGCAGTGTAAAAAGTTGAATTTTGAAGATCTAAACAAAGATAGCTATCATTTATTATTTCAAGCGATGGATGCAGTATTTGTTTTTGACATGTTTAGGTTCATCAGTTTTTTTTGTGATTGTTTAGTTTGTCATGTAAACACCAAGACGTGTTGTTATACTATAATACAGAGAGTTGGAGAATTCATACACCAATGCTTTTGGCTCGACTGTTGGTTCGGTTGAAATATTTTCAGTACTGATTCAAAGATCATGCATAGGTTGTAATCTTCTTGTGAAGATTTTTTCATTTATGATCACAGGAACCAAAATATGTGCAACCCACCCCTTTGAGAAGTTGATCAATCTTGCATGCACTAAGTACTAGTCAACTTCAAGTGGGTCTAGCCGTCTGGTGGTTGATAGCTAAGCAACTATATTTCGGTACAAGTTTGGATGGCTTAAAATGTCCTGGCAGGCGAGCATCATTTCCTGGTTTCTGAAAATAAACCTTTAGTTGCCGGAATTCTGTAGTTACCGTTGCAGTTGTCTGAATGGTGTTTTCTACATCGAGTTAATAATATTTCAGCCTCCTCGATCTGGCGATCTCAGTACAGTTCCTTGTCACGGGGTTGTTGATAATAACAGGGCTACTCCAAGAAGCTTGTTTATCACTTGGCTATTTATTCTGAGTAGGTTGCCTACAATATATGGACTAAGAAGGCATTTCTAATTCATATATAGTATAAATCATTGTGTATATAGTAAGAGTTATTTTCGTAATTTTCTTTTTATATATGCGATTATTATTTTTATATCTAAGATTGTTATTTTTGTACCTAAGATTATTATTTCTGAATATGAGATCGTTATTTTTATACCTGAAATAGTTACTTCTATATGTGAGATGGTTATTTTTATATAAGAGATCGTTATTTCAATATATGAGGTAATACCACCTACATATGAGATAATAATACCTACAGTCCTATATATGAGATAATACCGTCCATAAATGAGACCTCAATTAAACATTTTTTTTCTTTTTTTCTTTTTTTTTTTACCGTAATATAAATTGTCAAATTTATATAGGTATAAATTAGAAATTTCTCACGGACAAGTTGTTGTGCTGGAAGTTGATTTCTTCTTAGGCTTGTGGTTTCTTTTGAAAGAGTACGTTGTGAGACTGTGGATCATTTGTTTTTCTTTCTTCGTTTTGTTCCAACTCTACTTCAATTAGTTTAATAATGAGTAGCAGTTACAAATTGCCTTGCTATGCCAGTATTGGCAGAGAAGAAATTAAAGATCAAGGGTGTACATTTTCATAAAGTTGGGAAACATGAGCAATATCATACAAGGGCAACAACTCAAGTACATGGTATAATGGTTACCCATCCTTTAGTCTCTATCTCCCGCATTCATGAGGAGCTCCAAGCTGCATACATGAGATCCTTAGACACCTTAATCATAGGATCACCTGTTGCTGCTTACCGTTGCTTATTGATTGCTTCGTCTCCTATTTTTGTTTTGCCTTAATCTTCGTCCTAGTCTACTACTTTCATTACCATTGTTTGGGGTTAACAGGGATAGTCATATCTAACAATGATTTGTTGTCGAATCTTCTAGAACCTTCATCAACATCGTCGTTATCATTCCTGAAGCAAAGCCAAGAACTAGGTAAGATAGAAAGACCGCCAAACAACATTGAACACGAAGTTAAAAACTGAGTACTCTTGTAAAGAGCTTATACTGTTTGGATAAAAATTTAAAGCCTTGAATTTGACTTGGGAATCGGCATTTTTTCAATAACGAAATAATTTACATCAATTTATTGCCCCTTCTTTAGCCCATGACAACTAGATTATTTAGTTAAGTCGATGACAACTAGATTATTTAGTTAAGTCGATGACAATCAGTGTGGTACCAAGACATGTCTCTATACACCAATTGTGGGAAAGAATCAAGCAAGATCAAAAAAGAAGTCAAACAAAATGAAACAACTAAGGAAACAGATCAATCAAACTTGCATTAGTGATTGTAGAAGAGCGATTTCAAGGTATAAAAGTATGAAATATACTTGTATATAAGTCGTGTACATTGTTCATAATTATTTAATAAGAAAAACTGAAATATAAAAAAACAAAGAAGGCTCTAAACCTTCATGGTATCAGAGTAGGATAATTGGTCATTTTACCATCATCTACAGAAAAAAAAATCTGTAATTCCGATATCAACGAAAGAAGGGAAAGGTGGGCTAAAATAGACCAAAAATTAAGGTGTATCCAATAAAAATGCAGATTCATTAACTGCTGCATCATCCAAGAGCCTTCTAATGACAATTGTGAGTATAAAGAAAGCCTCATCAATCAAATCCGTACAATAAAAAATACTTTCAAGCTAAATGTGTAAGCATCTAGAACATTACTAATATATAGACATTAAAAATCGTACACTTTTTTTTCTCGAGGGACAGGATGATCTGCAGAAGTCCGGTCGGTTAGGATTTTCACCAAGGAAACAAAAAGGGATAGCCGTAAAGAGTTACTACAGTAAGCAACTAGTTTGAGCAGCAGCCTATCTTCTTCCAAGTTGAGGTCTCGTTTTTTATATTTATACTCTCTCCATGGGATGGAACAGCCGATGCAGAAGCATCACCAGCCTCAACTGCCTTCTTGCTGACAATACGATGAATCTGAGTAAGAACCTCAGTGAAAGCTAATTCCACGTTTGTTGCCTCGAGGGCAGAAGTCTCCATGAAGAAGAGTCCCTCCTGCTCAGCAAAAGCCTTCCCTTCCTCAGTTGTAACAGCCACCAAATGTCGAAGATCTGACTTGTTACCAATCAGCATGACTACAACATTTGGGTCAGTGTGCTGCCGTAGCTCTCTCAGCCACCTTGCAGCATTCTCAAATGTAGCTTTCCGGGTAACATCATAAACAAGCAAAGCAGCAACAGCTCCTCGATAGTAGGCACTGGTTATGGCACGGTACCTATTTTAACAATAGAGAGAGGTCCAATCTGTGATTACTGTCATCGAAAAACTATAAGAATACGGAGTATGATTTACTCAAACATGGTAGATGTACCACTTCTCACAGATGTTTAAAAGAAAATATTTAAATTGCAAGAGCCAGAAAATGGAAGGGAAATAAATGACACTGCGTCAAAAGCAAACTTTACAAATGGGAGGAAAGGTACAGCTGAAGTGTCTGAAATCCATATGCAATACTCCAATTAGGGAAACCACTTCTCAAGTATCAAGTTAAATAAAATCAAGATCATTTGGTAACTGATAAGAATGACATTCTGCCATCAATCACTAAAATTGGATAAAATATATGTTTCCAGGGAATTTTGAATCCAATCATTGTAATCAGATGAATCCTATGAGTCCACGGGTCCAAACCTACTATCTATTGCACATCATTCCCTAATTATATACTCATACCAGGGACCAAAATGCAAAAAGATGAAGACAGGCCCCACACCAAATGGATCTTCTAATTTGATACCATATGGGTATGTGCGGGAGATAATGATTCACATATTAAGATCTGAAAAATAGGAAAATGAGGAAAGCAGTTTAAGAAAGTGAACCAGAATCCTTTGCAAAAGAAAATTTTTCACTGTTGAACATAGTATGGACGTGTGTGTCTCCACTCTCCATGTAAAAGGAATAAAATTCATTGCAAACGCCTTATTACTTTATCCCTCATTAGGATGCAGATTTTCAATAATGATCCCATGTTGTAAAACAAGAGCATAGGGAACAAAGAAAAAGGCAAGTAACTACCATGTCTACCAAATAAGTAAAGCACAAGATAACATGGAATATCTGTTCTTAAATATAGGGAAAAATGGCAGGTTATTCAACCCCTAAATGACATAAAATAGGATACTGTGGCTACTCCAGACATTTTTCTACTTGTCTTTGAGCATTTATCCATCCTTCATACTGATTCAGTTTTTTCCTATCAAGTACTAAGATTTAAAGATCACAAGTACTGAGATCTAAAGAGAAACTCCTCCTTAGCATGCACATACAAGTAACAGCCTCCTCAAACCAATTAGAGCACCCAACAATGTAAATAAGCAAGCTGTTCAGTGATCCACGCTTATTTGTTGTCCACACATACATGAAACCATATTATTTACTTTCATCATCACAAATACAACATTGTTTTAGTGCTCCAATGTTAGTTGTTGTGGGACCATCTCGAGTGCCAAAATTACCCTACAAAAATTATTAATCACCCTAATAATTTTTCTGTTTCGATGTTTGCTACAACACTTTTTTCTACATCCTCATGGCTCTTGTCATGATCGAAATAACCCTATTTTCAAAATAATTCTACCATACCTCCACTGAGTTAAGACAAGATAACCTTTGCTATGAGTTGGAGATGTACTAGATGTCATTTTGAAAGTAGGCTAATTTGAAAATAAGCAAGTCTTTGTTACTCAGAAACTAAGATTCTGGGGCATTCTTTTATGAGACAGGTATATGTATAAGATGGATGAATAGTCACAAGTGAGAAAGTACAAGTCAAATATGAATATGCAAAAGCCATCCGATCTATTGATGGTTGACATTTCTTAAATAGTGCCACAATGTTATTCAAAAGGCATCCTGTCAATCAGTGAAGGTCTCCAAAAAATGCATCTTAACCTATACACTGCAACCAGCCTGACATATCCCAAAATCCTCTCATTGTTAAAAGCCAAGTGAACTGCAATTGCTTAACCAAATATTACAGCTTCTCAAGATAAAACGATAAGACAAACACAATGGTTTATAAAGCATAGTTCTATAGACCAGTAAAATGTAATTCTTTACCTTCCAAGAAAATTATAATTCATCCCACAGTAGAAAATGTACCAATTAGCAAGCCTATGCTCTGAGGCTCAGAAAATCTAATGGAAAGCCAAAAAGAACATCTATTTTGACTGCTAAAATCCAAGTAAGACTGTTATAAAGGCCCCTAAAGAGAGATGCTTAATTGAGCAGCTCAAAGTAGCTAGCTAGGTCAGAGTTTACATTTAACACACCCATTAATATACCTATATGTAGCTTAAATCATTGCACGTATTAATATTTGTTCACAGGCTCACAACAAAGGTAGCAGCCAGACTTGCCAACAAAATACTATAATTTCAATGATTTTTTCTATATCCTACAAATTTTTATTTCGGACACAATGCAATACAACACTTGAACCTGAATCCAGCAATCCTTTTATACAACAAACTTAAGGAAATAAAACCATATAGTAGAGGAACAAAGCACCTGGCAGATCTCATAGCACTCTGACAAAAATATTCATTCTTCAAGTCTTCTCATAAACTTGTTCAAAATGTGGGTTCAGACTGCTCTAACCAGAAAACTACAGAAAAATAATACAATGATAAAACCGCAAGCTAGATCTGTGTCAAATGTTTTCCAATCTTCCTATAGACTCGTTAAACACCCGCCTTTTAAATATTACACAATACGTTAAGCTTGTAGCTGAGTTTTTTAAGCATGTAAAGTACACATCTTACTTTCTGAAAATGAAAGTATAACATTAAAATACTTTCCAAAGCAAACCAACCTCACACCTACTTCCCTTTCAAACCATGTTTCAATTTAGAGAAGCTGAACAATGTCCTTATAAAACCAAGAAGCTGGAATTCGCAAATAATCTGATGTAACTTCAGAGATTAAACACCATAAAAAATTGATATAGCAAAACATCTAAATGGCGGTAAGGCAGTAACAATGATAAGTTTATAGATAATTTTCAAAGAAAGTGCCATGCCAATATTCTTAATATATTTCCTAACGTCAAAGTACTTTTCATTCAATACTGCTTCTTGATCATAAGTGATGCTGAAAAAATAGCGAAAAAAGGCATACTGGAAGACGAAATTGCATTACCCTCACCATTGACAGAGACTTTCTTGGCAAAATTACCCAACAATTCGTTACCATGATCTTCATTTAAAACCGCCAAAACAAAAAGCCAATTAATGAGATATACATTACATATACATCTTACAAAGAAGAGAAAACAGCAAAACAGATGAGTATGCCAAACACAAAAGCAAGAGGTATGCCGAACTGTGACTCAAAATTATAAAATGCAATTCCATGAAATAAAGGGTTGAGAGGACTCTTCACGAAACCTAAGGAAGAGAGTGCAATTACAAGCTGGCTACACTCAACAAAAACTTAAATTACTGCAGTATGAATTTGTTCCAAGTGTAACATGGCAATTTCCAACACTAAGGTAGTGCCATCTAGTACAGATTTGCCTCATAATCTTTGCGACCACCATTAGAGCATCTTGTGCTATGAATTACAGCCCACTGCCCTCTCCCCTCACCCAAAACCACAAAGTCCTATATATTCTTTATCCTAATGTCACTGATGACATTCTAGATCTGCCCCTTTCTTTTCTAAATAACATTCATTACCACCAAATGACATCAATTCAACTATAAGTATCCATCAAAAAATAAAAACAGCTGCAATCTGTAATAGATTCTAACACCGGTAGCAATTAGGGAGGTTTAATTGTACACAACATTACCCCAAACTAGTTTAAATTAACGAGAGACTCTTGAAGAAACACTGACAGCATTTACAAAGTCTAGACGGACATAATTACACCCTAAAATATTTTAAACGAGAGATCGTTCAAGAAATCACTAAAACAACCTTTTGAAATATAATATTCCATCAAAGAACGAAAGCCTAACGTAACAAAGCTGTTGCCGCAGCTCCTTTTTTCTCTACATTGTACATACCCTTAATGTGACAGCGGTAGCCAAGAACACAGTCCATCTGTGAATCTCTCCACATCTATCTACTGGTTACCATGGACCATCTGCCACTATATTGACAGTCAACCCACATTTTAGCCATGCATTTCATCTTTGCATTGCAATACTGTGACCTCACAATAATTTGATCAATATCTCTATGAGATTTCCTTTCACAACACCAAACATACAATTTTGTCAAGATTCGTAGTACATTTAACCCTCATCTGTTCAAATGATCAAAATCAACTCTGTGAATTAACAATCTTGTCTTCCCTAACATTGTTTTCAGTGCGCCCTAAGACACACATAGTGTCCTTCAATGTCCTTTTCTGAAGCATTAGGTCCATAGAAAAGTAGCTTGCCATGTTTGATTGTGCAAAAAGTTTGTCAAAGTTAGGGTGTGGATGCAGCTATGGTCAACAAATCCAAAAAGCATAAAGAGGTGGAGAGAGGAGACCTAAGGGGATTCTAAATGTAATATAATATACAAACCTCATTATTAAATTGCATGAATTCTCAATAGTTCCTCCAACATGGTAGGAAACCAAGACAAGAACGCATCCCAAACAGCACAGCACATCGCTTTACTTGTGTCATTGGGTGTTCGAAAAGCATAGAAGCAGAACCCATTATCCGATTAATCATCTTTCTCAACCCGTATGTGTCATGCTTGCCCAAGGACAGGCCGTGCTGGTCTTCTCTATTATTCCATATCATTCCTACACACCTCCTCTACCACAACCTATACAAAAACCAGCATGCCCTCTAAGGCAAACAATTCTTCATTCAATCCACCATATAACCACCAACTAGACAAAATTCAAGCCTTCCAATCATTAATCATACCCTAACAAGATCGCAATTTTTCGCTGAAAAAACGCAATTTCGTTAAATTCCAGCCCAGCATAGAAAACCCCACATCATAAAACCAACCACATCACCAATGCACAAAAACCCAATACCCCAAAAACATAACACAAAATTCTCGGGAAACTTCACAAAAACCCCACAAAAAGTTACACAAAACCTAAGAATTAAACACATAAAAACCATATAATATAAACGACAATATTAAATTTCATAAAAATCAGACAACAAAAAGTGGGTATTGTATTCTAAACCTTTCTTGGCCAGCAGTGTCCCAAATCTGAGCTTTGATGACCTTATTCTCAATAGTTAAGCTCCGAGTTGCAAACTCAACCCCAATTGTAGACTTAGACTCAAGATTGAACTCGTTTTTTGTGAACCTAGACAATAGATTGGACTTGCCAACCCCTGAATCTCCAATCAAAACTAGCTTGAACAGGTAATCGTAGTCATCATCAGCTTTGTATCCTGCCATTTTTGGGAAATTCGACCGTTTTGACAGTGATGGGTTTTGCTCAAAATTGATTGGGGAGAGAGAGTTGAAGAGTGGGAATCGCTGAATGTTTACTAGTGAGATTTTGTGGGTGATAAATGTTTTTGTGTGCTGCTTTCCGTTTCCCTTGTTTCAAGACTTTTATTTTATCACTTTGAATTGGTTTTCCTTTTTTTCTTGTTATGCTAAGAGTACCTTGGAGCTCAGGAATGAGCTATTCGAGGTTGACTCGAATAAATTTCGGTTAAGGTTATATTCGAGTAGGCTCGATTTAATATCGAACTCGACTCGATAAGTAAACAAGTCGAGTTGAGTAAATTCAAGCTCGACTCAAAAAACTCGTCAAAATCTCGAACTCGAAAGTTTGTGAGAAGCTCAGCTCGAAAAGCTCATAAGAAGTTCAACTCGAAAGCTCGTTTGAAACTCGACTCATAAAGCTTGATACAAATATCAAGCTCAAGCTTGAAACGAGAGCTTGAGACAAGATCGAGTTCAAACTTGAAACAAGCTTCGAGCTTTGAGGCTGAGCTTGAGCCAAGATCTAGCTCGAGTCATGCTCAAAAAATCAAGCACAATTAATTCAATTTAAAAAATTTCATTTTGAATTAATTGATTTTAAGATCCTATTGGAAATAATTTTAAGCGGACTAGGGTCGTACTCATAAAGTTATTTTTATCAAGGTAAGTAAACACTTTACTAATTATAACACTTGTAATTCTTGGTTGATATGTGAGAACTCCTTATCTTACTCCTATCCCTTTGCTTCAAAATCCAAAACCCTTTTGATGATTTTGTTGAGTATAACCAAACAAAGCTTGTAAATTTTCTAAATTTACCCTATTTATCCCAAGACAATTAGCAAAATCCTGCTTACATAGAACCTATAAATAATGTTAAAAGGCCTCTATAGGTGCTTGTTTGGAAAACTATATTAACTCAATATTAATTAGGCACAAAAACCATGTTGATTCATTTAAAACTGAACTCGTGAAATAAATAAACAATATAAACTTAAGAAACATTTTAAAGCAATATAAAAAAGCAAAATAAATGTGGTCCTAGTATGACCCCTAACTTCTAAAGACTATTCATTATAGGCTTCATCCTTGAAATATTATAGATCGTCATCCTTATTACCTTGGATCTTCATTCCTTAGATCTTCATTGCTATCAAATACTTTGAAATATATAATAACTAATTGAAATAAATTACAAAAAATACAAATCATATGCAAATCATATTTAGGTAACAAGAAAACTTTAACGATGCTCAAATCCTATTTTCTATCACAACTTTTATCATACTAGTCACCTCATACAATCATAATATTATATATTATAACAAGCATAAAATTAATAATATCAATATATTAAAATTAAAAACAAGTTATTAACACTTAAAAGCATTCATTATTCAATTTTATTAATCACATTAATAAAATCAAATAATATTTCAAACAAAAAATATGCCAATAAAAAAATTTAAAGCATTCATTTTCAATTTTATTAATCATATTAATAAAATTAAATAATTAACAAAATATGGTACTCCGTATTAACAAAAATAAAGACATTTTTTGTTTTATTAAACAAATTAATAAAACAAATTTTTTGTCCATCAATAATTATTATTGACTAACTTTATTATTTTGATTTAATTATCATTTAAATGTGATAATTTATTCAAAAGTAACTAGATTAATTAAAATTGCAAAAAAAAAGAAAATAGACCGATTGGGTGCCAAGCCCAATTAGCTTGTCATAGCTAGCTCATTTGTTGTGCAACAGCACCCAAAGCCACGAATGCTCATGCACAACCACAAAGAGTCGCTCGTCGACAACAGTTGTTAGCGATAAGGGTGCTTATCGCGTTGAACTACTCGAACTTGACTCGGTCAAGGCTCGACTCGAGTGGACTCGATCCGAGATCAAAATCGACTTAGTAATTAACGAGCCAAGTTGGGCAAGGTCAAGCTCGTGAGAAGCTCGAATCAAGATCGTTACAAGCTTGACTCAAAAATCCCGTCAAAAGCTCGACATAAAAGCTCGTTAGAAGCTCGACTCGAAAGCTTTTTAGAAGCTCGACTCGAAAACTCGTTTGAGGCTCGACTCGAAAGCTCTTTAAAAGCTCGACTCAAAACCTTGTTTGAAGCTCGGCTCAAAAGCTTGTTTGGTTAGAAGCTCGACTCGAAATTTTGTTAGAAGCTCGACTCGAAAAGCTTGGTTCTTTTTTAATATTTAGTATATCTTCATGTAATAATATATTTTTATTAATTTTATTCTTCCAACAAAAAAATATAATTTTTATTTATCCTGCAAAATTTATTTATTCTCAATATTTAGGAAAAACACCAAATATTATATAATTAATATTTAATCTAGGATGAGGATCATTAAGTAAACCCACGAGCTACAGCTGTCAATTTGGGTGCTCCAGTCGGGTTCGGATCAAGTCATGTAGGGTTTCGCCTTTTCGGGTCATTTTTGGATCAGGTTACATCAAGTCAAGTTTTTATCGGATTAAGTTCGGACTTAACTCGGGTTAAACTCGAATCAAGTCATGTCGAATTATTTACTCTTTCAACTATCAGGTCGTGTTTGGTTCAGACAATTCGGATCTGGTTCAATTTTGGGTTCAGGTTGTACTAATTCATGTTTGAGCTCGTTTTGTGGTAGCTAATTTTGGGTATAGTTTATATTTAAGACGGATATTATCGGATCGAATAATTATCAAGTTAGGTAGTACCGAGTTTGAATCAATATTATGGATGTTTGATCAACTATTTCGAGTTCAAATTATATTTAAATTGTATAACAAGCACGAGAGATATTAAATTTTAGAAGAAACTATATCCCTTATAAAAGTAACAAAATTTTCAATCAAAGTTAGGTCAAATAATTATCAAGTGGGATATTATTTCATGTAGGTCAAATTTGGGTCAGATGACTATTTGGACGAATAAATTAAACTTACAAAAGAAATTATGTCCCTAACAAATCGTTCCCAAAAATTTCTATCAATATTTTAGAGTTAAAACAATAATTAACACATAGTAATAAACTGTAATTGCTCATATCAAATTAAAGATTATTTCAATTATTTCTAAGTAAAATTATGTTTTTAATAATAATTGTAACCTCTTCATGTTATATTAGTCAAACATATCATTTAAAAAATAATAAGTTCGTATAAATTCAATGCATATAATGTAAGAGCTATTCCAATTTATTTCACGTATAAGTAAAATAAGTTAGATAAGTTCTAATGCAAATTACTAAGTAATAAATAATCACAAATTCAATTTATAAATTTATTAAGACATTATGAGTTAGGTGAATTTCAATGATTGTATGGTTAACAGTCATGACTCAAATAAAATCAGGTTATAGTTTATTATGAGTTTAGTAATAACGGGTATAGTCAATAATGAATCAAAATAAAAAAGGTCATGAGTCACTATAGGTCGACTCTATAACAGGTTATCTCGAGTTATAGTTTGTTTTGGTAATTTGGGCCGGGTAAATTTTTGATAGCATAACTTTCAGTCAAATGGCATGTCGTGATGCCACATATGATCTAATTAAGAAATTTATGACACATCACACCATTTAAACAAAATTAGTGTTATATTATTCATATATTTCTAACCTTATAATTTTTAACAAAATACATATGATATGTCATATATTGTGTTTTAGATGAATCTAAAGCACTACTAAATAAAGTTAAAAAAATATGATGATTAATTTCTAAAAGCTAATATAATTATATATAGTCATATTGATAGCATAAATAAATGAAAATTATGAAATTAATATGTGGATGATATAGTATTATAATTATAATAAATAATTCGATAAACAATATGTAAAGTCAAAGGCAAAGCCATGCATGTATGATGCATCTTCCCGGAAAGGTAATAGAGAGCTCAACATTAGAAAGATAGCAAGTGAAGTATAGTGAACCATTACTTTATGTCATAACTCGAATAATAATGTGGATCTTCGTTAAGTACAAGTGTGCAAAAACTAATTGAATTGGAAGAGCATGCAGTTTTGTTGACAAGTTGAATTCCCAAAGGCTACCGAAGTTTGATTTTCCAACTTTATTTTAACAACAAATAGCATACTCTACAATTAAAGTATATACGGAGTACACTAGTTACAAACTAGATTTTTACTCATAACTTGACTTATCATAGAAAGTAAGCAATTCGATAATACAAAGAGAAGTGAGATAAAACTCCCAGAGGTCCGACTTTTTACTTTGATTCCAACAATTTTTGTAAATGTTAAAACATAGGTAGCAATAATTTTTAACAAAATAAAAAAAAAAACTAGATTCCCAATTCTAGAGATCTATTAAGAACTCGTCGTGATAAGTGATAGTGTTACTTGAAACTTCATACATTTACGTTCGCATAAAAAAGTCCTAATTGAATAAAGAAAGACTATGAAACAGTATCCACTTACATAAAGGATTATAATAAATGTAGTAAAAATTATTATGTATGTTTAATTAAATGTCTTAATCTTGATTTCTTCTTTTTAGCCCCTAAACCAACACGCAGGGTACATATTTATTTCCAGTGAGGACGTGATAGTATTTCATCAAGTTGCACTAATATTTAATTTTATATCAATTGTTTTTTATACGAGATCTTTCTTAAAAAATTACATATACGAAGTATATTTATTACCATAGTGACTAACAAAGAGAGCATAAGCCAAATTCCTCTGAAAATTTTATTCCAAATATATTGGTTACCGACTAGTGAGGCAAGTTCACCATTAGAATTGCAGAAAAAATAGTGCGCAAGTGAGCTAACCCCAACAATAGCAACGGAATACCTTCCATCTTCCAAAATAGAACACATCAACAATAGACAGACAACTATTGGTCTAGTGGAGGTAACAATCATACCATAATCTAAATCTGAAATTATGATTATTGGTAGTCCAGTGAATAGTTCAAAAGATGGACAGTGCATACAAGGGATATGTAGACAAAATAAGCAGAGATCCTCAGTTAGAACAGAAAGGGAAGACACAGGCTGATCCCAGAAGAATGGAATCTCCTACAGTCACCTGTCTTTGCTATACAGGAATCCTTTCCTGTTGTCAGAAACCCAAAACTCTCACAAGCTTATCAGAAAATGCATCGACTTGTTTTAAGCAAATGCACCTGTGCATGTAGTAGTTGGGGTAGCAGAGACTTGTTTCATAGCCAAACTGTATTTTGCTGTGATAAATCTGTGAAATCAGATCACAAACCCACCAATATGAGAGGCTCAATAGATTAAGCTGTGAAAGGTCAACTGTCAAGGTTTCTCAAGAGGCAACCAACATGAAAAAATCCCTCCATAGAAGTTCAAATAGCAGCCAGTTCATCACAAATTCGGACGAGAGTGCATGGAAGATGGAACAAATAAATTGCCTTTTGTGTATACCAACACTTGCATACTCCCCCCATCGAAGAGTAAAGAAAACCTAAGCATTTTGTGAGGTTTATAAATAGGCAATGACTTTGTTAAACCTTTGTATAAGAGCAGTCCATAACTTTAAGTTTTTGTTGGGCTTTCTAAAATGCTTCCTTAAGTCTTAGACTTCAAGGTTGAGCAAGTGCCAAAATTCTGGGCCAAATTTATGTTGGAAAAGTTGGGTTTTAGTAATTAAATCTTATTCAATTATTGAGCTTGAGCTTTGTTATCGAGCTCGAGCTTGAATTCAAAAGCTCGTTGAGCTTCAAGTCGAGCCGAGGCAAAGCTTAACGAGCTCAAGCCGAGCCCATTACTACTCGGGCTCGGCTATTTGAGTTTGACGAATTTGAGCCGAGTCGAGCTTCGAGTCGAGTTCGAGTTGAGCTCAAAAATCTGGTTTTCGAGCCAAGCTCGAGCTTTGATTTTGAAGCTCGCGAGCTTTCGAGCCGAGCTCGAGCTTTGATTTTGAAGCTCGCGAGCTTTCGAGCTCAAATCGAGCTCGAGTTTGAGCTTTTGAGTTCGAGTTGAGCTCAACCAAGCTCAACTCGACTCATAGGCATCCCTAGTTGGCGACCCACAAAAAACCAAACTAACCTTGTTACTCTCGGGTGACCAGCAAACCTCCTAAATGCATCCTTGTCCCCAGCCAGCCTCCGTAGCCCATCCACGGCCGGCGCAAAGTTTCGCACTTATGCAACAATTGCGCATATTTTGGGTTGACTTCGAGCAATGTTTGTTCGAATTAAGGTCAAAATCTGGAGCAAGACAGTACTTATCATATAATTATACTCATTGATTGATTAATTATTTCTGAAAATTCATAAGTTTCAAGCAAATCAATCAATTAGGGGCAAAATCTAGGGTTTATACTTTCAAAAGTTTAATTGGACAATTATTGAACGAATTTAATTGTAAAAACATAATCAAATTGTGTATACATACTATCTAACAATAATACCTCACATTTTGAACCAAAATCATGCTAAAATTTCATAATTTCGAGCTTGATAAATTTGAAATTGGAGCATGAAAAAAACACAAAAAATAAACAAAACAATTTCAATCAAATCCGTGCTATTCATGATTAATCTCATCATCAAATGCATTAAAATTATCAAATTTCAATTGATTAAAATCCAATTCTAATCATGCAATTTTAATCCAAACCTCATCTAATTGAATCAAAATAATAAAGTTTCATATATAGTCATATTAAATATGCAAGAGGATAATTAATACCATTGTAGGAATTTAGATGTGATTAGAGGAATTATAAGAAATATTTTCTTAGCATCTAACCAGGATCTCATGTATATAATAATACGAATTATCATCATAGAGAACCATACCCTTAATGCGTGAATTCCACAAGGCAAGGGCATGTCTTTTCAGTTGAAAGTCTTTAGAACATCAATCGTCTTTCCTCTAGTATTGGTCCATAAGTAATGATTAGATCTTTCACGTATGCTGGTACGAAATTAAGAAATTGTCTCGATTGATTTTTGGGTTTGAGTTATGTGAGTGGAGGCAAAGTGATCATGAAATATTAGGATTAGGGTTTTTTACATCAACCTTATATGTATATATTTATATATGTAACATTTACTTATATAACTATTTACATATATATAACATTTATATGTATAGTTATATATATATATATAACATTTACATATATAATTCAATGTGCTAATTAAGTAACTTAATGTGACTTAATTAACCTAAGTAGTTCCATTGCAACTCCCCCACATAATTATATCGTATACGTCCAATCAATAGCTTAAACAAGTGACCTCATAGGACTCGATTAAAGTTAGTAATCGGTTTCTAGAAAAATACTATAATCTCCTAAAATAACCAAATATATTATCTATATAATTAGTCTTAATTATATTTAGTCATTACACTTGTTGATGGCATTTCCTTCGTCAGGAACATCAAAAACCATGAAAAAATTAGTCCTTGGGTTTGAAAAGGAAGAAGGAAATATTTGCTCATTGGAACACCCCACTGCGGACTAGTACATTCAAAACAATGATTAAGTTGTTAGAGGTTTACTGGGTTCAACGAGAGATGGACAAATCATTAGGGACTATCAATGTAGGTTGGTCTCAACTTCCTAAGCAAATTTTGGGTGATTTCTAGCTTTTCAAGGTGAGTGCTTGGCATTAAGCCCAAATTTAGCACATGAGTTACTTATAGACAAACTTGAAATTCAACTAGATAATTTGGCGTGCGTAAAGCTCTAGCCAACCTTTAAGATTTGTGTGGGGAATGCACACATATTATCAACCATTGTAAGGCTAAATTATCAACCATTGTAAGACTATGTTAAATATATCTAATTAGCAAGTGAGCCACATGTATACAAAGAAGGGAAGTGCGTAGCTGACTAGCTAGCAAGAGACGTGTTAATTAACCCTCTCACATCATACTCTTTAATGGTGCTCCATTGGATGTTCACATATTCTAGATGAGGATGTGATAGGTGATACTGTTCTTCACTTCGTTCCTTAGTGGGCTTTTTCTGGTTTTTGTTCAATAATCTAGATCTTTCTTTCATTGTCTTTGTCATCTTTATTGGTTGTTTAGCCACATTTGAATAAAAAAATAGGTTTGCACAAAAGAGCTAGAGACGATAAAACAAAGTATGGCGGGACCAACCTAACATAAGGTGAATCACTATAGGGGTCCTATATTTTGAGCCTATTCCTCAATCGGCCTTGGGCTTTAAAATTGGGATTGTATGATCTCAAAATTTTTGAATGGAAAATATCTACAAACTTGCAAAGTTGTAGAGACGTTTATAAAATATATAAGGCTACATGCCTTTAAATTTGTGGTCATATGGTTTAAAAATCCTCAAATATTTATAAGGAAATACTGCAAGCTAGTCTATGATGTGAAATAAATTAATGAGTTAAGAGTATATTCATGAAAAGAGAGTTTAAATGTTTAGTCGTGTGGTATATTGGTAATCTACCTCAACTTCATCACACTCTACCCTACACTTGCAAACTGATCAAATCAATAACAAATCGTTCAGATTCAATAAAAGACTAATGACATTCATCATCCAAACACTAAATGTAGCGGGAAGTAACCAATTGGTGCAATCCTAATGGGTATTACTAAAGAACACCTGTGAATATCCAGCTAATGCCTACAAATACAACATTAATTGACGATTTTTCCCTTTTCCTCATTTTCTCTCTATTTCCTCTACCAAGCTACAGAAACCTCGCAAACGCTAACAAAATCATACTTAAATATCCGAGATCACTAGAAAACAGCAGCAGCCATCGACGCCGCCAAAAAACCCGGTAAGTCACTATAAAAAATGGTCAGCGTCAAAACCATATGCAACCCCTATGGTAGTGGCGTCCAGTTTGGACACCACCTCTAATGGTGGTGGCATCCTGATAGCAAGATTTTAACAGTCGTTTATGCTAAACCTTGAACCAAACAATACTTATAACAACCTACGAACCACACAAGCATAGTGGGGTAGGGGGACGAACCACGAGGACAAAGGATATCAATATACTCCGCTTCTTAACATAATTGGACTTTTTGTTTTGAAAAGAAACTAAACTAATGACAAAAATATAAATCACGATGAACTAAAGAGGGAGATCAAAGGGAGAAAAACGGGGACAAGATTAGATTCACCCTAGGAAGGTGATTTCAAAAGAGAACATGATAGGTTAGAGGGAATCAAACAACAACTAACATAGACACCCAAGTATGCGAGAGGAAGTTGTTGATTTCACAAATCACATCGAACAACCTATAATCGCCCTATGTCTCCAAAGGAGTTACAGGACAAGATTCGCATTGGGTTTCGAGAGCTACTTATTGTCATCATTCCTATAACCTTAGACAATGAAGAATATAGCTTTTCCTAGGGTTTAAATAATCAATCCCCAAAGAGAACTACTCACACATGTTTGAGATGTATAGCATGATGGTAATCAATAAAACAAACGCAATTGATAATAACAATCGAAAGAAACTAATGAGAACAAAAATAAAGCAGAAACTATTCTAGATAAGCGATAAACATTAGGCTAAACATTGACTGAAATAAAACGAATTCAAAAGTAAAGAGAAGATTGATACTCACAATAAAGATTGAATGCAACATCCACGATCAGAATCAAAACAATAAAGTCAAAATCTTGGAGTACATATGTTGAGAAAACAGAAAAATGGAAAACTAGGGCTTAATGAACTAAAAGATGTTTAGAGGCTAAATAAAGCTAAAACTAATGAAAATTAGGGTTCCCCCTCTCTTCAGAAAGAGGGGTATTTATAACTTAAAAATAAAATAAATTCGAAAGCCCTAAAATGCCTATGGGCTGGCCTAAAAAAGAAGTAAAATTTTCGGAGAAATTAGGCCCATTCGCTCGAATGGTTGACCCATTCAGCTGAATGTAACATCGTTCGCCCGAACTCTTCCCCATTCGCCCATTCCAGCAGCTCTGGTGATAATTTTCAATTTCTTCTCTGTGCACGATTCGCCCGAATGGGACATTCATTCGGCCAAATGGATGCTCATTCGCCCGAATTCATGCCATTTGGCCTTCCTAGTGACAATGAAACACATGCTTCTATGATTGACTAACATTCAACCGAATGGTTATCAGATTCAGTCAAATCTGATTCTGCATTCTTCTTTTTCAGCTTCTTCAAGTGTCTACTGGTTTCTGAACTTTGTGGGATCTTCAGGAGTGACTTTGAATGCGTGCCTAAGCTACAATACGCGTGTCTAATCTTGATAAGAGTGTCAAAGCCTCGAATACGTTGCACTTCACCTTGAAATCATCGAAAACACCTAAAATGACCTTAAAACAACTCGAAGACAAGATCAAGGTAAAATCAAGTGTAATATGTATAAAATCAATCTAAAACCGCGAGACTTAACACTAAAACGGGGTAGTAAACGTGCTCTAAAACGAGCACATCAACTTCCCCCAAGCTAAACCTTTGCTAGTCCCTAGCAAATGAACTAGCGAGGTGACGTGAAAACTTAGGGAAAAATAGTTACTGAAGGGAATGAAAAACAAGGAGAGTGAAAAAACAAGACAATGCAAGCGGTGCATGTGCAAAACTCTTCCCTAGCCATGGGTGTGCAAGTACAATGGGATTTAGAAGAGCATAATATCAAGAGGAACAATGTTTTCCACAGACTCGGGATTACCAACCGAGCTACAACATAGGTCATTTCGCCCACTACCTAATAAGGTCGCAAGTCTATGCTCCCAAGGTTATTTCCCTAGAGATGTGGGAAATTTCTAATACGCTCAAGTGTTTATAGGGTATATGTTTCACTCAGAATCATCCGACTAAAGATGAGTCGGGAATTAAACACCTAACTAGGGAGAACTCTCGAGAATTGTGTCTTATTTACTCTCCAGCACAGATCTTACTAATCAGACTAAGTCGAACAGGTTTGGAAAGGGTTGCAATGTAGGCTAGGATCAAGGTAGGGTAAAATTTGGGGATGTGGAGTTAAAATATAGGATAGTAAGCGATCCCAGGTAATAAAACCAAGGAAAACTACAACTTCCGACAGCAATGCCACTCCAAAATCCTCAAGACACGCAATAATGAACTCTAATACATTACACCTTATTCTCAAAATTTTCTCTTCTTTATTTCTTTTCTTTTTTTACTTTTCTTTTCTTCTTTTTTTTTATTTTTTTTCTTTTTCTCTCTTTTTTTCTTTTCCTTTTGTGCTTTTCATGCTTTTTTTTGAACTTTTCATGCAAATATTTTTGAAATACACTAAGAGTAATGTATAGAATCATATCATCCAACAATCATTTTTCAAATCAAAATCTTACACCACAATGCAACAGACACCAACTTCACTATGATCACTTGACTATCCTCTAGGTAAAGAGAGGGGACATTTGGCTTATGTGGAGTTAAATAGTGTGGCTATGAAGAAAAAGGTAAAGGCACAAACTTGGCTTACCCTACAGTCAATTAATATTCATGGTAGGCAATTTGGCCATGTAGCTATAACTACAAACGTGTTATTATCCCTAACCTTTAGAAAAGAAGACTACGCTGGAGGAGAACAGACACAATTCTTAAGATTTCCTGACTAACACTCAATAATATAGGGCTCATAATGGAGTCTTACAAGGTTTAATCCTAACCAGGCTAGTCGAAATGCGTCTCAATAGGTAGTCATCCAAACCACAAACCAAGCAAGCTCAAATCCACCAAGTTAAGTGGAAAACAGTCGATAAACTCAGACCCAAAACAGGCACAAATCTAGGGAAACATGAGTTTGCATATAATCATTGTAAAGTGCACGCCAGAAGCTTGCATGCTTATTTCACAATTTTTCTCTTGTCTCTATTTTTATTTTTTACTTTTTTATTTATTTTTTATTTTTTTTAGAGCATATGAAAGAAAAAAAAGCAAACAAAAATATAAATAAATAAGCAACTTTGGATTTTCAAGCGGGAGCAAGAGATCAGACCAAGAAGTAGGTGAAATAAAGCATCTCATGGAACTCATTACCAGGAAGAGAGTAGAAGGCCCTGAAAACAACACCAAGAAGCAAAACCAAACAACAAAACAACGCAAACCCACACAACAATAAAACCTGCAGCCAGACAAGGCAAAAGACCAAAAGACACGCAACAAAATGATGAGTAGTGGACAATGGATATCCCCCCCCCCCCCCCCCCCCCCAAGCTAGGCTGAAGTCGTCCTTGGCGCTAAGGGAGTCATATAGGTCTAAAGCTACTCATCCCCAATGAAACCCTCATCCCCCTCGTCATCATCCTCACCTTCCTCTTCCTCCCCACCCATGTAATCCATCCCATTGTCATCAGAAGCTCTTCTAGGAGCTACGGGAGTGAAGTTGTTGAACCTATGCCTACCCACACGCAACCGGTCAAACCCATGACTTAAGGAGATTTCATTACAGTTATCATGACGGGGATACCAGGAGGGAGTGGCCATGCTTTTGCTGACCATGTAGGAGCGGTAGGCCATGTCATACCACGGGTAATTGGTACGCTCGAAGTTTTGCTCAAGGTGATCGAGCCGGGCAATGTCATAGGCCTGGGTGGTGAGGACCTGGTCAAGTTTGGCCTCTATGCGACCTAAGGAGGACATAATATCAGATTCATCCTCTGAATCATCATGGTCCAATAAAATGAAAGGGGATGCCCTAGGTCAATCACGCATAGATAGGGTGTGAGGATGAGGAGGGGGTCTAAGAGGTGACTCGACTATGTACCTCGGCACATCGCCCTCTAAAAGGTATGAGTCGACAAAGTGTAAAAGGCAAGTTTGGACAGGGGAGGAGAATGGTGTGGTCTTTAAGGTATCGCCATCGTATAGGGTCAGTGAAGATAAAGCCGACCCTTACGAGATACTGCTCGTGGAGGGTGGTGTTAATGGCAAATTTATCACTAAATTCTATAGGATTAATCACATTTAGGAATTCAGAGATGCGCTATACATGCCCCCCAACATATAGGTCAGTTTTAACATCAAGGGTGGCTATGGTGTTTAGAAACTTCCAAAGTGTCATTGGGATACTAATTGATGTGTCATTGTGCGGTGTAAGGTATCGGTGTAGCATGTGCACTTCTTGGGTTCTGACTAGGCGAGGGCTAGGGGAAGGGAACAATGTCTCCCTAGAAAATTTGAAGAACATTCTAAGAACAGGGTGTTGCACATCAGAAGCATAAATATTCCTATTCGGATAAACAAGCTGGCCGGCAATCTTAGGCCATAATTCAGAAACACGACCATTATTCGGTTGTTTATCCGAAATAGGTTCATTAGTAAAACCAAAAAAGTACAAAAGCAGCATAATCAAGGAAATAGGTTGCATTCCTTAACTGGAAAGACAAATGCAACATATTTTCACGCTGACATGGGCTAACAGAACTGAGAAACTCATAAGTTAAAAACTTGTGAGTTGGGTGCCACATGGTTATCCAGTTTTAAAGGCCACATGCCATCAACAGTTTAGCAAAGTGTTCATATATACCCATACATTGTAGAATTAAAAGATCTAAGTATCGGATAGAGTTAATTTTGCGTACCTTTAATCGTTGAAAGCATTCAAATTGCTCCAACGATACGAATACCATCGTCCTATATTCTTCGTCGAACCAAAGTTCTTGACCTGGGAGACGTTGTTGATGCTCCGGTTGTGGTTGAGAATTTGGCTGTTCTTCCCGTGCAGCCCTTGAAGAGGATCCTTCACCTTATTTCTTGGATCGTTTGAAAGGATTTCTCAAGCTTCTGTGAGGTCCGATGGTGATGAATTGAAGTTTATGAAGGAGAAGGAGGAATTGTAGTGAGAATGAGTGAGTGAGGGTGAGAAGTTGATGCTCGAGCGTTTTTTAGGTTGTGAAGGAAGTATAAACAAACTGTGGAAATGAAGGCGTATTTATAGAACTGGTGTTCCATTCGCCCGAATGGAGCTTAATTCGGCCGAATAGACCTCCATTCGCCCGAATGGAGCGCCCTGTTCGGTCGATTTCGAACGATATCTCAGCATTCTTCGCTATCATTCGCCCGAATCACTTATCCATTCGGCCGAATGGACCTCCATTCACCCAAATAGAGTTTCCATTCGGTATTCACAGTAACTCTTGCTTAGTTCTACATATACGTCCATTCGACCGAATGTAACTTTAATTCGGTCGAATGGACTTTCTTCGCCCGAATTGATCACTCATTCGGCGTTCTCAGAAACTCCACCAATCTCAAGTTTGAGTTCATAATCTAGGTCCATTCTTCTCGAATGGGACTTCTATTCGGCCAAATAGAGTGTTGTTTCGATATTATTAAGCCAGGAATAATCAAAGGATATGTACTCTCCCAAACCAAAAATATTACAATGATTACTTAGCAAGAAAATTCAAAGAAGATTGGGTTACCTCTCGTAAGTGCTTTGTTTAACGTCGTTTAGCTCGACTTAGCCGGGACGATAAATAAAAAAACAATACAAAACAAATACTAAAGCAAAACCTACTGCTTCAAACTCAACAAAACTTAAAAGAATGATGATTCAAAGTTCAGATACTCGTTATATACCAATGATTACACCAATCATTTAACTTCAACATCATCTAACCTTATGCACTCAACAGTATTGACTTTGTGAAGGCTACTTTCATGGAAGAGTTTTAGCAGATGTCCATTCACAATGAAACTACCTCCATGATGATCTTTCAACTCTACCGTTCCATAAGGAAATACTTGCAAGATCTCGAATGACCCAGACCACCTCGATTTCAGTTTCCCGGGGAATAACTTTGTCTCCTACAAGGAATTCCAGTTGAAGGATCCGTTGGTCGTGTCAACGCTTAGTTCGTTCAAATGTGCATGTTGTGGAATGTATCTAGCCTCAGTTCTTCCAATTCCCTTAATTGTGCGGCTCGCTTCTCGTAGAATAAAGTAGGGTCCAAATTAAGGGTTTGGATCGCCACCCAAGACCTACACTCCAATTCCACCGATAAATGACAGACTTCCCATACAACAGCCGGAACGGGGTGGTACCAATTGGGGTTTTGTAACATGTACGGTGTGCCCAAGGAGCGTCATCTAACTTGAGAGACCAATCTTTCCTGTTTGGGTTAAGCACCATTTCTAGTATTCTCTTAATCTCCCTATTGGCTACTTTCACCTGTCCTTGAATTTGGGGATGATAGGGTGAACCGACTTTGTGCACGACTCCATATTTCTTCAATAGTTTGTTCAACTCGTTTTTCGCAAAGTGGGAACCCTCATCACTTATGACTATCTTGGGAACACCAAATCGAGGGAAGATTATGCTCTTAAAAAGCTTCATAACTACTTTGTGATCATTTGTAGGCAAGGCGATGCCCTCCACCCACTTAGACACATAATCTATCCTACCAAAATGTATTGGTTTCCATGAGACAACACAAAGGGGCCCATGAAGTCAGTACCCCTACAATCAAAGACTTCACACTCAAGGATATAATTTTGAGGCATCTCATTCCTCATTGAGATATTACCAACTTTTTGGCATCTCTCACGGCTCTTCACGAATGTTTCAATATCTTTATGCAAGGTTAGCCAAACCCACGGTGGCGACCTTGACAGTAGTGTTCATAATCCCATGGTGGCTGCCACATGCGTATGAGTGACTGTGAGTTAAAACCTTAGGGACCTCTTCTTTAGTGATACAATGACAGATTATGCCGTCAGCGCACGCATGAAACACATAGGGGTCATCCTAAAAGAAATTTCCAACTTTCCCAAAGAAAGCTTTTTTCATTGCCCTTGATTCAAACTCTAGTAGCTCCCCACAAGCTAAATAATTTGCAATATCTGCGAACCAAGGGGATTTCCGAATGACTAACATTGTCATCAAGGTTTCTTCAACCATTTCATCTTGGATAGGGAAGGAGTCATTATTAAGTTCAGGTAACCTAGACAAATGGTCGGCTACCACATTTTCACTTCCCTTCCTATCCTTCAATACAAAATCAAACTCCTGCAATAAGAGCACCCAACGGATCAACCTTGGCTTTACATCTCTCTTCGTCATTAAGAATTTCAGGGCTGAGTGATCCATGAATACTACAACCTTAGAACATATCACATACTGGCACAGTCTCTCAAAAGCATAGACTACCGCCAGCATCTCCTTTTCCGTAGTAGAGTAGTTGCGTTGTGCTGGATCCAGTGTTTTACTGATATAGCATATGACATGGTGCTTTCCTTCCTTTTTCTATCTAAGAACAACACCTACAGAGATATCACTGGCATCGCACATTAATTCAAACGGAAAACTCCAATCAGGAGCTTGCATAATGGGTGCAGAGATCAATGCTTACTTTAAAAAATTAAAGGCATTGAGGCATCTCTCGTCAAAGTTAAATTCGACATCTTTTTGAAGTAATTCATTTAAGAGTTTAGCTAAGGTCAAAAATCCTAAGATGAAACGCCTATAGAACCCTGCATGTCGAAGAAAGGACCGTACTCCTATAACCGAGATAGGTACAGGAAGGTTTCTTATCACATCTATCTTAGCAGGGTCTACCTTGATGCCTTTGAAGGACACTTTATGGCCTAGGACAATGCCTTCTTGGACTAAAAAGTGACACTTCTCCCAATTCAGCACAAGATTTGTTTCTTGACACTGTAACAAAACCTTTTCAATATGTGTTAAGCAAGTGTCAAAAGACAAACCCCCAACAGAAAAATCATCCATGAACACTTCCATGAAGTCCTCTAGCATATCAGTAAATATGGCAGACATGCACCTCTGGAAAGTGGATGGAGCATTGCATAATCCAAATGGCATTCTTCTATAAGCAAAAGTCCCAATAAGACAAGTAAAAGTCATTTTCTGTTTATCCTCGGGGTGGATTGGAATTTGAAAGAAACCCGAGTAACCATCCAAAAAACAATAGTACTTATGCCTTGCTAATCTCTCAAGCATCTCGTCGATGAAGGAAAAAGGGAAGTGATCCTTTCTTGTAGCCTTATTGATTTTGCGATAATCAATACAAACTTGCCATCCTATGGTGGCTCTAGTTGGGATCATATCAGCTTTGTCATTCTCGATAATGGTCATTCCCCCCTTTTTTGGGACAACATGAACAAGCCTAACCCACTTGCTATCTGAAATCGAGTAGATGATGTCGGCCTTGAGGAGTTTGAGGATTTTATCCTTAACTACCTCTTTCATGTTGGGGTTTAGCCTTCTTTATGGCTTAATTGAGAAATGCTCATCGTCAAGATGAATTCGGTGCGTAACAAGGGTTGGACTAATCCCTTTTAAATCACTAAGTGAGTACTCAATGACACCTCGATTTTTCCTTAGTAACACAAGAAATTTTTTCAACGAGGTGTCATCAAGCTCAGAATTCACAATAACTGGACTTCCCTCTTCATCATCAAGATAAGCATATTTAAGGTTAGGAGGTAAAGGTTTCAAACTTACTTGGGGGGAAGGCTTGGAACTCTCCCCCTTATAGGCAATACCTTCCTTAACCTTACACAGTGGCTCAGATTCTACTTCTTTGCTCGTACATTCCTGGGCCCTAGGCCCTGGGCCTTGTCCACTTGGATTTCCAACTGCTCACCCTCTTCGTAAGTATTCTCATCATTCATTGAATACCCAACTTCTATTTCCCTTTGATATTTATCAACTTCCCTATCATCCACTTTAAGGCGGCAGACTTGTTCAACCATAGGTTTCTTTAAGAGCGGGGAAATTTTGAAGACTACCTTCACTTGGGCTACTTCCACCATTATGGTGTCATCATGGAAATCAATAAATGCCGGGAGTGTTTTTAGAATGGCTCTTTCCAAAATGAGTGGAGTATAAGGGTCCTCTTCTATTTCCATCACTATAAAATTGCAAGGGACTACTAGTTCTCCCACTTGGATAGGTATATCATCAAGCTCTCCACACAGAACTTTTATACTCCTATCCGCCAATTGGATTGTCTTTCTTGAAGGTCTGAGGCTAAAGGGTAGCTTTTTGGCGATGGATAGAGGCATAAGACTAATCGAAGCCCCTAGATCGATGAGCGCCCCTTTTGGATCAAGATTCCCCAACTTTACTAGAAGGTTGTATGGACTGGGATCTCGCTCTTTTATAGGCACTTTCCCTTATAAAATGGAACTAACTTGATGGGGGAGACTGATTACATCTTCCTCAAGCTTTTTCTTGTTGGATAGTAAGTCCTTCAAGAACTTAGCATACTTAGGAATTTGTGCCATTGCGTCTAAAAATGGAATCTTCATCTCCATCTTTTGCAAGTGTTCTAAAAACCTCTTGAACTTCTCATCAAGTTGCTTTTCCACTCTCCTATAAGGAAAAGGAAGTGGGGGTGCATACAAGCGATCTAACCTCTTTCTCTCCTCAATCCTCTTCTTCCTCTCTTCCTCATTCTCTATCAACTTCTCACTCCTTATCTTTTCTTCCTCATCATCCCTGCTTCTTTCACTTTCAACTCTCGACCCCTTACCTTATTCCTCTTTTTTTTCATTCACATCCACTCTTGTCTCATCACCAACCCATACTAAAGGTGCATCTACTAGATATAAAGGGTCATCATATTGAGTCCCTGATCTCAGGTGGATATCTTTTACAGTGTGTTGGTTTGGGTTTGGGTGCTGAGGTGGAGATTGTGTGGAGGGGTTAGGTTGAGGGTGATATGGGAATAGCGGTGGTGAAGAAGGACTAGCCATTTGGGCGAGTTGAGTTTCAAGCAACTTTTCCTGAGTTTGGAGTTGTTGCATCTGCTGGATGAGAGTCGGATTTATTTGAGTGAGACTCTGTTTTGCTGAGCAAGAGAAGTTACTTGGGAGGCTAAATGATCATTGCTTGAGGTGTGATCCGATTGTGGTTACAAAACCCCATGATGAGGTTCAATAGGTGGGAAAGGTAGATTTGAACCATTTTTAG
The DNA here is from genome assembly GCA_026401315.1 of Dysphania ambrosioides. Lineage (NCBI taxonomy): Eukaryota > Viridiplantae > Streptophyta > Magnoliopsida > Caryophyllales > Amaranthaceae > Dysphania > Dysphania ambrosioides. The sequence continues at coordinate 12,679,852 of CM048672.1, forward strand.
GCCCTTAATTAAACCCCGGTGGCCTATATAAACTTGGCCTTGGTGCATTTCCGCTTGATTGGTTCCCTTGAAAACCTTGACTGTTGAACTCACTCTGAGCATTTCTACTATATCTCGGGTGGAAGTTTCCTTGATTTTGATTCGAATTAAAAGGAGGTCTATATGATTGATTGGGTAAAGGTTGTTTCCCATACCCTACTCCTTGTCCTTGTCCACCATAGTTAACTGCTGCAACATGATTAGGATTATACCCATAACCGTCATAATTCATCACCTGTGTCTCTGGGTTGTAACGACCATAATCAACTACAGCAACATGCTCGGAGTGTAAACCACCACAATAGGAAGAATCATGGTTGGTACCCCCATAAATCGCACATACAAAGTGCTTTTCATGCACCAGAGGGGTGTTTAAACTACCAGCTAGGCTTAACTTGGACAGCTTCTTGTCGATAACTGCTTTAATTTTCGCACTAATGGTGTCCAAGTTGGTTGTATCAATCATCCCTCTTGGTAAACCCTGACTCCTTGCTCCTCCCCAGGCACTATTCTTAGCAACTTCCTCAATTCTGGCTTTTACCTAGTTGCATGGAATCTTAGAGAGTTGGCCACCTACTGCTGAGTCTAGAAGAGCCTTGGTGGAGTCATTGAGACTATCGTAGAAAAATCTGTTAAGATGGTTTTCCCCGTACTCGTGATGGGGGCATGCTCTAATCATTCTTTTAAACCAACTCCAAGTAGCACTAAGGTTCTCATCATCCTCTTGAGTGAAGGATGCAATTTTCTTGCGCCAGTCTTGCGTTCGAACCGTAGGATAGAACCTCTCTAGAAAAGTCGTCTTCAATTGAGCCCAATTAGTGATTGAGTTGGGCTCTAAGCATTTATACCAATCCTTGGCGTCCCCAACTAGACTCAAGTGAAATAGATGCATCCGCACATAGTCTGGGTTGTTGGGGCAAGGAGGGCTAAGTCCACAAATATCAGAGAATGCCTTGAGATGTTGAAGAGGACATTCATTTCTTAATCCACTAAAAGGGGTTTCCTTAACCATCCTTGTTGTTGGGTCCCTTAGGTTTTGATGTTTTGAATGATGACAAACAGTTACAGGAAACAGGTCACAAGTATTGCGAACAGTTGGTTAGGGAACTAGCTACAATAGAATACTGTTTCCCTAGACAAGTTATTATTTGCTTGTGTTATCAATTGAACTAACTTGTCTATTTACAGGAAATGGTTAGGTATGAATTGATCTATGTACTGGTGGGGAACCAGTTAGAATTGTTTCCTTGACTGCTATGCTGTAAAGCAGTCACATATTATCTATTGCATGTTGACCATGTTATATGTGCAATAGTTAAGCTGATTCCAAGACTTGGAGCATAGAAGACTTTCGAAGACATTCGAAGAAAGATACTTTGCTCAAGATGAAGCATCCAAGGAAGATTCAAGTCTTGTAGATTACATGAAAAGAAGAATATTTGTACTCTACTGTTAATCTAGTTTTTCATGTAATGTGCTCCATAGTATGACTTATATGAGTAGGTGATATAAGTGTTTTAAGTGTGATGAGTCATGTTATGAATTCTGGTACAAAGCTGGAACAGAATTCATAACATACTTAATTCAGGGAACCAGGTTTACTGAATGGAATATCAAGCTGCGTATTTTTGAAAAGATTTTGTAAAAATATTTTCTAAGAATTATTTTGGAAAATATATTAAGCAGCTGGTAGATTAGATGAGAATATATTGGTTACCTAAAAACTAGGAGTATTTATCTTATTTGATTCTATCTATATGATTAAGTCAAATAAGATAAATACTTTCCTAACTTCACATAAGATGGCGGCACAAAAGATTATGTGATTTTAGGAAAGCTAGGGTTTTTGTAATCATATATATAAACTCAGCTAATCAACCTAATTCAAAAAAGTCTCTCACGTGAAAAAAACTAATTTCATTTCTAGAAAGCATTATACACACTTAAGCACAAAAACCTTTCATTAAGTCATATACAAGAGCACCATTAGATCTTATATTTTTCTCTCATAGTAGCTTTTAGAAGCAAGATCAAAGGAGAGTTTAATTCTGTAAAGAGCCTTCAACAGAGGGGTTGATAGGCTAGGAGAGTGTTTGTGAGTTCAAACATAAAAGGGCTTACGAGTGTAAGTCGAATGCACACTCGGAGTAGAGTGTGGGGTGAAGTGGTTCCCGGAGTAGGGAAACAGTTGAGTGTCTGTGTTCTTTGTTTTTCGAAGTAGATTAATAAAAGAGCATAGGGTAGGAGGACGTAGGCCTGAGTTGGCTGAACCTCGTTAAATTGTGTGTCTTCTTTTATTGCTTTACATATAATCCGCTACTAATAGGAACCAGCACAACTGGTTCCTCCCACAGATCGAAAAAGTAGTAAAAATAGGCCAAGGCTATTTATCACTCAATTCACCCCCCCCCCCCCTCCTCTTGAGTGCTCTAAAACCTTCAATTGGTATCAGAGCCTAGGCTTCTCATAAGAGTAACATCTAGAGAAGTCAAGTATGAGTACTCATGAATTGAACGCTATAGGCTACGACAATAAGACACCAAAGTTCAACGGTAACAACTATGCTTGGTGGAAGAACAGGATCAAAAATGGGATCATGGGAATTGATTATGAATGTTGGCTAGTTGTCAAAAATGGCCCCAACATCATTTTCAAGACAGATGAAGAGGGAAACAGGGTTCCAAAGAAAGATAGTGAACTAGTTACTGTTGATTACAAACTGCTGGAGAAGAATGCCAAGGCAATGTCAATTCTACAACAGGTTATAGGTGAGACTGAAACAAACCGGATCTCAGGTTACAGCAATGCAAAAGAGATTTGGGATACCCTCGAACTTGCTTTTGAGGGAACCAGCGAGGTAAAAAGGTCCAAAATTGATTTACTTATGTCTAAGTATGAATTGTTTGCTATGAATAAAAATGAAAAGATTAATGACTATTTTCGTAGATTTATGACAATAGTTAATGATCTTAAATCTCTTGGTAAGAACTTTTCTGATGAGGATCTTGTGAGAAAAGTTTTGCGCAGTTTGACAGATGCATGGACATCCAAGGTAACAGCAATATATAAGGCAAAGGATCTATCAACTCTATCTCTGGAACAACTAATTGGTTCCCTCATGACTCATGAAATGTTGATTGATTCTAAGTCTGAGAAGGAACCAGCCAGAGGAACAGCTCTTAAGGGAACAGTAGAAGAAGAAGATGATGAGATTGGCATGATTGCTAAAAGATTTGAAAGAACTCTTCGTGATCAAAGGAAGAATTTCAAAGGTAAGAACTTTAAGAAATCTAACTCTTCTTCTGTAGGTTGCTTCAAGTGTGGAGATAAGGGACATCTTATTCGAGATTGCCCTAAGTGTAAGGACAAACAATCCAAATCTGGAGATAAACGGGCCTTCAAAAATGCAATGATAGCATCCATGTGGGGTGATTCTGATTTAGGGTCTGATGAAGATGAGGAATCACCTAACTCTGATGTTTGTTTGACTGCCTTCACAAACATTCAGGGAAACATCACTGACTCAGGAACTAGAGGGGGAACCAGTACATTCAGAAAATGCTTAATAGCAAAGAAGGATGTACTACACGAACACAAGGTAAACTTAGAACAAGTTAGAAAAGATATGCATGAATATGATAGAGATAATATGCTTGAATGTATTGACTCTTTATTAGATGAATGCTATAAACTTGGTGAAACTTACATAACTGGCAAAAGAGAACTTAAAGAAAAACGTGTTGAATGTGAAATTGTTGTTGCTAGTTGTGATCACCTAGAAGAAGTTTGCTTTGAATTGAAAAATCAAGTAGCTGAACTAGAGGTTGAATTGGACAAGTGTAAGGTGGAACTGGAGAAGGAAAGGTCTTCTAAATCTGACTGTCCTAGTGATGGTGAGGAAGATCTGACCTCCTGGCTCCCCAGAGACTTATCAACTGCTAGTGAATCTCTTAATTTTTCAGTAGCTATAGGTAAAGCAAATTCCTGTAGTAGAACTTCCTTGTTGAAATCCTTTGAAATATTGGCTCACAACTTGGAAGAAATACACAAAGAATTTGTTTCACTTAAGGCTGCTCAGTTCACTGTTTCCCCTACAGGTACCAGTGTTAAGATTAGTGATGTAATAGATGAGTATGAAGGTACTATTTGTGATTTGCATGCTGAGATTCATAAACTGAAAAAAGATAAGCAGTCAGTAATTGTTGACATGACTATTGATCCTATGGTTTCAAAGCTTAATTTACAACTTGAATCCTTAAAAAGTGATTTTGATTTTCTAAAAGATAAAAACGAGTTGTTGATTAAGAATCTTGAAACCAGAGAGAAAGAACTTCATGATAGTCATAGACATGTTGAAAAATTAATGATTGCACGGGAAACTTTGAATTCTTTAATTTCATCTAAAAGTTACAAAGGAAGGGTTGGTCTTGGATATACTAGACAGAGAACCAAGACTAACTGGTCCCCCAGGGAAACCACGTGGGTTAAAGAATTCAAAAGAGGTAAGTATGTAATGACTAAATAGATGCATGTTTGTTATCATTGTGGAATGAATGGGCATAAGATACATGAGTGTCCTGCTAAGAAGAATAGTGAGAATAAGAACAATAAACATGTGAAGTGGGTCTGGAGAAGAAAAGACCAACAAGAGCCTAATGTCATTGAAAAGGGACCCAAATATGTTTGGATTCCTAAAACTAATGTTTGATTTGTTCTTGCAGGGTAAAGTGAAGGGAAATACCTATTGGTATTTGGACAGTGGTTGCTCAAGACACATGTCCGGGGATAAAAGTCAATTTCTTTCACTAGTAGCCTTTGACGGTGGAAGTGTCACCTTTGGAGATAATAGCAAGGGAACCATCACTGGTTTAGGTAAGGTAGGTAAGACACTTTCAAATGCAATTGATGATGTATATTATATTAAGGGCTTACAACATAATCTCTTGAGTATTTCTCAATTATGTGATAAAGGTAATAGAGTTGAGTTTCAACATAATCTTTGTCATATAGTTAATTCTCAATCAGGTGAACTTGTATGTGAGGGAACCAGGAAGCATGATGTTTACATCACCTTTCTGGATAAAATTCCTCAAGACAAGTCTGTTTGTTTGAGAGCTGTTTCTGATAATAACCAATGGATTTGGCATAAGAGATTTGGACATGCTAGCTTGACACTTTTGAACAAATTAAGGTCTCGTGATTTAGTGGTAGGACTTCCTAACATCACTTATGAGGCAGATAAAGTTTGTACAGAATGTGTTAAGGGGAAATAGGTCAAAATCTCTTTTAAGCCTAAAACTGTTTTGAGTACCAGCAGACCCTTCGAACTTATACACATTGATTTGTGTGGTCCCATGAGAGTACAAAGTCGAAAAGGTCTTAGATATGTCTGTGTTATGGCTGATGATTATTCCAGGTACACTTGGGTAATAATGCTACATTCAAAAGATGAAACGTTCGATGAGTGGGTAGCATTGGTGAAGCAAGTGGAGAACCAGCTCTCTCACAAGCTGGTCTTGGTAAGATCAGACCATGGTACTGAATTTGATAATGCTAACTTTGTTGGTTATTGTAGGGAATAGGAAGCTAGTCACAACTTCTCAGCCCCAAGAACACCACAGTAAAATGGTGTTGTTGAAAGAAAGAATAGAACTCTTGAGGAGATAGCCAGAACAATGCTAATTGAGAGTGGTCTCCCTAAGAGTTTCTGGGGTGAAGCTGTGGACACTACTTGCTATATTTTAAATAGAGGTCTCATTAGACCAAAGTTAAATAAGACTCCCTATGAACTCCTTAGAGGTCGAAAGCCTAATATTGCATACGTTCGTGTATTTGGATGCAAATGTTATATTCATAACAATGGGAAGAACCAGCTTGATAAATTTGACCCTAGGAGTGATGAGGGAATCTTTCTTGGATATTCTCCTCAAAGCAAAGCATATAGAGTCTTTAATAAAAGGACTTTGTGTGTTGAGGAGAGTGTACATGTCATCTTTGATGAATTTAACATGTCTTCTGAGATTGCACAGGTATAACCTGATGAAATGATTGGATTGATGGAGTTTACTGGGAACCATGATGTTGGTCCCCTAAATGAAGTGGAAGCAGATCTAGGCTCACTTGATACTCCACAAAATGATGATAATAAGGAGCCTAGAGAAGAAAATAAGGACAACGAGAATTCAGAAGAGGAACCAAGACCTAATGGTTCCCCAAGTGACAGACAGGTAAGGGGTTTAGGAGGAATGAATGAAGATGACTCCCCTAAACCTGAGGTAAGTAATGTTAATGGAAATAGCGTGAATATGAATCTTACTGGTTCCAAAGAAATAGATGAGATTCATGATCATGCTGGTTCCCAATCAAATGAAGAAGCACAAAATTATTTCTCTTTTAAAAGCTATAAATATCAATCTTCTCATCCTCTAGATTAGATCATTAGTGATATTAATAAAGGAGTTCAAACGAGAAGAAATGTTTTTCAAAACTTTTGTGTTTTTTATTTTTTCCTGTCTAATATAGAGCCAACTGACTATAAAATAGCACTGACTGATCCTGATTGGGTTCTAGCAATGCAGGATGAATTAAATCAGTTCCATAGGAACCAAGTTTGGCATCTTGTACCTAGACCAAAGGATAGGTCAGATATTGGTACAAAATGGGTCTTCAGAAACAAATTGGATGACCTAGGTACAATAGTCAGAAACAAAGCTAGGCTAGTGGTGCAAGGTTATAATCAACAAGAAGGGATTGACTATGATGAGACTTTTGCACCAATAGCTAGGTTAGAGGCAATTAGGATTTTAATTGCTTATGCTGCTCACATGAATATGAAATTGTTTCAGATGGATGTAAAGACTGCCTTCCTAAATGGATATTTGAAGGAAGACGTATATGAAGAGCAGCCACCTGGTTTTGAAGACAAGCTGTTTCCCCAACATGTTTACAAGTTGGACAAAGCTCTATATGGATTGAAGCAAGCTCCAAGAGCTTGGTATGAAAGATTGTCTACGTTCTTGATGGAGAAAGATTACAAGAGGGGAACAGTAGACAAGACACTGTTTATCAAAGCCAGGGGGAAACACTTGATTATAGTACAAATTTATGTTAATGATATCTTATTTGGTGCTACTAATCAAGTACTATGTGATGAGTTTGCTAATCTTATGCAGAGTGAGTTTGAAATGAGCATGATGGAGAACTAGGATTCTTTCTAGGATTGCAAATTAAGCAAACGGAGAATGGAACCATGATACATCAGCAAAAATACTTGAAAGAATTGCTAAAGAAATTTGGCATGGAGAACAGCAAGGCTTATGATACACCTATTCCCACATCCACAAAATTAGATGCTGATCTAAAGGAAAAGATGTTAAAGCCACACTTTATAGAGGAATTATTGGTTCCCTTCTCTATCTAACAGCTAGTAGACCTGATATTGTGTTCTCTGTTGGATTGTGTGCTAGGTTTCAAAGTAATCCAAAGGAATCTCACTTGAAGGCTGTTAGAAGGATACTTAGGTATCTTGTGGGAACAACAGACTTATGCTTGTGGTACCCCAAAGGGAGTGCAATTGATCTTTTAGGTATACTGATGCAGACTATGCTGGCTTTCTTGTTGATAGAAAGAGCACATCAGGTATGGCACACTTTCTTGGCTCTTGTCTATTATCATGGGGTTCAAAAAAGCAAAACTTAGTGGCTTTATCCACAGCAGAGGCAGAATACATTGCAGCAGCTTCATGCTGTTCCCAGCTACTGTGAATAAGGAACCAGCTAAAGGATTTTGGTGTTGTTTATAATAGTGTTCCTATATTTTGTGACAACACTAGTGCAATTAATATTTCTAAGAATCCTGTTCAACATTCCAAAACCAAACATATAGAGATTAGACATCATTTTCTGAGAGATAATGTAGAAAAAGGTTTAGTGGAAGTGTTGTTTTGCAAAAGTGAAGATCAAATAGCTGATATCTTCACAAAACCCTTGTGTAGAGAAACTATTTGTAATTTAAGAATTTTACTAGGTCTAGTTAGATTTTAGTCTTTGGCTTCATCTATTTCCCTTAATGATTGGTTAGAATGGTATTCTCTTGTATAGTATGTGTACATACCTATGTCGAAATCCTTCTAGTTTTATGTAAATGATTTAAGATCCCAAAAGGATTAAAAATCATTGTTGCAAGAAACAGGTGAAATTAAACTAAGTTGTCAGAAACAGGATGAGGTGGTTCTATTCAAGTACCAGCAAAGGGAAACAGCAGATCAGCACTGATATGTCTTCCGAATAATATTTTTATATTTTTGGAAGATTATTATAAGATATTTTCCTTTTGGAAGGAAATAATCTTATTTCAGTCATTTACCATAAAGATAATGGCAAATCAATCACATGCCTAGTTTATAAGATGGTTAAGATATTTATGGCAAGTAATGATAGCTATCTTTTCAAAATTTAAAACTTGTCATACTTATCTAATTGTTAAACCGTCATATTTTTTTTTAGACTTCCATATCTTTTTTGTGCTACAAATATATATATATTCTAACTCTCTGTGCAGCTTCATTACTTCTCATTCATCATTCTCCTTCTCTCTTTTGCATACTACTCAAAATCAGAGTATTGTTCATCATCTTTATTCTCAATTTTTCATTGACACAATGGGAAGAAAGACTACATCTTCATCCAGGAAAGGAAGAGGAAAGGGGTCTGCTAGTGACTCCACTCAATCAAAAGGAACCACCATCGTTGTTCCACCAACCTCTCAACAAGAACAAATCCTAATTGAACCTTCATCACCCAATGTAGCTTCATCACCTTCAAATATTCCAAACACAACCCCTGATTCCCCTCAAAAATCCTCCTCACCACCACAATCGACCAAACCCTCATCAAAACAACCTAAGCCTGTCTTCCATCCTCCGAAAACTGATGACTCTGTCATCAAGGAACCAATACCATCTCAGGGGGAACAAGAGACAGAAGCACAGCAAACTGTGAGTCAAGAGATGGAGGTTGGTAGTGCTGAGGAGCACAGTGAAGAAGAGGTTGAGGTTACCGGGTTCAAGGAAGGATCACCTGGTGAAAAGGTTAGGAGAAGTGGTCGTTTTACGCGTTCTTTTGTAAGAAGGATATTTAATGACACCCAGGAGGAACAGTCTGCTGGTTCTGTGCAAGGAACCAAGAGAAAGAGGTTGCCTGCTAAAACCTCTCGTGCTTCAAAAGGTAAATCTGTAGAATCTATTCCTACTGGTTCTATTGATTTAAATTCTAGATTAGTGTTATCTGGGTGTTGTGTTGAAAAGGGGTATTTTGATATTGCTGCATTATCTGAGTTCAAGGAGTTGCTTGATTATCAAGGTTGGTTAATGTTGTTTGATGTTTGTACTGCCAATGTGTTTGGGTTAGGGAATTTTATGTTAATATCAAGCATTTCCTGATATGTCCATAAGTTCATGTGTGAATGGGGTTGATGTAAGTTTATCGGTTGCTTCTTTGTCAAGTTTGTTAAGCATACCAAGAGATGGGTTTGATAAGTACTCGGGTGACTGGTGGCCTATGCTTGTTGGGGTCACACCTGAGGAGATATATGCCTTTATGTTTGGAGGGAAGATACCCAAAAAGCCAAGGGTCTTCAAGTCTGTTAATTTGAAGGAACCAATTATGCTGGTTCTGCATTCTTTGTGTAACAAGGTTCTAATACCGAGGGCTCAGGGTAGAGGTACTGTGAGAATAATGGAAATGGTATTGATGTATCTGATGATGAAAAAGGTGAAAATCAATCTTCCTGCATTAATTTTGGCCCATATAATGAACTGTTATGGGTCATCTCATCACTCCTTGCCTTATGGATCTTTTATAACCCACCTGCTCAAATCTAACAATGTACCCTTGAGTGGTTCCACTGTCCCAGTTACAGTGTTTACCAGGGCCATCTTAAAGCATAAGGGTTTAGATATAAGTGGGGATCAGCTGCTGTTCAAGATAGAGGAACCAGTGGAGAAAATGAGATCTCCAACAATGAAGAAAAATAAAGTAGAGGAGCCAGTAAGTCAGGCTCTAGTTCTGAAAAGGTTGGAGGACCAGGAAACTTTGCTTGAAGACATCATTGGTCTGGTCAAAAAATTATCCTCTTCTATTGGTTCTAGGTTTGATAATCTGGAAAAGAAGCTTGCTGGATCTCATGATCAAGAGGCACCTGGTACGAGTGCTGCTGCTCCAAAGTCTCCCCCTGAAGAAGAAATGCATGATGCTGAGGAAGGGGACAAAGATGAGGAACCAGCTGATGATGGAGACCAGGATGCTGAAGGAGAAGAGGAGGATGAGAATGATGAAGATTGATTCTGTTTTCTGTTTTTGTTTGCCTACCCTATTTCTTATGACTGATTATGTTGGTTTGCTTCCCCCCAATCCATAAACTGTTCTTTTGATATGGAGTTTAATTTGTTAAACTTTGTTTGGTGTTTGTTTTGAACAATTTTATTTCTGCTATGACATGCCTAGTTTGAATAATCTATTTTTGCAGCATTTAGCTTGAATAGTGGTTGATGCCACTGCATGGATGAGCACATTTAATAATTTGTGCATCTTATTATTACTTGAGTATACTTTTTAATGATGCCAAAAGGGGGAAAAGAGTTGAAGTTGAAGCCTAGGATCTTCTTAGCCTTTTAGGATTTTTAGATTAAGTCAAATAAGAGTCGAGTCAAGTTAACTTAGGAGAATCATTTAGTGTGTGTCCTTTTTTAGTCTTAAAGTTTGTTGGATATACTCAATCCTAGTTGAGTACTTTATTGAAGTTTTTATGTTTTTAATGTGCTTAGATTGCAGGAACATAAAATAGTTTGTCATCATCAAAAAGGGGGAATTTGTTGAGTCCCTTAGGTTTTGATGTTTTGAATGATGACAAACAGTTACAGGAAACAGGTCACAAGTATTGCGAAAGTTGGTTAGGGAACTAGCTACAATAGAATACTGTTTCCCTAGACAAGTTATTATTTGCTTGTGTTATTAATTGAACTAACTTGTCTATTTACAGGAAATGGTTAGGTATGAATTGATCTATGTACTGGTGGGGAACCAGTTAGAATTGTTTCCTTGACTGCTATGCTGTAAAGCAGTCACATATTATCTATTGCATGTTGACCATGTTATATGTGCAGTAGTTAAGCTGATTCCAAGACTTAGAGCATAGAAGCCTTTCGAAGACATTCGAAGAAAGATACTTTGCTCAAGATGAAGCATCCAAGGAAGATTCAAGTCTTGTAGATTACATGAAAAAAAGAATATTTGTACTCTACTGTTAATCTAGTTTTTCATGTAATGTGCTCCGTAGTATGACTTATATGAGTAGGTGATATAAGTGTTTTAAGTGTGATGAGTCATGTTATGAATTCTGGTACAAAGCTGGAACAGAATTCATAACATACTTAATTCAGGGAACCAGGTTTACTGAATGGAATATCAAGCTGCGTATTTTTGAAAAGATTTTGTAAAAATATTTTCTAAGAATTATTTTGGAAAATATATTAAGCAGCTGGTAGATAAGATGAGAATATATTGGTTACCTAAAAACTAGGAGTATTTATCCTATTTGATTCTATCTATATGATTAAGTCAAATAAGATAAATACTTTCCTAACTTCACATAAGATGGCGGCACAAAAGATTATGTGATTTTAGGAAAGCTAGGGTTTTTGTAATCATATATATAAACTCATCTAATCAACCTAATTCAAAAAAAGTCTCTCACGTGAAAAAAACTGAGTTCATTTCTAGAAAGCATTATACACACTTAAGCACAAAAACCTTTCATTAAGTCATATACAAGAGCACCATTAGATCTTATATTTTTCTCTCATATTAGCTTTTAGAAGCAAGATCAAAGGAGAGTTTGATTTTGTAAAGAGCCTTCAACAGAGGGGTTGATAGGCTGGGAGAGTGTTTGTGAGTTCAAACATAAAAGGGCTTACGAGTGTAAGTCGAATGCACACTCGGAGTAGAGTGTGGGGTGAACTGGTTCCCGGAGTAGGGAAACAGTTGAGTGTTTGTGTTCTTTGTTTTTCGAAGTAGATTAATAAAAGAGCATAGGGTAGGAGGACGTAGGCCTGAGTTGGCTGAACCTTGTTAAATTGTGTGTCTTCTTTTATTGCTTTACATATAATCCGCTGCTAATAGGAACCAGCACAACTGGTTCCTCCCACAGATCGAAAAAGTAGTAAAAATAGGCCAAGGCTATTTATCACTCAATTCACCCCCCCCCCCCTCTTGAGTGCTCTAAAACCTTCACTTGTGAACTGGGGGTGTATTTGGTAAGGTGTAGTAGCAACAGGAAGTCCTACACCTCCTTGGAACTCTTGTGAGCCAGGCGTCCCGAACTGACCGAACAACTGATGTTCGTCGGCCATTGTGGATGTGGGTGGACTTTGTACAGAATGTGAGGTTTGTTTTGTTGGACGTTGTTTTCTTAAACGTTGGACCTCAGGATTATATGGTACTATTGGTTCGTTTGACCTACGCGTGCTATGGAGCATGCAAATAGCAAACTCAAGGGTAAATACTAACTAAAAAAAATAAACAGCAACAAAAATGAAATAAAATTAAGCTATATCAAGAACAGCAAGAGTCTAAATACAACGCCTTGTCCCTGACAATGGCTCCATTTTGATAGCAAGATTTTAACAGCCGTTTATGCTAAACCTTAAACCAAACAATACTTATAACAACCTACAAACCACACAAGCATAGTGGGGTAGGGGGTCGAACCACGAGGATAAAGGATATCATTATACTTCGCTTCTTAACATAACTGGACTTTTTGTTTTGAAAAGCCACTAAAACTAATGACAAAAATATAAATCACGATAAACTAAAGAGGGAGATCAAAGGGAGAAAAACAGGGACAAGATTAGATTCACCCTAGGAAGGTGATTTCAAAAGAGAACATGATAGGTTAGAGGGAATCAAACAACAACTAACATAGACACCCAAGTAAGCGAGAGGAAGTTGGTGATTTCACAAATCACATTGAACAACCTATAATCGCCCTATGTCTCCAAAGGAGTTGCAGGACAAGATTCGCATTGGGTTTCGAGAGCTACTTATTATCATCATTCCTATAACCTTAGACAATAAAGAACATAGCTTTTCCTAGGGTTTTACTAATCAATCCCCAAAGAGAACTACTCACACATGTTTGAGATGTATAGCATGATAATAATCAATAAAAGAAACGCAACTGATAATAACGGTCGAAAGAAACTAACGAGAACAAAAATAAAGAAAAAACTATTCTAGATAAGTGATAAATAGTAGGCTAAACATTGACTAAAATAAAACGAATTCAAAAGTAAAGAGAAGATTGATGCTCACAATAAAGATTGAACGCAATATCCTCGATTAGAATCCAAACAATAAAGTCGAAATCTTGGAGTACATATGTTGAGAAAACTGAAAAATGGAAGACTAGGCCTTAATGAACTAAGAGATGTTTAGAGGCTAAATAAAGCTAAAACTAATGAAAATTAGGGTTCCCCCTCTCTTCAGAAAGAAGGGTATTTATAACTTAAAAATAAAAGAAATTCGGAAGCCCTAAAATGCCTATGGGTTGGCCTAAAGAAGAAGTAAAATTTTTGGAGAAAATAGGTCCATTCGCCCGAATGGTTGACCCATTCGTCCGAATGTAACATCGTTTGCCCAAACTCTTCCCCATTCGCCCATTCCAGCAGCTCTGGTGATAATTTTCAATTTCTTCTCTGTGCATGATTCGCCTAAATGGGACATTCATTCGGCCGAATGGGACATTCATTCAGCCAAATAGGATATTCATTCGGCCAAATGGATGCTCATTCGCCCGAATCCATGCCATTCGGCCTTCCTAGTGACAATGGAACACATGCTTCTATGATTGACTACCATTCGACCGAATGGCTGTTAGATTCAGTCGAATCTGACTCTGCATTCTCCTTTTCAGCTTCTTCAAGTGTCTACTGGCTTCTGAACTTCGTGGGATCTTCAGGAGTGACTTGGAATATGTGCCTAAGCTAAGATACTCGCGTCTAATCTTGATAAGAGTGTCAAAGCCTCGAATATGTTGCACTTCACCTTGAAATCATCGAAAACACCTGAAATGACCTTAAAACAACTCAAAGACAAGATCAAGGTAAATCAAGTGTAGTATATATAAAATCAATCTAAAACCGCGAGACTTAACACTAAAACGGGGTAGTAAACGTGCTCTAAAATGAGCACATCACATCCGAACCAGATGCCACCTTCTTACTGTTTATTATTATTTTTTTTTATGATAAGGCAATCTAAATATGCATAGCAATGATGGAGATTTTGGAGGTGACCGAGTTTACTACAGTCTTTGGGCACGAAGGATATTTTGAGGAAGTTTATAATGCGATTGATTAGGTTAAGTAAGTTGCGCTAAGTTACGGGTTTTGTTTGATAGCAACAACCTATAAAACGCAATGAGATGGCCAAATGGATATACTATTGAGATGTGATCATTAGCGTGTTTGTGGAGAATGAAACTTCAGTGTCACAGAGAAGTTTGATACGAAAAGGGAAGGTTTGGTTGTTAATTTTGGGTTAAGTTAAATGAGCTTCCAAGTGGTACTGGCTGAGAAGTAAAGGATGATTCAAAATGGGGATTGCATAACCATGAATTGATCTGAGTATCTAGTGGGTTGTCGATAGACGAGCGTTCTGAGTCTTGATGCTAAATTAGTTGTGCAAGAAATGAGTGAGGCGCACATGAATTCTGGGAAAATATTGGCGTCTATATTGGAGCAATTCCTAGAAGACCAGCCAAACATGAGGCACATATACAACATGAGACATAAGCCAAGGTTTGAAAACTAGGAAGGAAGGAACCCGATTTAACTGTGACTAATCCAAGTAAAATAACATGGTTACCTATTTTGATTTGATGCCGATGTTGAGACATATGAGGTAACGTACTTATTCCTGGTAAACCCTAATTATTGTGATATGTTTTGCTCGTGGCCGTACATTATTCTCATCGATTTGATGTACAAAACAAACAAGCACAAGTTCCCTTTATTTGAATTGGTTGGGATGACTCCAACAAATAGAAACTTCTTGATCTATTATGCAGTTATAAAGGACGAAAAGGATGTAAGTTATCGTTGGGTATTGGAAAAGTTGAGGAATTACATGGGCCTCGATGTACATCCTTCAACCATTGTAACTAATTGCGAAGGAGGTCTTTTTGCCCTGATTTCTTAGATTTTCCCAGAATTTGAGCATCTACTTTGCACGTCAACAACTACATGAAAACCAAGGGATACTAGCTTTTCAATAAGAGCAAGAGCAAAGCAAAGACTTTAATAAAGGGGTATATGGAGTAAAATCATACATGCCATGGTTAAAAAGGAATACGAGTGAGTTGTAGAGCTTTTTAGGGATTCTTATGTATGGTGCTCAGCAATAGTCCAATATGTTAAGGGTCAATGGTTGCCTCACAAGGAGATGTTCATGAAAGATTAGACTAATTAGGTCCTTTATTTTGGCAATACTACGACCTATAGAGTGGAGAGTGTGCACAACGCCCTAAAGGACTAGCTTGGTTCTTCTAATCACGCTCTGAATATGTTGTTTGATTGTGTGAATAAGGCACTTGACACCCAGTTCAACAACATTGTGAACGATCTCGAGAGTTCCAGACATCGACATGGCACGATGTACCAACATTTCATTTTTCATAAGCTCCATGGTCATGCTTCACACCACTACATGAGTTTGATAAATAATGAGAAGACAAGGATCAGAGAGTTAGGTGATGATGTAAAAGGGATGTGCCGGTGTACTATGTTGATAACCCACGGGTTACCTTGCTCCATTTAGGAAAGTCAATCATTATATCTTGATCAAATTCATGTTTTCTAGAGATCACTAAAGGTTAGGGAGTGACCGAGCATATAAATTATAAGTCGTTTAGCTCATGAAAAGGAACAATTTTGACTACTAGTCAACAAGGTATCAGCTAGTCACCCTTATGTCATGCGTGATGTTATGCACGTATTGTACGACATGTTCAACCCTAAAACTTTAGATTACGAACAACCCTTTTAGAATGAATAGCTAAGAGGTCGTCAACCACGGTGTAATCGAAGTGTATTTGAATATATTCACGGAGGTCGTGATATAGGTCTTGGTCGGTCATCGTCCGGTCGTCGTCATCAGTTGACATGCCAAACATTGGTCATTATTATGCTTAAGTCAATATTCCAAATACTGTTGTGCTTCCTTAGTAAATTGTTATTATTGTTACCACTGACTGCGACTGCAGGGAGAATGGATGTTGATCGATTTCCGTACAAGGACAAGATTCCTAGCATTATAATTGCAAGGGTGTAATGAGGTCATGGAAGATGGAAATTGCATTTTTCAATGTGTTGTTGATGTCTTCTACCATGGGGAGGACAACTTCTCCTTAACGCAATAGACCATTTGAAATGAAATTGCCACACTTAGGGAGGTATACCGTGAGATAAACGGAGACAGATTGGACAGTGCACTTCATCGTATCCTATGGGAAGGAGGAAGATGTGGTCAAGACCATTGGATGGAGGTTGTGTCCGACCTATTTCCCATTGCCAATGTGTACAAGTGTGCAGTCATGCATTTTGTAGTGCGATTGGACGACTGAGGTTGGTATCCGTGCGCTACAATTCTACGGTGGGATACTCTATCGACCTTCACTAGACCAGAGGATGGGTGGGATATGAGGTACCAGGAGAAGATTTAATTGTGGAACAAATTAGTTGTATTCATTCCATAGTGTCATTTTGTGTATGGAAAATTAGTCCTATTTGTTGAAAACTTTTCCTAGAAAACAAGATTTCTTGCTTTATAATCACGACTTTATCATATTTTCACTTTATTTTGAATTTTAACTACTCCCACGTCTATTTTCAATAAATTACTCCGAGGTGGTTGTGCTTGATGGAGCACCAGATTGTAGACTGTGTAATGCTCTACGTAATAGATGGTAGTCACTTGTGGAACATTTGTGCTAAGAAGGAGACGGTGAATGGAGAACCATAATTCACCTAACAAATGGATGGGAGGATGTTGTTCAGGCATACAACATTGAACAATATGAGAAACTATTGTTCCTTTTTTACACAGGTTGACATCCTAAAGCTAAGAGTGACTTTTTTTATAGTGTCGTTAAGGGATTCACTTTGTAACTTGCCTTCACGTTATTCTTAACTCCTTCCAATAATAAAAGAGTTTCAGTTGTGTTTGTTAGTTGGTTGTATTGGTTAAATTTTATGAAAATTTTGTCAGAGTTTCCCATGTAAAATGGACTTCCAAGTCATCAACATCTCATTTCGAAACATGTTCATTTAATTGCAGAATAAAAATATAAGAGCAATCCACCAATATATCCTAGACTACATACTTCAAACTAATATAGTTCAACAATCCAAACACTAAAATACCTGTAATACAAACTAACATAATGAATATTCCTAGTCCCTCTAGGACGACAAGTTCCACTTCTCAAAGATCTCCTTATGATGATCACACGCAACCCTTTGAGCTCCATCCAACATCTTTTCCTTCCCACTTGTTATTGGGTGTGTGGCCTGTATCACCATGGACATCCATTGTAAACAGTACAAAAGTTACAAACATAGATATCTAAAACCGAAAGATAAATAACACAACTTATGGAAGTGGGCAAGAAACTTACAGCTTCACTGGTAGTGCTTGGTGGCACGGGATCCTCATACTCCTCTTCATCGAACTCGCCTCGGATCAGCTTTGGGTAGGAGTGCTCTCGGAACCACTCCATATAGTACTAATTACACATGGACGAGTTCCCAAGAGGCGGCTTCTAAAGCGTAGCAATACTAATGCTTCTTGCCATCAGAAACTAATCTCAAATCAATGTGGTAATAACTTCAAGCCACTTCATAGTGTACTCTTTCGAGTACGACAATCGCACTACATGGTTAGGACACATAGGTGGAGGCGAGATGACCTGGACATAGCCGAGCTAACGCAGACATCACTAAGGCATATATGCCTCTATGATATCCATGTGTTGTATGAGACCCATGTATAGGGTTCTCTATACCTTAGCATCATGACTTGGACCAAAGGGCAACCAATTTACTTGCAGATTTCCAAAAGTTAGCAAAAAAAAAAGCAATAGAAACTTTAGCAACAAAATAATTAAATATTTGTACTAGTACATCCAACGTTTTCATCAAATCTAGGGTGTATTGGATAAATTTGAGTTGTTCTAGTGTCTTCCTTACGGCGCAAGGATTCCATGCATTTGCTTAGGGAGTCCCGAGGTCGACAGGTAATGGGTCGCGATGTGGGCGGAAGGTAGGGAAGTACTCTTAAATCCACGCCTGAAATAGATAAAACAACTAGTAATACCAGCGAAATCAACCTGACTATATAGACCTAGTTAGCGATACAAGTACGTCAACGTAGCCGACCCCCAAGAGTACTACGAGATGCGATCCGGGTCAAAGGACTCGAGTATGCGCATGACCTAACCTTATGTCCGATCTTGTCCGGATACAAGGTACACCCAATGGGAATGATTAGAAAGGCACTCACCTATATCTCCTCCAGCCTAGGGGGAGTCGTGTCAAAACACAGCTTTTGAACGGCAACAATCCTCACATCGTTGTGATACCATATCCCCATCTGTGGCTCGCACTACATATTCAAGTCCATTTAGAGCAGTTGTGCCAAGGACACGAGAAGATCCCCCTTCTTCGGGATGGAAAGCAACTGACCTTGAGTATGAACCCTGATGATCGTCTCCACGTCATGCAGCATAATCGTCATCTCACCATAAGAAAGGTTTAACGAGCTTGTGTCCGGCTGCCACCACTCCACAAATGTCATAATTAAGGCAGCATCAATGTGAGTGTATATAATGAATGGAAAATAGGCCTATCTGGTCTCATGCATCTTCCTTTACATGTCCATCTATTACTCCACGATGCCAGATAGACACAAACATTATGGCCCTTCAAGATTTCCTCACCTGAAACTTAAAACCCACTCATCCCATATGTGGATAGCTATATGGCCCAAAAATTTAGGAATGACTGTGTCATCTACGGTCCACCCATTACCTCACCATACACGAACAATCACTCTTCGTCCGTTTCTTACTCTGCCCGAATACAATGGATGTTAAAGATGTACTCAACATACTCACAAACCGACCCCCCTACCCTTCAACACCTCTACCCAATACGTGCCTAGCTCATCATCCAGCCACGCACTAAAGGGACTATTCACTATTAAAATAACAAAGATTTGCAGCTAAAGATTTACGGCGTAATAATAGAAAAGCCGCAAATTAAGTAAATGCTTACTCAATATGCGGCATCACTGAACTAGACCTGCCGCATATTGATAGTAATTTGATTAATATGCGGTGTCAACACCTAGAACCCACCACATATTAATAGTAAATAAACTAATATGCGGCGTATAATACTCACACCCGCCGCATATTAGTCTGACCTTAATAAAAAAAAATTGGCATTGCTTCAGTAGTTTAGTTTACTTCGCATCTTCCTCTCTTCGTGTTCTTGCGCCCCTGAAATAACACCTCTGTATTCTTGCCAACCCACCTCCGAGCTAACCCCTCACCTTGGGTCGAGCACTTGGGTCGAGCATTTGGGTTGTTTTGGGTCGTCGTTCATCGTCTCCTCACCCTCTCCTCCGGCCACCACCTTTTTCAAAGGTATTGATTGATTTATTCTTTTTATTTGTGTATTTTATTTTCTATATATGAATATGATTATTTTAGGTGTTTAGAGTTAGTGGAATGGGTTTATTTGACTTAGGGTTAGTTGGGGTTAGTTCACATTAGTGTTAGGGGAAGGGGTTTCGAAGGTGGGTTAGGGGAAGGGGTTGAATTTGAATTAGGGTTAAGAGTTAGTAACAAAAGATGATAGATTTAGCCTTGGGTTTCCATCTAGCATGAGATCGTCATTTATTATCTGATAAGCTACGTCTTTTGGTATTGATTTCTCGGGAATTGTATACCTTCTCAAATAAATGACAAATTAAATGTTCAGAAAAAGTCAAAAACTTGGTGCTCTGTGTTATGAAGTATGCAACTATGAAAATCATTGCTTAGATTAAAAGAAAGAAAATTTGAGTACACATTTGTAATTAGTGATGAAGTTAGTAAGAGACATTGAATACAAGTCCATAACCCTTTTCAAAAAGAATTGAAAGACATAAAAAAGAAACTTTGTCTACACCAAAATAATACACCTAAGTTAGGTTTTGTATATTAGTTTGAATTGATTTAGTTAACGCATATGGATTAGTATGTATATAAATTAGTAGAAATTGATTTGACAATGTATATGAATTAGTAAATGGTATTGTGTGTTGGTTGTGGTTGTATATAAATTCATATAAACAAGTTTTAAAATTTATTTTCAAAATTGGGAAATGTTGGATTTACAAAGGAAACTTTGCCAAATTTTTTGTAGAATTTGTAGTGATTTACAAAGCATAGAACAGAAATAATATCTCTAGAAGAATTTAGTAACTTAAACTATAGAGCAAGTGTTTGTGGGTCATTGTGGAGTTTGCTTAACCTTATTTTCGGTAAGCTACTTGAGGACCCTTTAAGTGCACTTATATATATAACTATCCGTAAATTGAGTATTGATTATATTGTTATTTAATCTCTTACATGTTAAATAGGGCATAAGACAAATTATGGAGCGAAAATGGTTGTATGGTAATCATGCTTCGTTAGAGTTCATGAATGGAGTTGAGGAGTTTTGTAGACAAGTGTTGAAAAACCTAAATAACATTGGAGATGATGAGGTGTGTTGCCCTTGTGTCGATTGTGATAATGTAAATACAATTAGTAGTACAAGAGAGTTAAGGGACCATGTGATTCGGCGTGGGTTTAGGAAACAATACAACGTATGGGTATGGCATGGTGAGGTTCCTGCTTTTAATGACATGGGGTCGTGTTCTAACAAAATTCTCATTCATCAAGTTGAGCTAGACCATCATGGCCAATTAGAATCTGAGAACGTTGAAGATGTTGATGCCGAGAAGGAAGAAGATGGGGAGGATGAATTGGATGATAATGACCCTAGTGATGAAGATCGAATAGATGAAATGCTTGAAGGGGTTGGGGATCAAATTGGTAGTTAATCTCGTACTTTTGAGCGTTTGTGGGAGGATGCTGAGAAACTGTTGTATCCTGGATGTACTAAATACACTAAGTTGTCTGCCACATCAACGTTATTTAACTTGAAAGCGAAATATGGTTGGACTGATACTAGTTTCACAGCCTTATTGAAAATATTAGGGGACATGTTTCCAGAGGGTAATGATTTGCCTATATCCATGTACTATGCAAAGAAGTTAATGTGTCCCCTTGGGTTAGAGTATAATAAGATTGATGCATGTCCGAATAATTGCATATTGTATCGAAATGAGTATTCAGAGTTCATTCAATGTCCTAAATGTGGGTAGTCACATTACAAACTCTCACATGGGATAGAGCCTATAGTGGGGATTAAAGGTCCTAGTGTAAAGCTGTTGTGGTACCTTCTCATAATACCAAGGTTCAAGCGTTTGTTTTCGATTAAGAGCGATGCAAAGAATTTGAGATGGCCTGCAGAGAAGAGGAAGAAAGATGGGATGATTCGACATCCTGTGGATTCTCCCTAGTGGAAAAAAATTGATGAATCTTTCAAGGCTTTTGGCGGGGAAGATAGGAACCTAAGACTTGGTCTCTGCACGGATGAAATGAATCCTTTTGGTACCTTAAGCAGTCAACATAGCACATGGCCAGTTTTTTTAGTGATATATAATTTGCCCCCTTGGTTATGCATGAAGCGTAAATATGTTATGTTATCGCTTCTAATATCAGGGCCCAAGCAACCTGGGAATGACATTGATGTTTATCTTGCTCCCCTTATTGAAGATTTGCAGTTGTTGTGGGATAAAGGTATATCAGTGTATGATGCATATGCTGAAGAGACTTTTACACTCCGTGCCATCCTATTCTGTATCATTAATGACTTTCCAACCTATGGAAACTTGTCAGGGTATAAGGTGAAGGGAAAGAAAGCATATCCTATTTGTGTGGATGATATGGACTCAACTTATTTGCCTCATTGTGGGAAACATGTGTATCTCATGCATCGGAGGTTCTTGAATAGGTTTCATCCTTATCGTAAGAGAAAGATCTCATTTGATGGTAAAGTTAAGCAACGTAGAGCCCCTATACCACTGACTGGCAGGGAGGTTTATGACATTGTGAAAGGAATAGATAATGTGTTCGGGAAAACTGTGAAACACAGAGATGTTCAGGGGTTATGGAAGAAACATTCCATATTTTGGCAACTTCAGTATTGGAAGTATTTACCCATTAGACATTGTCTTGATGTTATGCACATAGAGAAGAATGTTTGTGATGCCATCTTAGGGACGCTGTTGAATATACCTGGTAAGACTAAGGATGGTCCTAATGTTAGGAGAGATATGCAGACGATGAAGATTCGATCCAAGTTTTGGCCTAAAGACAGAACGCCTAGGAATGGAAAAGGTAAATTCACATATATTCCTCCGGCTTGTTACACTTTGTCCCGAGCAGAGAAGAGGATATTTTATGAGTGTCTGTATGGGATCAAGGTTCCTACTGGGTATTCGTCTAATTTTAAGAACTTTGTATCAATGAAAGATCTAAAATTAGTGGGTATGAAGTCCCATGATTGTCATGTTATGATGCAAGTGTTTCTACCAATTGCTGATAACCGGAATTTTAGGTCGTTAACTAAAAGACAGGTTACGCAAACAATTTTTATTCCAACCTACAAACTATACGAGTATAGTGGAGTAGGGGGTCAAACCACGAAGACAAGTTATATCAAGACTCTAACTTTTAACACAACCGGACTATTGGGAGTTGGAAATTCGATTAAAACTACAGCAAGTAGAGAGAAATAAAGCAAGTAGAGAAAAACGGGGACAAGATTGGATTCACCCTAGGAATGAAGCGTTCAAAACCGAACATGATAGATTAGAGAAAATCTGATAATAACTAGCATGGACATCCAAGAATACGAGAGGAAGTTGGTGATCCCACAAATCACAACGAACGACCTATAATCGCCCTATGTCTCCAAAGGAGTGGCAAGACAAGATTCGCATCGGATTCTGAAACTATTTATTATCATCGTTTCTACAACCTTAAGCAATAAAGATCATAGCTTTCCTAGGGTTTCACCAATCAAAACCCCTAAAGGAATTACTCACACATATTCATTCTTAAAGACTTAAAGATATTCAAAGAGGCAACAGAAACAAACATGGAAGGAATTCACGAGAATGAAAACAAAATCAGAAATTATGCGAATAAACGATAAACATGAAACTAAGCATGCAACGAAGTAAAGCAATGAATTAAGAGCAAAGGAGTAGATTAAAACTTACAAAAGCTTCAATATATAATCCACGATCAGAATTCGAACTACAAAGCGTTGAAGAAACTGAAAACCGAAAGCTAAAACTAAAAGAATTTGGAGGCTAAAGAAATCTAAAAGTGCATAAAAGTATCTAACCTAGCTCCCCCCCTCCTCTCATCAGAGGAAGGGGGTATTTATAACAAAATAAGAAAAACCTACGTAAACCCTAAAATGCATAGGAGCTGGCCCTAAAAAGAAGTAGTTGATCCGGAGGAAAACACTGTCATTCGCCCGAATGTAGGTCTCATTCGGCCGAACACATTTCCATTCGCCCGAATGGTCTTCCATTCGCCCATTCCAGAGGCTTCGAGGAATCGATCTCTGTCAAGCATTCGCCCGAATGAGTATGTTGATTCGGCCGAATGGAAGCTCATTCGCCCGAATGAGTTCCATTCGGCTTTTCCAGTGACCAAGGGTCAAATGCTCTTTGGACTGTCACTCATTCGACCGAATGAGTCTCAGATTCGGTCGAATCTGCATACATTCGGTCGAATGTCTCTCAGATTCGGTCGAATCTGAGACCATTCTTTCCTCTTTTTCACTTCTCTCTTTTCTGAACTCTGTGGGATCTTCATGAGTGACTTCAAACACTTGTCCAAGCTATGATACGTGTGTCAAAGGCTCGAATGTATCGCATTTCACCTTAAAATCATCAAAAGTACCTAAAATGAACTTAAGACAACTCGAAAACGAGATCAAGGTAAAATCAAGCACAATATGCATAAAACCAATACAAAACTACGAGGCTTGACACTAAAACGAGGTATTAAACGTGCTCTAAAACGAGCACATCAATTGTCATCCGCCATATTTTGCCCAAGCATGTTAGGGATTCTATCACTAGACGTTGTTCTTTTTTTAATGCAATATGCAGCAAGGAACTTGATCCGTCATGTTTGGATGAGTTACAGTCTAGTGTTGTTATGACCTTATGTCAACTAGAAATGTATTTTCCACCTTCGTTCTTTGATATTATGGTAAATCTAGTTGTGCATTTGGTCCGAGAAATCAAGTTGTGTGGTCCAGTGTTCCTAAGATGGGCTTATCATTTCAAGAGATACATGGGTACTCTAAAAAAGACATCGATTTGAGTCAATATAGGTCAAATGGATCAGTTTGGAGTAGAAAGTGACCTAAACGCTTGAAACACATCGATTTGAGTCAATATAGGTCAAATGGGATCGATTTGGGGTAGAAAGTGACCTAAACACTTGAAACCCATCGATTTGAATCAATACAGGTAAAATGGGATCGGTTAGGGGTAGAAAGTGACCTAAACACTTGAAACACATTGATTTAAGTCAATATAGGTCAAATGGTTGGGATCGGTTTCGGGTAGAAAGTGACGTAAACACTTGAAATACATCGATTTCATATACTTTGCATTTTATATACACGTTAATAGTATGTTAATCAATATAAGGTATGCAAAGGATTCAACGAGGAGCCCTTCTCCACCAAAGAAATCGATGTTGTCCGCAACAAACTAGCCAAGTATTGGACAGATAACTTTTTTTAGATT
Source organism: Dysphania ambrosioides (assembly GCA_026401315.1). Taxonomy (NCBI): domain Eukaryota; kingdom Viridiplantae; phylum Streptophyta; class Magnoliopsida; order Caryophyllales; family Amaranthaceae; genus Dysphania; species Dysphania ambrosioides. The sequence continues at coordinate 12,704,943 of CM048672.1, forward strand.
ATGTATATTACCTTCTTGTGTATTTTGTAGTTTTTATACATCAAGTTCATTAATTGGATTGTATTTTTTATGTCACTTAATGGTTATTTTTACGACCCTATTAGTACATATAAATGAGAGATGGATTATGTGTATTTATGTATCTTGGTTGGCAGAAATTGCAAATGTAATATAACAGGTTTTGAATCTGAAATTTTGGCGTAGTAGGGATTAGATTAAAGCGTTTCAAAAAAAAACAACTTATATGCGGCGGGTGTCCCCAAGATCCGCCGCATATTCCTTAATTACAGGCCCTTTTTCAATCTGGTTAAGTAAAATATGCGGCGGATGTAGGATAAATACGCCGCATATTATTGATTAATATGCGGCGTCACTTAGCCTAGAACCGCCGCATATTAATTAATAATATGCGGCATATTTTCTTACGCTGCAAATTTAATAGATTAATTTGCAGTTATTTGTATTGCTGCTAGACTTTTACCGCCGTATATGGTACTAAAAACCCCGCCGCATATTGATCATTTTCTACTAGTGATTGTCCTCATACGGCTGCTCACTTTTCTCCATCTCCTCGTGGTCTTCCTCCTCCTCTGCCTCTCTAATTGTTGTTGCCGAGCAACAACCCTCTCTCACCGAGTCGATGCTGAAATCCCACGGGTTCTAGGGTTCCTCATCCCTAAACCTTTCTCTGGATGCCTTCTCATGGTGTGAACGAGAACCGACTTCCCTGCACATGGTCGGTATGGACGTACCTAATTGCATTGAACATATATACATAGCTCTCATAGAATTCTATCAATATAACATCATGAACAATCAAGTAATCGACATATGCTTTCCAAATCAAAACCACAACAACAACTAATTATTTTTTACTACTATGAATGATGAACAACAACTAATTACTACTATTAACAACAACTAATAACAATTATAAAAATAATATTACTCCTAAACATTATAATAATAGCACTAGTAACAATAATTATACTAATAATTATTAGTATTAATAGTACTAATTAGTACTATTACTATTATTACATATTATAATAATTATTATTAATATCTAATATTCGTAGTAATAATAATAATAGAAAAAAATAATGTGAGTGGCGTCCAAAACAAACGCCACTACCATAGGCTGGACGCCGCCGCCATAGCAACGGAAGCCATTGTCTATAAAAAAAATACTCACCCTAGCCATGGTCGCTGCCTCCTCTGCCACCTCGGTCGTCCACTATGCAGCTTCCTTCCCCGGCCTTCTCGACATTTGTGTATGGTAAATTTTGAGAGTGAAAGGGTTGAATAGAGGAAAGTGATGTACAAAGGAGAGGAAAGATAGGTTATGAATAAGTTGAGGGCGTGAAGGTAATTTCACGTTTTATTTGGAGGCGTTAGTTGGATATTTGCAGACATCATATTGTAGTTCACATCTTAATAGCTTCGTTTTTCGTGCTTAAGGGCTGGAAGTACCTATACTTTATACTTACAAGAGAAAAAAATTTGCGCGCATTGTTTTTTAAACCAGACGAGGTTTAGATAAGTAAGCTCTTCAGTTTCTTTCACCAAAAATTGAGGTCAACTACGTACAAGAAAGAAATACTTATTTAGACTCGTCCAGTTTCTTCCACAAATTATTTAGCTTTGCAGTTTCTTTATCAAACCCTCATAATTGAACATAAATAGTGTCAATTTTACAATCTGCAAAGAAATCTTTATTCAATTGGAGTTCAACTCGTAAATTTTGGAAGCTATAGTTTATGCTACAGAAACACTTTGCATTGGCTACTTTCGGCTTGATTACTGGACAACACAACCTGAAGTCCGCAGTAGGACCGGTTGGGTTTACACCTACACTTTCGGTGCAATCTATAATCTTACTATAAGAAGGCAACACTTTCGGGATGGATGGTGTAGCACATGCTAATGTTATAGGACAAAGTTGACCATTTTTACCCAGAGAACATCATAATAACAGAGGAATTAGTTTCCAAGTATTAATTAATTACAATTATACAGCTAATTTTTTTTTTTCTTGAGGGGATACAGCTTCTAAATTACAAGAGAATACTTTGGTCAAAACTCCCAATAAGAGATGGTATACACTTGTTTGGTGTTAAAGAAACAAGAGAACACCTAGTTGTATACATATTATACATATGTGCTTACACTGGTACAGCCGGAGCTGCTGCTGCAGGTACACGGTTTTCCAGAGGAATCTCGGTAAACTCAGCAAGAAGAGCTCGGAACTCGTCCCCACTCATGGTTTCCTTTTCCAGAAGAACATCGACAATCTTGTCCATAGCCTCACGATTGTTTCTTATGTGGGTCAAGGCAATCTCGTACGCATCGTCTGTAAGTTTCTTCACAGCAGCATCAATATCCTCAGCTAGCCTTTCCGACATAGAGTTTCTTGCCATCATTCTCATGATAACATCCCCACTTTGTGCTGATGCATCCATAAGAGACCATGGACCAATCTCAGACATTCCGAAAGTAGTCACCATCTGTAAGACCAAACAGATAGACAATCATGAATCAGTTCCTTACCCAAAAGTATCAAATAATTTGGTCCAAGAAAATACATTGCAATGACCACAAAGAAAATATTTTAAGTTCATGCTTCAGAATTTTTGACTAATCCATACTTCATATCAGTCTCAGAATAATCACAACCCACTTCACAAGAACAGAAAATGTAAAATTAAAAAAGGTGGTCATTGCAAAGTTACCTGCTTAGCCAAACCAGTGATTTGTTGCAAATCACCAGCAGCTCCAGTGGTCACTTCGGGTTCACCAAAAATAATTTCCTCTGCAGCTCGGCCACCTAGACCACCAACAATTCTAGCAAAAAGCTGCTGCTTTGAAATAAGGGTCGGGTCATCAGACGGAATGAACCAGGTGAGTCCTCGTGCTTGACCACGTGGTACAAGAGTGACTTTTTGGACAGCGTCATGCCCAGGAGTCAGAGTTCTGCAGACAGAAATGATATTTTACTATTTGCACTAAGTGATTAAGAAAACTATGTGCTCTGTTTGACTTCTTCTGTGATCACTCATACTTGTCAGCTACTCCACAAAATGACAGCAAAGGGGAAAAAGAAAGGATCATGAAAACTAACTGAAGGGGAACAAGCATTTGCTTCATGAGTTGCCAAGCACAAAGAATGTTTTCTGGTCTACAACTCTACCTTACTCAAGAAAAAGTACCAACATTATGCTGTATATTTTGGCTGTATTTCCTTTATAGTTAGCACTCTTAAGATCAATTCAAGATCCCTATTGCACGCAAACTTATATCCCTACAAACATACAATTCAAGTCAATAAGGTGAAAAGAGATTACACATTTACACCACTATCCAAAAATCCCATATAAGGAATCTTATATAGATTTTGGCTCCCACCCAAATTGGAAAGCAAAAATAAAGATATTATTCGGCATTAAAGCAAATCAATAACGTTTCAGTTACATTGACCTCTGTTCCTATTAGAAAACATAGGGTTTTGATTGAAAGTCGGTAAGTTACTATAACAGCTGACAGGGTAAGTTAGTCAATCTTATATATTATTTAAACTTTATATCACTAAGCTACTTAAACTTGAAAAAATTGCTAAAAATATCCAACAAGGATATAAATGAACTACTATAAATTCATAAATCATACCAAAGTATCGGTATTTAATTAAGGTTTTTAATACCATTCCAGCACTGGCTGGGCAAGGAAAATAAGAGAATCAGAGTTTCATTATAAATAGAATTGAGAGTGATGTTATCTACTTACCCACAGAGGGCATGTCCCACTTCATGATAAGCCACAAGACTTTTGCTTTTACCATCTGTCATTACAGTTCCTTCCATTCCAGCAACGATCCTATCAATAGAATCATCTATCTCTTTCGAAGAAATTGCTGTCTTTGCACGACGACCAGCCAAAATAGCTGCCTCATTTAAGAGATTTGCCAGATCAGCTCCACTGAAACCAGGTGTTCGCATTGCTATCACATCAAGGGAAACGTCAGTGTCAAATTTCTTATTGCCGGCATGAACCTTCAAGATCTCTGTTCTCCCACGAACATCAGGAACATCTACTGATACCTGAATAAGAACAAAGGAAAGTCACTACCTGAATACTCTAGTGCTTAGCATCTGCTTACCTAACTACTTTTTCATAAATGTAGATTTTTCCAGAGGAAGGATAAGTTGTTATCTAGATCTCACAAGTAAACAAAATTAGAGATGTACCAAATCCCAGCAAAATGTCAGATTTGAAAGTATAGTTTTTACCTGTCTGTCAAAACGTCCTGGCCTCAACAAGGCAGAGTCAAGAATGTCGGCTCGGTTGGTTGCAGCAACAACAATTATACCAGTATTACCCTCAAAGCCATCCATCTCAGTCAGAAGCTGGTTAAGTGTCTGTTCCCTTTCATCATTTCCTCCTCCAATACCCGTACCCCTTTGCCTCCCTACAGCATCAATTTCATCAACAAACACAATGCAAGGAGCATTTTCTTTAGCCTTCTTGAAAAGGTCACGTACTCGGGATGCTCCCACACCAACAAACATCTCGACAAACTCTGATCCGGAAATGGAAAAAAATGGAACTCCAGCTTCTCCTGCAATAGCCTTAGCCAGTAGGGTCTTTCCAGTCCCTGGTGGACCAACAAGAAGAACACCCTTAGGGATGCGAGCTCCAACAGCAGTGAACCTCTCAGGTTTTTTCAGGAATTCCACCACCTCCATGAAATCTTGCTTTGCTTCATCAACACCAGCAACATCATCAAAAGTCACCCCAGTATTAGGCTCCATCTGAAACTTGGCTTTTGACTGGCCAAAGGTCAACGGAAATCCAGGACCACCTGGACCTCCCATTCCTCCTGAAGAACGTCTAGAGAGAAGGAAAAGACCCCCAATTAAGATAAGTGGGAAAGCAAGATTTCCTATCAGATTAAATAATAGAGAACCAGAGTCCTCTTGTGCATTATGTGCAGCAAAGTCAATATTTTTCTCCCTGAGCTTCTGCAGCAGCTCCTGACTAAGACCTGGAAGTTGCACCCGAACTCGTTGTACACGATTACCTAGCTCAGGCGAGATGGCCTCCACAATGGCTATAGTCCCATTTTCATACAAATCAACTTTCTTCACTCTGTCCTTGTCAAGGTACTCCAAAAACCTCGAGTAAGACATCCTTGAAGAAGAAACTCCTTCTTCATCAGCATAAGCATTTCCACTAGAGGCTAAAGTAGAGGCAACCCCAGCATTCCCTAGTAACAACTTTAAGAAGCCTCTTCTTCCATTACTTGGTGCCTTGTCTGAATATGCTTTTACAATAAAAGCTTTTTGTGACTTTAGCAACACTGAACGTCCTCTGAATAGGTGCCCATGAAAAAGTCTCTCTCTTAAAATAGTTTTAGAGCTCGAGGTTGATGAACCATGCCCCAGAAGGCAGGCAGATGAGGCAGCCATTTCACACTAACTGCAATGGTCACCCTAAAAGTCAGATGACAGCAAAAAAAAAAAAAGAAAACAGAAATCAGCCAAGAAGCAAAAAGATATCAATATTAAAAGGCATAAAAGCTGAAAAAGATCCTAGAGGGAAGGCCCCATCATATGCTTTGAAGCCAATAGCATTTTCTATGATGTTAGTCTGTTAGACACCCATATCTTATTTATATGTCATATGTTAATCTAGGAACCAACTATCTTAAGTTTTTAGTATTCCACAAAGGTAAGAAGTCAGCACTAAATCATTTTTTATTTTGGTGAATACAACACCACTGCAGCTCCCCAATACTTTTTATGTCATATGTTAATCTGGGAACCAACTACTTAAGTTTTTAGTATTCCACAAAGATAAGAAGTCAGCACTAAATCCTTATTTTTTTTCGCAAATTTAACACCTCTGCAGCTACCCAATACTTTTATATGTCATATGTTAATCTGGGAACCAGCTGTCTTTAGTTTTTAGTACTCCGCAAAGATAAGTAGTCAGCACTAAACCTTTTTTTGTGAAAACAAGGCCTCTGCAGCTCCCCAATACTTTTTGGATATTTGCAATCTATGGCCCTTTTGAATCTATAATCTGAAGCTAGCTGATGCATTTTCAACATAAAAGGCGATCTTGGTCTTCATTTTTCTAACAAGAGATGGATAAGTCAATTCTCTATCCTTATTCTATCAGTATTCCAAATCAGGCCTTCTTTTATTAAAACAGTGTAATCTAGTGTTTCTGTAATAACCTGAAATTTTGCAAGCTTTTAAAGGATCTTGCTAAGTTTCAAACTTAAAAGTAAATAATATCTGTGATAAATATTGAAATTTGGCTTTTGGCTACTATAAATAAAAAAATCAACTGATACAAGATGCAAATACAAAGTTTAAGGGTCATCATAATGAAGCAAACTTCAAAGTAAGTTCAATTCTTTGATGGACCACAGTAACTAGCAATTATAATGCTCTCATGATATCAACTAGAAACATAAGCCATAATAGGGCCACAATGCCATTTCAGATTCGCAAGTAAGGTGACTAATAAGAAAATGTCATCCTGGAAGAAAAAGAGGAAAGAACCTAAGCAATAAGAGAATAAATTCTTGAAGAAAATAATTTCCCCAAAATCACATTTTAAATAGTTTTCTTATTCCATAAGAAAAGTCTCTGGAAGCATAGAAATTAGAACCCAATCCACAAATTGACTAGTTCGCAATATAGCTAAATTATGCAACTTGCCCACTTATGCTGCCCATCATTCAAACATTGTTCACATATGGAGATCAAAATATTACTATTTACTAGAAATCAAAATCATCCTCATAGAAACAAAGCATTGCTGGAGCATAAACACCACTCTTCCACCTTACAAACCCACTGCTTGTTTTTCACCATGATGTTATCACATATAAAAACCATCATTCCCAACATATGACAGGTGGGCAGTATGCTTCTAGATGAAACATTGTGCTTCTAAAATCAGTCAAGATAAAAGAGATTGTCCATCCCAAGCTACTCTTGCGGATCATGGTACCTAGACTTCCTACTACTTGTAAACCTACTAAATTGAGACAGCGCTGGTGAGACAGAAGCTTTAAGAGATCAGGTGACAGAAATGATACCTCACCCACTAAAGAAACAACAGCTAGGAAATACAAGGATTTAAAAGGACAAGGGACCATTTTAATTGAAATGTTGAAGTAAGGAACCTCAAAAAATGAAATCTGCCTCTAGAATATCACATTGAAGTTCAACTAATAGAGGATTAAGGACTAAGAAGAACATACAAAATCCAGGGAAGTAAGAGCTAATCCCATCTTTACTGCTTAAAAAGCAGACGAAAGTACAGTAGCACCTTCACTCCTTAGACTATATGTGCACTTGGCCGTATGACATATGGAAAGCTAATCCCTTTCATAAACAGGTAAACCGGAAAACCAAATGCACACGCAAACACGTAACTTCTCATGAACCATCCGAGATTGTTTTTGGGGTTTAAAGTTCATTACCATAAACCAAACTCTCATCAATCGATTCATTACTAATATAGCCCCTCGAACCTAAAATCGTGGGATCGCAACGAAGTCAAATTCAACTATTAATCATAAACTGCTACATACTGAAAGCAATTCATTCTTGCACTTGATTAGATTGATGGTAATAATGCTGCTCAAGTAAAATTTCTCTATTTTCCAGGAATTTGTTAACCCCCATCTCACTAGCATCACCTAATCCCTAGCAATCACTAATCAAATTTACTAATCATTAGTAAAACTCAATAACATCTGACAGTAAATTAACCCCATTATCGGTAACCCCAAGCCCTATTTCAATCCAACTAATGAATTACCGAAAACCCAAATAACAAAAAGATGATGAAATTCAATCAATTACCATACTATAATAAACATTAGTGTAACACTAGCATACATTACATAGCAGTTAGTTTTCGGGTAATAAATAAAACTAAGCAGAGTTTATGAACTATTCAACAGTAAAAATTTAAAAAAAAAAAATCAGAAACACGCAATAAAAATTAGAAGACTAAATACCTGGAAAGTGTCAACTGTCAAGGAAGGAGAGTGAGTGGGATTTGGAGAAGGGTGAGGGAGAAATGGGAGGGAAGACCGGGTGTTATGAGTGTGTTTTAGAGGAAGAAAGTGGATGTGGTTTGGAAGTTGTTACGTGGCATCCTTGTAATGGTTACTGATGAGCGCTTCCAAGTTTGAGATTTTTTTTGTGGGAGTTGTCTCGACACCATGTCTAGTGTCTTCTCTGGCTTTTTATGCTATTTAATTTGGGGTTTTGATTCGTGGGAAAAAAGGGTTTTGGATATTTGTCATTGGTTATGTTAATCCCTCCAATTTTTTTTATTCTTCCCATTAACCAAAACATAGTAAATATGAGTAAGTTTTCATAAAATAAATTTAAAATCATTTAAAAAGAAAATCAGATTCCTTTAAAAAAAAATTATAAGTAACATGCATTAAATACTCATGGGAATCTGTAACTGAGTTGTTTAAGAGTAAAAGTTGCAGAATAATTTAGCATTAGTGGGGTATTTTTAGTAGTTCAGATAAACACTGTGATTATTTTCATCAATAATTTTATGCAACTGAGGTTATTTTAGTCATAATAAATTAGACTAAAATAAAATGGTTGTATCTGGGAAGATTTTTTTGAACTTTTCGAATGAAAAAAACGAGAAGAACAAAAAAGAAGGAATGACATATTAAATATTATTTTACGTATCTTTTGTGGAAAATAAATTTGAAATTGTTTATGCCTTAAAAGTTTATGGAGGAAAGATATTTTTTGTACATTTTTATCGGCGACTATTTTGGGTATATATTTGGCTACGTGTAAGAAGTGGTGTGTTAGACATGTCAATTATCTTACAAAGTTACAGTGTTACTATATTGTATGTGAGTTTTCAACGGCCTCAAATCAAAAAGAACAAAATTTGTTGTACTTTGCCCTTCACGCAATATGTTTAGCCTCAATCACCATGTCTCTCTCTACCAACCTAAACCTTCAATTTTGTCTCCATTAATATTTGAATTTCCAATCGCAATATAATCCATTCATTTTTCAAGTAAAATTAAACTTTAATATGTGTGAAAATCATCGACTTAACAACATTCAAGCATTAGAAATGCAATTTCTAACCTTGATTTCTGTAAAATTCAACTTATGAATCATTTTTCAAGTACAATTCTAACTCCAAAATTCTAAACTTTATCTATGTTTTATCAACCTATGATGTAATTGTCAAGAAACAGCCTCGTTCTCTCATTATGTCAGTCTTAAAATTCTTATTTTAATCAATATTCTCAATTCACCATACTCAAACTCGTCAAGATAGACATTCACGTTGACCACTTTATCGATAGTAAATTTTTCATATTTTATTCCCTTGATAGTGTGAGAATACTTCCCAAACTTCAGTAATTGGGAGGGTTAGTTACTTTTACTTCTATCAAATACCAAACTAGTAAACTGTCGAAATAACTTGTTTCTGGTTATGAATTGTTTCACTTTTTAAACTTCCTAAATTCTAACATAACCTTTATTAGTTATTATGGTTGACATGTTTAATTTTCAATATGTTTGTACACTAGTAGAGAAACAGTTAAATGCTGTGGTTTTTTTTTACTTGAATGATGCGGTTATTGAGGAAAGGCACATATAGACGAAGCACATGAGATATGTGCAAATGTTGTGGTTTTTCTGATGTAGCAATAAAATACACAAAGTGCTCCGATTTTTGCACAAAGTGCAACACTTATTAATTATTTAAAAAAAATTAATCGAAGCCTAACAAGTGTTGTGGTTTCCTAGAAAATCGCATCACTTATGCTCTTTTTTTAGCTTAATTAATACACAATGCTAATGGACATGTAGGCATGTTTCCAATACCCAATGCCAATAAAGATGACTTATGCGCTACATACATTAGAGATGAATATGTGCTAAAAAATTTATTATATAATTCTCACAAAATTGTTACATTTACAAATCTAATCTACTTTGTCTAAACTAATAATGTACAAATAATTACACCAACTGATAAAGTTAGAAACTTAATCTAATCTAAGCTAAGAATGTGTTTGAAATAATATGGAATTGAACCTAATGATGCTAATCTAATATAGTCTAATCTAATCTAGTCTAATCTAATCAAGAAACGACCTAATCTAATCTAGAAACCTAATATAATGCTATATATAATATACAAAAGTAAATGAGAAGAGCTACCTAATTAGAGTTGTCCGGACGCAAAAAGGTATTTAACCTATATTTCCTTAATCTCCATCAACTCCTCAGGTGAATATGTCGTTGTTTGTGGAAATACCTAAAAAGTTGAGAAAATATAGGTTATTAGTATGAAACAAAATAGAAACATCTTATTGACACAATTTTAAGTGTAAATTTTGATAGAATTTCCTCTACAATTAATGAGGACACTGCATATTCTAAAGTCATACTTGATCTATTTGAGTTACTTTGACTCAGAACGATCTATTTGGACCAATATATGCATGTTTTAGGCCAAACTTGATCATTTCTACCCAAATACTAGTTTCTAAGACAAAATTCTTCCTATTTGAGTTATTTAGACTCAAAGTGATGAACTAGGACCGGTTTAGGTATATTTTAAGGTCAAACTTGATATATTTGAGCTACTTTGACTCAATCTTCCTTTCTGTAAATTTTATCATGAAAGCAAATATTACACAAGTTAAGAAGGCATAATGAGTATTGTACAGGGTAAAGTGCTTTGCATATAGCCTCTCAGGAGAGAACTTTTGCTTAGTAGAGACTGGAAGCGGTGAACTTCCAGTTGATGCTTTATGAGGTCTAAAAGACTTGTAAATGGGGGATTGTAAAACAAAAAGATGGTTAAAAATAATCTCCCACACCACATTGACTAAACTCCATAACAACATTTGATTCATGAATTCTTAATCTTCATTGTTTCATTAAAGAGGAAAGAGATCTACTAAACTAGACGAATTTATAGCTACAAGAATAATTGGAATTCTAGTTACAAAACAAAAGCAAATAACTTCATATTCATATTGAAAACATAGTAATTTAGGGAAATCGTATTGAAAACTAGTGTTCAGTAATGAAACTAAACTACCCCAATTACACACTAGTTTATACATCAACTTACCCCATTTTTAACAAGATAATTACCAACAAACAACATACATGAAAATCCCAATTTTCACAACTTCCTTCATGTAAGATATGAAATCCGCAAGTTGGTGTTGAACATACTCAAGCTCACTAATATTCTTCCCTTCCAACCCTCGTATATCACCTTCATCCAACCACTTGAAGAATCCGTAGTCATTGCACTTAAAAAATGCTTTCCTAGGTAGTTGTTGATAGCTTAATCTTTGCAACTTTACGATTCTCACAATTGCAACGTGGGGCTACGAATTCCAGAGCACAACTAGAATTCGATTTGAATGAGGAGCTTGACATTGGACAATGCGGACAATTACAGAAGAGGAGAAAAAAGAACCCTAAATTAGAGATTAATGGGGGAAATTGAAAAGCACTTGCAAGAACCCTAAATTATACATAAATAACAGCTAGAGCGAGGGAAAAAGGGAATAAGTCTAATGATCTTAACGGAGCTGAATTTCGTCAGTTAACTCATCTAAGAAAGGTTACGGTGTGCTTACTAAAAGTACCTTAGGGTTACATTATAAACTTTTAAAAATCACTGGAGACAACGTAGGAACCACAGTAGTACGTGTTCATAAGGTAAAATTTCCCTATTTCATATGTATTAGATTTCAGATCTCATATATTATTAGACTTCAGATCTCATATATTGAATTGTACGTCACACACAAGTTGCAATAGAATGATAGAAGTATGCCATAACATATGGCCCATTTCCCAATGCTTTAATAGCTCATTGGTCTGAATTCTTCCACATCCACCCAAACCCAATCTCAATAATCACTACTCTTACAGTCTTACTCTACTGTCCACTCCGTGACAAACTCCACACTTTAGTACATAAAAAATCATCGAAGATTTCCAAAACCCAAACTCAATTCCAATCTTCTCAATCAACCGATTCTCCCTGAAAATGTTAGTCCAATTAATCAAATACTATCTAGTTGATCACCCTACCATATCAAACTTCCAATGGAACTACAAAATTACCCTTTTCTCCTCTCCTCAATTCCTCATCCTCACCATCCTAACATACCTCACACTAACGCTCCTCCTAGCCCGCACCTCCCTCCCCCCGGCCCCACCACATCTCCTCCGCCTAATCTCAACCGTCCACAATCTCACCATCCTCCTCCTCTCCTTCATAATGGCCGTTGGATGCACCCTCTCCACCCTCTCCCAAATGCCTACCCCTCACTGGATCTTCTGCTTCCCAGCCAACCAAACCCCTCCACGTGGGCCGACCTTCTTCTGGGCCTACATCTTCTACCTCTCTAAAATTCTTGAATTCCTCGACACCCTTCTCATCATCCTGAGTGGGAGTGTTCAACGGCTGTCTTTCCTCCACGTATACCACCATTCAACGGTTCTGATCATGTGCTACATTTGGCTTCAAACGTCACAGTCCCTGTTCCCTGTTGCGTTGGTGACGAATGCTAGTGTGCATACTGTGATGTACAGCTATTATTTGATGTGTACGCTTGGAATTCGTCCGTCGTGGAAGAGGTTGGTCACCGACTGTCAGATTGTCCAGTTCGTGTTTAGCTTCTTGGTTTCTGGAGTAATGCTGTACAATCACTTTACGAGGAACCCGTGCTCGGGGTTTTTGGGGTGGTGCTTCAACGCTGCGTTTAATGCATCACTTTTGTATTTGTTTATTGATTTTCATTCCAAGAATTATAAGAAAAAGAAACAATTGAGGATGGAAAAAGTTAAAGATAATTAGATGCAATATAACATGTTCCCTTGTTTTTTCTATTTTTCCTATATTTTTATTTATAAAGTCAAAATTAGAGAAGTTTGAACAAAAATTCTCTTAGTTTTATAAGATTTAAGATTCACGTGAATGTTGTTGGAAGAATTTCAATGAAAATTTTTAAAATATTAAATTTCATAATTTTTCATGTCACGAATTCAGAGAAAAAACGGTTTAAACGTATTATAAAGATCATAACTAGGGGTGCTTATAAGCCGAGACGAGCTCACTCGAGGTCGATAACTCAAACTTGAGCTTGACTCAAGCTTAAAAGCTCGCGAGCTAAACAAAACCGAGGCTCGAACTCAACTTGAAAACTCAATTCTCGAGCTCATCTCGAACTCAATCTCGATTAAAGCTCATTTCAAAATCGAGATCAAACTCATTTTCAGCTCGTTTAAAAGTTTAATAAGCTTGATTTTATTTTAGGTGTAAAACACTACTCGGTTTATATATATATTAATTGTTTCCATCTATCATTCTTTTTCAATGTGGGACTCCTAGTTTATATAAAATCTCTTTAACCACTTTTCATTTTAATCTAATATGGGACTTTTGGTTTGTATATCAAACCATATTTAATTTTATTCCAATTTTATATATTAAGTATATTTTTATATAAATATGTATCATAAATAAAAATTCGAGCTTCTCACGACCTTTTCGAGTTGAGCTTTGATTTGCTTAAATTGGCTTGTTAACTTATCGAGTTGAGTTCGTTCTTGATTAAAGTCCAATCGAGTCGAGTTTTGATCGAGTCTAGTTTGAATAGCTCGCGAGTAGATCAACTCAATAAACACATCTAACCGTAATAAGTCAAATAGGGAAAATCATGAATAAAGGAGTATTTAAGGCTCGTTTGGTATGAGAAACTAGAAGATGGGGTTTAAAACCTATTCCCGATTAAAATATATTTGGTTTGGAAAAAAATGGGTTTCAAACTATTTGGGGTTTCAAACACTCTCGAAATTCTCCTTTTGATTTCTTTGGTTTTAGTCAGTATTCACCTAGTGTTCATTCAAATCCCGCCGCCTTACTCCAACTTTGGAATGTCACGTTATTTTAATAATATTATTACACCTATTATTATTATTAATGGTATTATCATTTTTATTTTATTAATTAAATTGATTACTATTACTATTATCATTATTATTAATATATTTATAAATTATTATTATTATTATCATTAGTACTTTTTCTGTAATATTTATTTTTATAGTTATTTTAATTAGAGCTGTTAAAATGTGATCCGACTCAATAAACTACCTGAAATCGACTTAGACCCGACCTAATTATGACTCTAAAAGTGAGACCCATAAACCGACCTAACTTGACCTAAAATAAACCCGAAATCGATTTGACCCAATATTCGAAGACCTAAACCCGATATGAGTCCAAACTGTTACAGACCCGACTCGAAGACAACCCAAAATCGATTGAACCCAACAAATAGCCCGTAGTTGACTTAAACCAAAACCTGCTATAACTCGTTTAGGAATTGACTTGGATTGACCTGAACCAACATTGACCCGAACCGAATATGAGGTGACCCAAACCCGAGCAAGCAAATAACTAATTTGATTTGACCCAACTTGACCCATCTTGATAGGCCAAATTGATCTGATTTAACCCAAACCGATAAGCATCAACTCGTAATGGGTCAACCCAAAATTGGCACATGGATCCGAATTGACACCCCTAATTTTAATATCGTGAATATATAAAAATATAAATATTTTTATTGTTAATATCAATATTACAGTTATTCATGTTTGAACCAAACAACAAGGAACTAAATCTTATTCCTCTATTAAACCAAACAATTGAAAATAATTTAAAACTCAATTCTGTACTTAATCAAACAACTCTTTGAAACTGATTTCATTCATCCCATATATCACTCGTGATTCCATTCTATTTCATTCATGCAATTCAAATAAGGCCTTAATGTATTTGGGAATTAGAATTGTTTATTCTTTTCCTTATTTAATTTTGACCATGACGTGGCATCGCATTTTTACAACTTATAATGGTAGACTTGACGAAAGAAAGTGTATAGTACATTTTGTTTCCAGTGATTGAGTGCGTTTAACTTTGTTGAATTAAAGTGTAGTAAGTGAAAGTCACTGTATCATAGTGAAGTGGTATGATTGTGTTGGAAAATTGAATAAAAAAAAAATGGTGATTCAATGGACAACGATATAGGGTAGCAAAATGGGAATCAAAAACTGACTGAACAGCCTTGTTAAAATGAACTTTCTTTCAATTTCATTACTGGTAAATATGTCATTATGATCAAAATCTATTCGCAAGCTCATATATCCAAATCGATTTTCCATCATCATCCCCGTTAAATGGATGGCAGATAAGCTTGGTTTTCTCCTAAGAAAAAAGCTTCAACTTCTATACAAAGCTTTATGGCAACCAGAATACTATAAAACCATCCCGTTTATTATAGCTAGTTTACGAGTAGAACTAACAAGTATTTTAGAAACTTTAAAACCCGAAAAGAATTAGAAGTTGCTGACATTAAACGGATTCAAGAGACAATATTGTTGGTTTATAGTTACTCGTTGCTACTTCGACGACGCACGATTATAACATTTTATTCATTAGCCAAGTTATGGCATTGACTTAGGCCCTCAGTCATCAAGTTTTGGGTCTACTCAATAGAATAGATGTCGTGGGCCCTGTAGCCGTTATTGAGGCAATTTACAGGTATTAGATTAATGTTATGGGCTTGATGATACGTGTGTGAGTTGGGACTATGAGTTATGCAAATTATTGTCTTCTGTATATATCTTTTTTTTTTTTTTTCTTTCGGGTGAGATATATCCTTAAATCTTTAACCTATTGACTTTTTTATGGAGGGATGGTTGAGTCTTGTAAATTATGAGTGATCAGTATATTTTGTTCCTTCTTTTTAATATATTCTACTCCGTATTTTATGGCGATTAGTGTATATTAATAGGAAAATGTATTTTTTTTGGGTGGTAGAAGAGAGGGATTGCCCCCAAAACAGAGAAAACAGAGACCATTTTGGATTTGATACAATTTCAAATTCAGTTAAAATTGAATCGGTTGTGGGTTTGTGGTGGATAATTTCGACTCCAAGTAATATTTGGGTTGGATAATTATCAAGTCAAATAGTTATCTAATTGGATAATTTTGGTTTAGAATCAAATTTGGGTCGATTAATTTTCATGTGGGATACTCAGCCAGCTCGGATGACTATTAGGATGAGAAGATTAAACTTTCAAACAAAAAAAAACTGTATCCATCACAAAATGTTTCAAAATATTCTAAAATATCCTAAAAAAATATAATTAAAGTAAGTAATAAATTATAATTTAATAAAAATATTAATTACTATGTGATTACTAAGGATTAGTTATGACACAATCATCATCCAAGGTTTTTAGATTCAAAACTCATTACTCGGGTCGATTATATATTGAAACTCATTACTCGGATCGATAATATATTGAAATAAAAAGGGTTACGAGTCAACATGGGCTGAAGTCAATAATAGGCTATATCAAGTTATAATCAAATTTATTTTCTAAACATGTGGGGTGCGCTTTGAATTTGCATAATTGTCAAGTCAGTTCAAATCAATTATCGGTTTATATCGGATCGAGTATATGTTTGGTTTTGGATCACAAAATATTAGGTTAAATCGATTGTAATTCAATACCTAGTTGGGCGTATGGATCAACATTTTCACATAGGAAAAACGAGTGCCGCTCGGGTTTAGATTAATATAGGTTCAAATCAGCTAGTCTTGTCAATATTTAATAGCTCTAGTAGTAACTCGTGTTTATAGTCAACCAGTAATGGAAAATAAAGTACTTTCCACAACTTTTTAATGGAGTTGTCTTTAACAAAACTTTGTCACGTGAATATCCACACTTGCGAATCAACATTACAAAACATGTTCTCTCCACATTTTCAATGACTTAATGTCATGCATAACTCGAAAATCTCTTTGTCGCGTTATAGTCCTGTCAAGCCAATAACAAAATGAGTCACTGATTCTTGAATGCGAAACCTCTGAATTCATTTGTAGAGTTCAAATCACTGACAACAGAGTAATTGAAAAAGAGAAAATTATCGTTTCTTAATTTTAAAGCTTTGATGCTCAACATACTAATTAATTTTAATCATATTATAAAATAAGCATTTTTTCCATATTATATGAAATAAAATTTACATTACAATAAATTGGGAGAAAAACATAATAAAGAATAACATAAAATAACCCAGGACATTACCTTTGTCAATAACAAATTTTTGTTAAAAATTCAATATTTTCATATTTAATGAAATTCGTATATTACACCATAACTAACCTAGTTATTCTATCAAAAGAGTCATAGTTTAAGTGTGCAACATCTCTTCCAAGTCAATTATTTAATTTCCTACGCACCTCTATAAAGATAAAAGGTGTAATTTGCAAAACAAATCCCACTTCCTCTTTTAATGGGATATATTGTATACTCTATAATCTCAATTTTTTTTATTAATATAATCTCAATTTTTTTTATTAATATAATCTCAATTTTAAAGGGTTTTCAGGGATTTAATATAAAACTTTCTAAACTCACATTTTATTCTCTTCTAATACGATATTCTAGTTAAAAAACGATTTTTTTTTATTTGACATCACCAAAAAAAAAAAAAGATTATGTATCCTAATAGGTACGAATACATGTTAAATAATAGCTTTAAGAATAACTATGTTTATGACTAAAAACTAAAAAAATATAGGATTTGTTAACATATATTCTACGATTTTCAAATTCGAATACTATGTATATAAATTGCGAATTACATCAAAGAAATAGAAAAAAAATAAAAAATTCCTAAACATGCTTCGATATATTGATTACAGAATTACTGAAAAACCCTTTGGAATTTCGAACCATAGACCAGACAGCCTACCCCAACCGGAAACCGGCCAACCCCCATTTTCCTACCACACTCGAGAGATTTGACATTGTGCATTCTCACACGCTAATACCTCACAAAAACCCAACACTCAAACCCCACAAGGCCACAATACCCATTTACGGAATAACATTGTACCACACCACCAAATGTTATAATAATCACAGCTCATAATTATGTGCATCTTAATCATATCATTAAATCTTCCTTTCCTAAATCCAGCTAATTCAGTCATTATCTTTTTCATTAAATTACATTAAAAATTAAATCTTTTTGCTAGACTGTACTCCCAATTCCCAAACAATAAAAGCTTTTTACATCCTCAATCTTTTTCTATATATACCAAAATATTATCACATTTTTCAAACACAGAGAAAACTAATAGAAAACAATGGCAAACTCCTCTGTTATGAGTATAAATGCTCTGTTTTTTGCAGCTCTATTTCTTCTATTTCATGGAAATATTGCTGGTAGATTGAGAAGGAATGAAGGGGTTGGGTTAGAAGAATGGGGTTATGTTGAAGTCAGACCAAGTAAGTTTAATCATTCTTAATTCCAGTACAATTTTCTTGAAATTTTTGACAGTTATATGCTTGTGTTATGTGTTTTGCTGTAAAATTATTTTTCTTTCTTGCAGAAGCACATATGTTCTGGTGGCTGTACAAAAGCCCTTACAGAGTAGACCTTCCAAACAAACCTTGGCCTATAATTCTATGGCTGCAAGGTGGACCTGTAAGTAACATCCTAAATCGAAATCCATTAGATTTCGAGTTTTTTAGATTATAAGGTTGCGGTACATTTAAAACAGGGGCGGTTTTAATATGGTTTCATCATTTTAGATTCCGAAACCATGTCACAAAAATTCCGACACCGCCGCTGATTTAAACCTCCCTAGATCCCGATAACCAAACATAAACATATAAGTTAGGTTACCAAATAACCGTATTTAAATATTTTGGTAAATTTGAAATGCAGGGAGCATCAGGAACAGGGATTGGGAATTTCCAAGAGGTTGGTCCATTGGATACAAATCTAAATCCTCGAAATTCGACATGGTTGAAGAAAGCAGACCTACTCTTTGTGGTAAAATCTCTTAAACCTTATCTTATCCTTCAGCATTAGAATAAAAGTCTATGTTAACTATTTGTGTGGTCAATTATCTTAATAATTAACTCGAATAATTGGGATTGTTAATAGGATAATCCAGTAGGAACAGGATTTAGTTTTGTGGAGGACAAGAGTGTGGTGGTGAAGAGTGATGAAGAAGCAGGAGAGGATCTGACAACACTCCTGAAAGATATATTTAACAAGAATGTGAAGTTGCAGAGTAGTCCTTTGTATGTTGTTGCAGAATCTTATGGCGGCAAATATGCTGTTACTCTTGGATTGGCCGCACATAAAGCCATTCTTGCTGGCCAATTGAAGCTCAAACTTGGAGGTACCGAATTTTTTTTTAAAATTAACTTTTTTTTTTGAAAATAATTAAGAAAAAAATGGTAACTTATTTACGTGCATAGCTGTTATAATTCACATAAATGACTACCCAAATTTATTTGTTGGTTGTAAATTAAGTACTCTCTCTGTCCTATAAATATTTTTTGATGGTTTGAACGGTGAGAATGTCATGCTGCATTGTTATTTTTATCGGAATATATAATAAAAATCGTAATTTATGAGGGTGATTAATTGTTCGTAGTTATTTTTACATACCCCGAAATGACCTTAATATGCAAACTACCCCGTACATTTAGTGTCGGAGTATTGGAGAACTAAACCTATCATGCAATTATATTGATCACCATTCACCAATTCACTATTGTTTATGCAATCTAAATGGGAAGGTTCACAATAGGTGCGGTTGATAAGCAGAAGCAGACCGCTAAAATAATGTGAAGTTACGTATCATTTATAAATTTCTCATTCATCCAACACTTTGGAAAAGGACAACACCGATCTTAATTATTTCTTTTAAATTATTTGAAAAGGATGAGTGAGCTTTGTTTAGTAGTGTTAGTTTGATCAGCAGACCATATACGGTCTGACGCAGATGCCACCATTTTTCTTTACTCTCTACATTTATACTAATACAATGCATATTTTTGGTTGATGATGAGATTTTTCATTGTGTCACCACTTAAATTAAGTGAAGAAGAGAACAATTGTTACACAATTACTAAATATTAGATGATTTTCGATTTTCGAACTATCATATTACATCCTTAATTTGACATAATTAGGATTTTAAATTTTAATTTTGACCTTCTAAAGTACTCCTTCCGTTCCTTTTTATTTGTCCCAATTGAAATATTTCATAAAATATGATTTTTCGTTGACGTATATAAGTTAAAATATATTCATGTGAAATCTTGTTAGATTCGTCTCGAAATATAGTTTTTTAAAATATAAATTTTATATTTTATGTATTAAGGATTCAAATAAAATATATTGATTTATTTTGCTTTTGTATGCAAGGTATCGCCCTTGGAGATAGTTGGATTTCTCCTGAAGATTTTGTTGTAAGTTACCAGCTCTATTTTTTATAGACAAAGTACAAATAAGATTACTTCAAAAGTTAATAAAACTCATTTTACATGCATGACCAATATTTAGAAGAATCGATTTAAACTTTTGATGAATGATTTGATTGGATTTAACTAATGATATTTTTAGGTAAATAGTATTTCAATCAATTATTTTTGTCATAAAAAAATAAAATAAAAATAGGATCTCCATATAAAAACAAGAAGATAAAACTCGTATATATATAATGCTTTAGAGATTAACGACACAATTTTTAAAATTCTATTTCATGAAAAATGTAAGATTTTAAAACTTTTTGGGGTCGCTCTTGTCTTTCGTCTTAATTATGTAAAAAACCTTTATGATAGAGAATTAGAGAAGAAACTTAAAAAAAAAAAAATTCAAAAAAAGGCATCGAATTAGTTATGATATTTCCTTTATCCTTTTCATTTTCAAACATTCTTAGCTTGTGCGTGGTTTCGCATTTCGGGCAGTTTTCGTGGGGACCTCTTCTTAAAGATGTTTCAAGGCTTGACGATGACGGATATCAACAAGCTAACAGGTACGGGATTTTTGTGCACCTTGCAAATAGTATATAGTAACATTGGACTATTGAATCGTTGACGGAATTTAGAGAAATCGATTTCCTTTCATTTCATCAATACTAATAGATGTGTATATATACAAGAAATATTATAGGTATACTCAAATATATATATAAGTTAATAAGATATTTATAATATAACCCCTAAATAACTCTAATAATTAGTTAATCAGGTAAACTTTTAATTCACTTTTGATGTCGTTAACACTGATCACTGCAAGGATTACTGCAGCAAATATTTCTTTTCTTTTTGGAGGAGAAAGTCAGGAAACTATAGATTTCATTTCAGTAATTGCAATGTACAAATATTAACAAAATTTACGGATTAGGAGTTTTAATTTAATGAACTTATGTACATATGTAATATCAGCTTAGCAGAGCAGATTAAGCAGCAAATAGTCAAGGGTCAATATGGGAATGCCACAGATACATGGAATGCTCTAGAGAGTGCTATTGGCTCTAGTAGTAATAATGTGGTAAGTAATATCTAACCAACATGGTTGTTTTCTTTTTCTTTACATTTCAAATATCGTTTCATGTTATCTATATATAGAATATTACTGCCAAATAATTCAAAAATATACTACTCTTTTCGATTTAAAAAATTACCCCATATTCTATTTTAAATCGTCTCCAGAAAATTGTTTTATTTCCTTTTTAGATAAGGTTGGGCTACTAATTAACCAACTTTATTCTCACAACAATAACATACTATAAATAAATAGTGATGAGGGAGTGAAACTTATTTTGTTATGAGTTTATAAATTGTAAAATAATAATTTTATAGTAGCTTAGGTTATTTGAATAATGAAGTTTGTGATGAAATAATAATAATAATAATAATAATAATAATAATAATAATAATAATAATAATAATAATGTAAACTCAACTAGTCTATACTCCTAAACAAAAATTTCGGTGATTTTTCCTACATACGTATAGCATAAGCGATAATTGATATGAAACGATCCATGTTAATGAAGTATTTAAAAAATTTGCAGGACTTTTACAACTTCCTACTAGATTCTGCAATGGACCCACTAGCAGTAACAACAGCTACTACTGCAACCGATATGACATTATCAAAAAAGCTAGCGTTTGGCGGATACTCAAATTACATTACTTCTTTAAGTAGTAGAAGTACTGCTGATAGTGGAGGTGATCTTGGTACTTTAATGGAAGGTCATGTAAGAAAGAAGCTTAAGATTATCCCAACTAATGTGACGTAAGTGAAACTTCTCCTTCAACATTTTTTCTTATAAATAAAAAATTAAGAGTATTCAGAGTTACGGAGTAGTAATTCTCATATATATTTGGGTTTTAAAGTAGCCAACAAATAATAATTTAGCCTTAAAAAATACAATTATTAGTTTATGTCAATCAAATTAAATACACAAAATTCGACGATCAATTGGAGAATAGAACTTTTTTTTGTGTCCACCACGTAAAAAAAAATATGAAAGCATAAGTATACCAGTATTTCCCAAATACTCCATTTATTCCTATTTGTATGCTACGATCTCTAATATATAATTTAAAACGTTTTTTTTCTAAATTCGTAAGAAAAAACTATAAAAACTTGATATTCTCAAATTTTACATTGAGATATATTGAAAAAGATATCACTTGAATATACTATTATTTGTTATAATATATAACTAGAATATGTGAACAAAGTTTTTAAATTTTAATTTTAAAAATAAAAATGTATTAAATAATTAGGAACGAAGTACTTATTATGATGAAATATAACAAATATTTGAACTCAAATGATTGCACAGGTGGGGAGGCCAAAGTGACCTCGTTTTCTCAGCACTGCAAAATGACTTCATGAAGCCTAGAATAGCTGAGGTAAACAATGAGTGATTGTGTGCAATATATATATATATATATATATATATATATATATATATATATATATATATATATATATATATAATTACTTTGGTATTTGTCACCTCTTTCTGTTTTAACTATATGTACGTACAATTCCATTCAAAAACATGTGCAAGGGATTAGTCGAAATAATCACTTTTCTAATTAAGAATTGATTTCACTTTTTTTTGAAGAGGATGTAGTGGCTACTCCTCCATATTTTAAATCAATTGTTTTCAAGATTTACTCATGCTTTTAAAAGATAATTATTTGAGTATCAGCGAGCATAATTAACAGTTAGCATTTTATGTTTTTACTTTAAGAAAAGTATAGGATGAAATAGGGAATATGCTAAGTAGCAATCATATGAAAAATGAGTTTTCTCCGTTATACATGAAAAGGGTTGCGTTGCGAACAAAATACGTGTATATATATGCAAAGAAAGCCATAAATAGCAAGGTTATCTAATGATTTAGATGAGATTCGATCCGCAGCATTGAATCTACTACGAAACTAAAAATATGGAGACGTAAAGGGTTGTCATTAGCTAATGTTACCTCACTTTTTTAGACTAATAAAGGTGTAACAAACAAGTGACCATGAACGAATTTGTACTCTAGCTTTTGGCATTATAAAAGTAGCCATAAAAGAGTGTACGTATAAACATGTGGTTCAAGGTCACATCCTTGTTGATAACGAAGCGTAGCTTGGCTTACTTGTTTAGACTTTTTGGGTAGGTGGCTTGGTATTCCATTTATCCCGGCGCACTGTCCACTCGTTCGTCTACTTCCTACAATAATTTTAAAAGGAAGCTCCCTAGTCCCTACTTTATAGAAGCTTTGACGTTTATAGACATGTAATGTGTAACGACGATGCAGTATAATTGCTTTCACATTTACTTAAATATGCAAACTGTACGTAAAAAAATGTCAAAGTAACCATAGAAAATAATGTGGATGAGAATTGTTTATTGTTAATACACACATGATGCTTTGATACTGTCACTCATTGCTTGATGAGTTTGTTTTTTTAATTGTTGTGATGCAGGTGGATGAACTGCTTTCTAGAGGGGTTGAGGTCTCTATATACAATGGGCAAGTAAGTCTTTGCTGATCCGTTCCTAATTTGTGATCTACTCTCTCGGTCCTTATTTATTTGCTAGATTTGACTTTTTACGATTTCTAATACACAACTTAAAACATTTGCTTTTCTAAATTTACAAGACAAAAAAAATATAAAAACTTGATATTTTAAAATTTTACATTTCCAATTAAATATATTATTTGTTATAATATAATTAGAATTTATGATCAAAATTTTTAAATCTTGACTCTAAGGATAAAAATATAAAAAAAAATAAATAGATAAAGAGAGAGTAACTTTATTTGTCATAATTATAAATGATAAAATGAATAACATATATATGTGTTTCTTAAAAATCAAAATTTGTAGGAAGTAATCGAAATATTATGATATCATCTTAAAACATGAACAAAACATTGTCAGAATTATAACAATATTCATAAATATTTTATATTCAAAGTTCGGTGTCGTAAATCGAAAACCTTCAACTAAATCTCTAGTCTGCCTAAGTCAAGCTTTGTTTTGACTTGGTTGTTCCCCAATTGAACACCGTACCCCACGAGTGCTAATATACATAGATGATGCGCTTGAAGATTAGTCATTATCATATATATATATATATATATATATATATATATATATATATATATATATATATATATATATATATATATATATATATATATATATATATATATAGTCTTAAAAAAAAATCACATACATAGCACCATGTGAGCATGACTCTCAACTAGTTGGGATGGTATTAGTTGAGATTTCAAGCATATAAAGGAAATGAAAAAGAATACACATGGAGAAAATAACGAGCAACTACTTCTTTTAAGTTATACGAATTTATTATTAATGTAAATTTTATGTGAATATTATTTTATTGAATTGATTTCTTATATTTGTTTTGACTATTTCTGTGATTAGCTTGATGTCATATGTTCAACCAAAGGAACTCAAGCATGGGTAAAGAAGCTTAAGTAAGGCCATTAACTCAATCATACTTTTTTAGCTCATGGATTCTATCCCCCAACCTTTTTATAGTAACATATAAACCTTACAAAATTGATAAATAAGTATGAAGAAAAATTGTTTATGTGACTAACATATAGTATTTAAATAAAAAAAATTTAGGTGGGAAGGTCTAAAGAGTTTCCTAAGTGAAAGTAGGACACCCCTATACTGTGACAAGGACAGGGGAACAAAGGGGTTCGTGAGATCGTACAAGAAATTGCATTTCTATTGGATACTTGGAGCTGGACACTTCGTAAGTTTCATACCATTCTCATTTACAATTATATTTTTGAATGGTTTTGACATGACGTAAAATTGTATAATATATGCTCTCACGACTTCACTTTTTTGTGCTGGCAAGGCAGCGATTTGAAACCTGTGAGCCTGTCACCAACTTAATAATTCTTCTCATCATAGCATCATCGTCATTATGGCTGATGAATAGTCAGTCTTAATATCATTAACTGTCTCATAGGACCCTACCCCTGTGCTGCTGGGTTGCATGGACCATTGATGACGATGGCTTGCGTTACTTGGCTAGCTTGCGTGTAGACATCATGTGCAAGAAATTATTGCCTTGTATGAGTAATATGGCCCAAGTATGGCTAGCTAATCTAGCAAACCAACAATTAGGCAATGGAAGATGTTAAAATGTGAAAAGATATCTAGTCCAATAAAACTTTGTTTAATAAGGGCGTTTAGGACATTTCACTATCTAATAAGCTGTTTTGTCATTAAATTATACTACCTTATCCCTTATATTTATGGAATCAAAGTTTAGACTATAAATTATCATCATGTTATAAGAAATAATATATTTAAGTAGAATCTTGTTAGAGGCATATTATCAAGTTTTTATAAATATTTGTTTTATGGATTTGAAAATAGAAATGTTTTTAATCGTATTTTGAAAACCATAGTGAGACAAAAAATAAGGGATGGGGGAGTAATTAACACCTACTACCAAAACTTAGTTTTGCTTAAAGTCATGAAATTGTCGTCTAAGCATTTAAACTTACTATCATTACTCATTAGTATGGGTATCATATACTATATCATGAATGATTAAGTGAATTTGGTTGATTTCAAAAAGAAAACATGAACGACAGCTAAAAAGTCACAAGAATCCAAAGGATTATGTGATTTTCAGTCAAAGATTAAAACATTGTGAAAACTCTTTCATCCAAAATACTCACTTTTGACTTTATCCTTTGCTGGTTTTCGATTTACTTAAGTGTATGTCGGCTCTGGTAAAAATGTTTAGTACTTCTTGTTGAAAGATTGATCTATTTGACTTTTTTCGCGGTCTTTAAGACACGAATTAAAACGTTTTAAAGATTGCTCTATTTGACTTTTTTCGCGGTCTGCAAGACACGAATTAAAACGTTTTTATCTTTAAGTCCGTAAGACAAAAAATTATGAAAATTTATTTTCTAAAATTTTATATTGATATGTATCTAACAAGTTTCTACTCGAATATATTATATCTTGTAACATAATGAAAATATATGGTCAAATTTAATTGGATAATTTTTAAGGGATAAATCTAGTAATAAATTGGTACAATCATTTATTACACGAAATAGCTGATGTGGGACTCATAGAACGACTGGAGTCTGTTTGCAGACCAACAGAGGTTTTCTATTTACGGAAAACCAGCTGACAGCTGAACAAAACGTGTGCATTCTCATCTCAACTTTGACTATCAGTCAATTTCTGATATTTTATTCCTTGAAAAAAAAATATTTGTATGAAACATTTTCAAAGTATATAGCTTCCTGAATATCTGTATCTATTGGTGCCCATTTATTAGGTACCCTTCGAGCAGCCATGCATTGCATTGAAAATGGCGGGTAACATAACACAGTCTCCTGCTACGTAAAAGGCGCATCAGTCAGAACGATACAGATCAAGTTACTGGCATTGTGGTCCATAAATTTACTGCGCACACAGTACATATGTGCCAGTAAAAAGGACAAGATTATAACTTTTTTTTTTGGCAATAAAGTTTAGAACTTAAATGTACAATGTACATATGTTGATCAGTTAACCTTCACCAGCAAGATTATAGATAGAGTTTTTACTTGGATGAAAGTTGAATGATTTGTAACCCGTATTTTCTCAAAATTTGTTCTCACAGCAAATAATGGAAAGGAAAAAGAAAAGATAACCAATTTGCAATTTGTTTCACTTATTTATGATCAGCTTATCTTATGTTTGTGTGTGTAGAATCGGATTTATTTATCACTAAAATTGCATGTATGAACTTTTTTAACACATGGGGATTTCATGGTTGACTCTTAAAAGGGACAATTAAAATTTATAAACATTTGCCTAATACACGTAATCGTCAATTACGTCTAAAATATCGTACTAATATGTATAACATTGTCAAATCGATCGTGATAAAATATGATACTTATAGTCTTGTAATATCATGCATTTTTCAATAGTTATAAATTTTGATTTAAATATTTATAAAGTCTTTATTTATTATTTTATTTTTAAAAAATTAAAAGAATTTAAATGATTTTTTTATTCCATAAAATATTCTATCTTTTAATAGTTTTCTAATTCCAAAAGGATGCCATATTTTTTCCCTTCTAAATAACTCTAGTATAAATGTCCAACTTGTCACGTACATTTTAGTATTTTACTGCTCTCTAATTTTTCTTTTTCAAAGGCATATACTTGTTTTTTTTAATCCTAATCCTATTTAGTTTTGCAACTTATTTACAACATGTTATTATTGTAAGGAATTAGAAATATATTTTCAATATTAAAATTTAAAATTTATTGTGAATATTTTATGGTTGTATTTATAAATTTTTTGATTTGTATTATGAATTTTAAAGCGAGTATTTAAGCCCTAGACTATGGATTTTCTTAATATTGAAATATATATAAATATATGATTCATAATTCCAATGTATGAAAATTATAGCATGTATAAGAGATTTTAAAATATAGTTTAGTTACCTTTATTATTTAGAAAAGAAATACTATTTAGGAAATTTCTAATTAAGTTTCTAAAATGAAGAAACTAATTATCTGTTCAAGCTAGGTATATACACGTAGAAAATACATGTATGTATAGAAGCATGTATATGAATGTTCATTGTTGTTCATAATGTTCAATTACATGTTTATGTAGTATTATGCTTTTATATTGATTTATGAGCATTATTGAAAATATGTTTTGAAAGAGTTAGTATGTTTGTATGAATTTAATATGTAAGTATTTGATGCATTTTGTTAAGCATGTTGTATGAAATATTTCGATAATAATAATGTACTGCGCATACATTACATATGTGCAAGTAAAAGGACAAGATTAGAACTTTCTTTTTTTGGCAATAAATTTTAAAACTTAGTGTCCATATGCTGATCAGTCAATATTCACTAGACGAGGAAGTAAGATTATAGATAGAGTTTTTACTTGGATGAAAAGTGAATTATTTGTAACTCGTATTTTCTCAAAATTTGTTCACACAGCAAATAATGAAAAGGCAAAAGGAAAGATAACCAATCTGCAATTTGTTTCACTTATTTATGATCAACTTATCTTATGTTAGTGTATCAGTGTATCTGTAGGACTGGATTCACTTATCGCTAAAATTGCACGTATGAACATTTTTAGAGCATGGAAATTTCATGGCTGACTCTTAAAATGGACAATCAAATTGAAAATTTTTATAAACATTTGTCTAATACACGTAATCATGAAATAACATCTAAAATATACTAATATGTATAACATTGTCAAATCATACTAAAATAATATATGATACTTATCATGTCTTGTAATATTATGTATTTTTAAATAATTATAAATTTTGATTTAAATATTTATAAAGTATTTATTTAGAAAAATAAAGTATTTTATTTTAAAAAGATGAAAAGAATTTAAATAGTTTTTAATTCCAAAAATATTCTATCTTTTAATAGTTTTCTAATTAAAAAAGGATGCCATCTTTTTTCATTTTTTAAAGAAAAGGATGGTCATCAAATTTTAAAAGTTCTTTAGTCTATCTCTTCTAAATAATTCTAGTATAAATGTCCAACTTCTCACGTTCACTCTCTCTAATTTTTATTTACCAAAGGTATGTACTTGTTTTTTTTTTATATCTTAACCCTATTTAGCTTTGCAATTTATTTGCACCATGTTATTATTGAAAAGAATTAGAAATATTACCAGTATTAAAATTTAAAATTTATTGGGAATATTTTAGGGTTTTATTTATAAGTTTTTTGATTTGTATTATGAATTTTAAAGCGATTATTTAAGCCCTAAACTATGGATTTCGAAACTTTACCTTAATGTTGAAATGTATATATGATTCTTGATTCTGATTTATGAAAGTTACAGCATGTATAAGAGATTTTAAAATAAAGTTTAGTTACCTTTATTATTTAGGAAAGGAATACTACTTAGGCAGTTTCTAATTAAGTTTCTAAAATGGAGAAATTAATTATCTATTCAAGATAGGTACGTACACGTTGAAAATACTTGTATGTATAGACGCATGTACATGAATGTTTATTGCTGTTCATAGTGTTCAATTACATATTTATGTAGTTATTATACTTTGTATTGATATTGATTTATGAGCATTGTTGAGGGCATGCATATTTGAAGGAGTTACTATGTTTGTATGAATTTAATATATAAGTATGAAAAAGGT
The DNA here is from genome assembly GCA_026401315.1 of Dysphania ambrosioides. Lineage (NCBI taxonomy): Eukaryota > Viridiplantae > Streptophyta > Magnoliopsida > Caryophyllales > Amaranthaceae > Dysphania > Dysphania ambrosioides. The sequence goes on from CM048672.1 coordinate 12,734,632, forward strand.
TGATGCATGTTGTATGAATTATTTCAATAATAATAATTTATGTCAAGAAGTAAAAACGTTAAGTTCTTTCATGTCATAGTTCTTGAAATAAACTGCAGAGAAGGAAAATTATGCCTTTTATAACATGTATTATCATTTTAGCATTATTAATAATCTTGTTCAATAAGGTTATAAGCAAGGAAGGAAAGTGTCACAAAAATGTTTTGTGATCACTTTTATTAAGCAAAGATAAAATAGGAAATTGCATGATGAGCATGTTTTGTGTGTGTTGTTCAAGTATGGTTTTCGAGTCTTATAAAATACTAATCACTTAACATAAAAGAGGTTAGTAATAAAACTCGATGGGCAAATTCACCTTGAGTATTGAACATTGGGGAGGTACTAGGTGGTAGCCTAAGACTTCAATTTGGTGATATAACGATGTTACCTTTCTCTATAATAGTGTTGGGATTTTGTCACTTCCCAATAAAAGTATTGGATTCGAACTTTGGACCATCTCTTACTAGTCCCATATAGACCAAGCAACAAACGAACACATTACCAAACCATTAATAATATTAGTTTAAGTAAATTAAGTCTAAAGTTTATAATTAATTTTTTATGTTTAAGTGTTCTTGTTGGTAAGTTGAAGCATGATTGTATGTTCAACTGTTCTTGCATGTAACCAACTATTTATTTTGAAATGATGCTTGTTAGGTTTATATTGTACTTCTTAACATGTAACTATGTAAGTACTTAACTTTATTGATTGTGTGTACTTTCTTATTGATCATGACTTATTCCTTAATTGACCATGTGATAATCTAATTCCACATTTGTATTATTGGTGAACAGACGTACCAAGGTCTAAGGTTTTGTGACATTTGCAAGTTTAGAAGTATCATATTCACATGAGGGAATTAAGCGTAAAGTTTCTTTACTTTATCATTGGTTTTGGATTTTGCTATATAAAGACTTTCATTTTATGTTATTGGAATCTAAAAGACTTTATATGTACTTTGAATGTTTTGAATTATGTAGTAGCAATAGTTAATTTCCATTGCAAAACTCTAAAGAGCTGATTGAACCATTTTCAAGAGATGGTAACATTCTTACAATTATCTTTGCTTGTTTATTTATTTGATAAAAAGTTTATAAAAGTAGAGAATTATGAGGGTATTATATGTTTGATATACGTATAAGTGACATCGTAAAGCTCATTAGATCACGTTGAAATTATACTAATAATGCCAAGAACATGTTTAAATAATAACATAAATTAAATTCATGAAATTTATCTTTAAGTATACCCCAAGCCCAAGCTTAACATTTTACATTTTTACAAAATCAATAAACAGATAGTTATAATAATAAAAAGCAATTGATTATGGATCATCAGAAATTATACCTTGATTGTCTACGACTAATACGAACTAGAGAACATGCCTCGAGATTGCATGGGATTAGAAGTGCTTTGGGGTCGTGAAATTGGAGGTAACTTGATAGTGAAAGTTTATAAATGAAAAATGTTGTATGCACACTAAATAAAATAAGGTTATTGTATACCCAACAAAAGTTACCCCTCAATATAATAAAAGTTACCCCTCAATAAAACATATCTCAGTATTTATTAATTTTAAGTGGTAACTTTTGTTATATTAAGGGATAACTTATGTTACGGATACAATAACTTTATCGTATCTCGTATGCATACAAGATTTTGTGTTTTATAAATTGTAAATGATATAACACTGCGGTAATTCCCCCTTTCTAAAAATCAAAATCTTAAGAGAACTCACTAGTACAGAAATGTCTATATGCTGTGATTTCTAGCTTTAAATATTGCGATTATTGATACGAAGCACATATAGGCGAAGCACATGGAAAAACAACAAATGGTGCAGTTTTTTGAAAAAACCGCAGCATATATATCTAATAAATGCTGCGGTTTTCGCAGCATATAGTTTTTTAAAATTAAATTTTTTTTTATCATTATATGCTATAGTTTTTTTTGGAAAAACCGTAGTAATTATTAGCCATATATGCTGTGTTTTTTCAAAAAACCACGGCATATAATGTGTTTTTTGATTTTTTTTATATGTGCTGTGGTTTTCTAGTATAACTGCAACACATATAAGTTAAATGCTACGGTTATATTAAAAAACCGCGGCAATTGATGGTTTCCAGATCAAAAAAAATTTTAATAGGTAATTTTACGTGCTAATTACATATAAAATATATTATTAATAATTAATATCTCTCAAAATTGTTATATTTGTAAATTTAATTGTTATATACTATTACAACATATTTAATCAAGAACATAATCTAATTTAAGCTAAGAATAACATGCATTATGTGTTAAATAATATGTCATAAAAAACAAGAAAAGATAACAAATGATCAACCGTGAAACATATAAATCCAAAATTCTATTATGATCACTCGTTTTGGCACGCAAAATCACGATCTATAATATTTTATACTCAAAATAAACATCCAATTCATTCTTCGTAGATTTTGGGTGCATTCGGAGTTTAGGAAACTTCGGAGAGGCATATCTCTTAGCCCGGTAGTCCGAACGGCGTAAAATATTTTTTGAAACCCCTTATTTTTAGAGGTACTACACAACCATGTTGCCCTTTAGTGGTCTCGGTGACACCTTATTTGAGATATTGAAAAAAAGCTTTGACAAGCCATGAAATTGGCTATGGGACTACGAATGGAGCTTATAATATGTTTAAACTGGGTATTTTTTCGAGAAATATAGACCGCAAATATCCCAAAGGAGGATTTATCCACTTATTTTCTCTAAAAAAATCCTATTACATCATATAATCTATGAAATTCGATTTTTAAGGGTTATTCCTTCATAAACACAACATATACCATGCAAATTAAACACAAAAGATTTTTTCATCTGTACATTAACATTTTTACAAATTACGAAAAACAAAAATTAAAAAAACACATATACTAGGGTTCAAGATGTATGCTAACCTTTAGATTCAGAACTTTGGAGTATGTAGACTTCTTCAAAATGGAAGAGATGATTATGCTTCAAAACGCTTCACTACGCCATATTCATGGATGCACGAGTAGGAGAGAGGAATATGCTTTGAAATGCATGAGGAAGAATAAATTATGGGGACTTTAGAAAGAAGTTAGGGTCATAGGTAGGAAGTACAAGGGATTAGAAGTGGAAGATCTAAGTGTTATGTGTATTTAGGGCTAGGGAAGTTGAGGGTTATAGAAGAGGGAATGTGTGTTTTTTCGTGTTTGAATGATACTGAAAGCGTAGGAAAAAGAGTATATATATAGTGAGCCACAAGTGCTGCAATTTTTTAAATAACCGCAACACTTGAAACCACAAATGTCGCGGTTATTTAAAAAACCGCAGCATTACAACATTTATGGTTTCAAGTGCTGCGGCTATTTAAAAAACCGCAGCACTTGGTATTAAAGTATATTTCAAACCATTAAATGCTTTGAATTGTATATAACTGCAACATTTGTACTGAAGCAATTAAATGATTTTCTACTAGTGACTACCGGTGTGCACCACCAAGTGTTTAAATGTTAAGGCTTTAAATCATAATTTTGCAGCGAAAAATATAAAACTTTTAAATAAAACTTTAAAATGTCAAACCCGAACAAACATACAATTCGGAACCATTATGAACATTATTGAAATATCTGAATATCCATCAAATCAAATCCAAACCAGTTTCTAAAATTCTAGAAAACGTTAAGTCAAACAACGCCGGAAAATATACCACTCTCCACTCATCTCAATAATGCATGTAAATCTCCGCGATACTTGTCAGAAATTTGCTCCCCAAAATTACAAGTATAAATATTGGATCATTATAGAGTCATTGAAAGGCGAATGCCATGACCAAAAGATCCCACACAAAACACTTAATAAGCAAAATTGAGTACATAAAGGTTACGAAAACAAAATGAAATGTGATGACTTCATAACAGTAAATGCAAGGCATTTCTACTCATATAGCACAATTCTTTACTTCCATTAACTCATAATTTATTTATTTAATTAATTAGATTAAGCAATAGACAATATTATCTCTCCATCTCCCAATCAGGAACATCAAAAATAAATCTATAAACCCCATGCTCTTTCGTTAGAGGGCATCAAACACAATTTAAATCCAATGGCAACGAGCGCGACTCCGTTATCATGATAGATGAGATCTTAGCTAACCCAATTTAAGTTTAAAACTTTATAAAAGAGACTTGTAGATCACACGATAACCACGGATAATACCCCGTGAAGCCCCAACCCCTTATTGTTAATACTCTAGATGTGCACTAGTATTTACAAATCATGATTCATAACTCACCAACAATACCAAATCATGCTTCTAAAATAAAGAACAAATCCTTCCAAATACATAACCAAACAATCTCATCCAACAGATTCTCTAAATATGATACTAAGTTATCATTTTACCCTAGATCATGCTTCTAAAGGCAAGATTTTCGTAATATGTACGTACCTTGAATAGAATAATCGGTTGCCACTGTAGCAACGACGAATCATCTTCTACGAATTTTTATCCTAAACTAAATAACACAACCTTAATCAATATCCTAACAAACAAATTTACAGCAACTTTACCCATTTAAAAAAGGCTTCCAAAAATCATGTAAATGATTTAAACTTTGTTTTTAATACTTAAATCCTTGAAATATGATGAATACCATTTTTATAAGTTCTAAAAAATTTCCAAAGTCTGCATAATGTTGATTATAATGTTCCAAACATGTAGTATATTGATTTGGATCATATACTACACATAAAATCATAAAATCTTTTAAATTCTCAACATAAAAATCCAAATTTCATATCCCATTAAATCTGAAAAATTTATTTTGAACATAATATCATTAGATTACTCACAAAATACTCTTAGTTTCATGAAATAACCAATAGTATATGATCATAAACCCTAAAACATGTAAACTAGTGCATTTAACCCCACCCATATTTTCATGTATAAAGAATCTAAAAATCTGTAAAACATATATAAATTCATAAAATTTATGATTATAAATATTTTTAACATATAATTAATCATTAAAAATAATCAAAATAATAAAAATAATCATTGAAACAATTTTTCCAAATTATGAATTATAGGGCATAAAAATAAGGAAGAAATGAAGGGAAGAAGAAGAGAGGACCAGTAGTGGCTGAGTGGGCGACTAGTGGCACAACAAGGGGCAATCGACTCCTCTCTCTCTCTCTTTTTGGTTTTGCACACGCACACATTTGCGCGTGCGTACCCTACCCCCCCTCCAAAAACAAACACACACACACACAGGGTTAATGGGTAGGATAATTTATTGGGCTTTAGGGTTTATGAAAAATAATCTTTTGCTAAAAAAATAAACCCAACAATTATTTTAAAGACTATAAAATATTTATTTATTTTTTGTAAAAATAAATCTTTTGTATTTTATACTAAAATTATACTTGAAATAATGCAATTAAAATCTCGTAATATATGAGGGGATTACAATTTACCCCTTTTGAAATTTTGAAAGAAGTTTCGTTCCCGAAACTTAACTCAAAATTGATGATTTTCAAACAAAACTACAGGGAATTACAAATAATTGTTATTTAGTAGTTGATAATTGATAGTTGAAATTTAATGGGACGTAGAGGAGTTTAGGTAGGATTTAGGGGAAGAATCCAAGAGGAATATGATAGCCGTTGTGAATAGCTGGAGAGGGAGAAGCTAAGGAACAAGTTCGCGCAACGCCTAGACAATTGTGTAAGACGCAAATGCATTGCATGACATACAAACATTTTGCACATTACATAAGAAGTTTTCAGCAACAAGTAAAACTTTTGCATGTTTGCGCAACGTCATAACTATGAACATATATTTGCGTGCAATACTACTATGATTTACTAATGTTAATGGATCATAAGTTCAATTTTTGGGCAAATAACCAAGGATTACGCTCAAATACTAAATCAGTACTTCCCAGGCCTACCTTAATAGGTTTTAAGCAACCTTTTAAGAATCCTCTTACTTTAAAACTAATAGACAAATTATATACTTACATCATTGAGTTCTAAAAAGGGAGATCCTATTTAAGTATATAACCAATTTAAGAACACAATTTAAACAGTATCCATTTCAAGAACACAATTCAAACGATGTATCCTTATGTTAAAAAAACACATATAAGCAGGCTGTTAGCCTTTGAATGAGTCATGCCTGAAACTCTCGAAAGGTCTCTCTCTTTCAATCATTGTTTCACGATCTCATAACATAAAGTAGGGATCGTCTTAAGCCTAGAGCTAAAGGGAAGATATGAATCATGAAATATTGTAGAGAACATGGCTGAACATTAAGTGCAAGAAAAGATGATAATTACTCCTTATATGCTTTTAGCAATATTCATTGTGATCCAAAATTACATCTATCTTATCTATCTAAGTTCCTGTTTGTTCTGTAAAAAGGGGCAATTCTAAACCACCTTGTGTTACAAAAAGGAAATTACATGATGTACAACCTTCTATCTACAGAAAAAAGAAAGAAAGAATGAAGATAGAGATACTATCCAATTTACATACCAAGAAATAATATAATTGAAGATACAGAAAACCCTTTATCATGTCCAACTCAAATCACGGATGATGACTCGATCTTCTCAATAATTTCCAGTCTGGTCTTTCTCTTCCAACTTTTCATTGTTGCTACAAGGTTAACTAACCCAACAATTTGATTTTTACTATATTCCTGCAAACAAGAATCATATTCTTAAGTAAACAATTAGCAGATGACAAGCGATAATGATTTCACTTCTTTTTACCACCCATTCATGGCGCGCACACACACACATAAGCCAAAGACTACAGCAGAAAAATGGAAGTATAATGTAACTTACCGGGTGTGCACGGGCCCAGTGAATGTACTCAGTTTCTGGAAGGTAGTAGGCCTAACAAAAGAGTTCAATCAATGTTAGCCCAAAGTATTTTTTACCTAAATGTTTCATCACAAATAACATGCAGACATATCCTGACCTTAATGAATGTCTCAACTATGTGCATTTTTGGTTTTACATCTTTAGACACAAAGTGCTTAAGTCCATTAATCAACACCTACAAAGATATAGAAGCAGATCAGGACAGAAACATTTGGACAATTACAAAGTACAACAAAAAATGTCTGAATTGCACTGAGCTTTCGAAAAAAAACCTGTAGGTCCAAAGACATAAGAGCTCGGCCTTCATCAGTACATTTTCTTACACGTGATAGACCCTCAACAAGTGTTTCTGCTACAATTTCAACACCATATTCCAAAAGAAGATCTTGAACCTGTAGTCAAGCAGACAGTTCCAGTAAAAATCAAGTACTCAAAATGATATCAACAGGTCAGTGAAACCAATTCACAAAAATCTAGCAGCTAATCAGCATGCATATCAATTTTTCAATTTCTTAACGGATTTCATCCCCCCTCTCCCCCTTTAAAGATCACTTATTTCCCTAAATCTCAGCTCAAACTCCCCAAACCACATATTTACAGGCAACCTGAAATAACTGTACTATGAAGCTGTAAATCATTTTGTGGAAGGTCTAACTTCCTAATTGTACCATACACATATACAACAAACATGCCACCAGGAAGATCTATTATGATTGATACATGAAACAAACATGCTAACAGGAAATCCAGCAAGCAGGGAATCAAACCCTGGTAGTGTGAGGGCAACCTTAATAATGCCACAAGAGAAAATGCACATCCCGTTGAATTACTATAGCAAAATGAAAATCAGTGAAGTCATTACCTCCTTGTGAATCCCAGCATGAGCAAGCCTTGTTCTGTAGTGCTTAAATTCTCCCAAAAGTAAATCAACGTAACTGCTCACAAAAGGATAACCATGAGATTACTCCCAGTGAATTTTAAGTGCTTTCCATACAGGTAACTGATGGACAAAGCTTTGATTCAAAATTGGGGGGAAGCCAAGGAGAGCATTGTTTATTCTATTAACTTGTGTTTTCCCCCCCTAGAATTGAGTAATGGGAAGCTTGCTTAACCAGACAAGTAACTGCATTGTTGTTTCTTATTGCGTTGGATGATATGAGAAAAGCTATATATTTCTCGTAGCAATAGAAGTCAATCAGCATCATAAAAAAAGTACCAATGTATTTCTGAGATAATGGATTGCGAAGCAAACTAGAATGCGAGCTACATACCAACATGCAATATAAGGCCAAGTTATTTGTACCTGTTATATTCAATATTTTAGAACCCAATTGCTGAATTCTGAAATCAATTAGGAGAAACTTTTCACAGGTCCATGGATTTAGTACCCAGACAGTACCATCATGTTACAAATAATGCTAAAACAAGGACAAATAAACACAAACTTGTACCTGTTTAACATGAAAGCTACAACAAGGATAAATAAACAAAAACTTACCCATTATGCTCCATTCCAAGTTCTTTGACTTCCCATTTTGCAGAGGCAATACGTTCAACATACCTGGAAATTTGCAATGAATAAATCCAAAAAAAAAAAAAGAAATTCAGACTTGCAGTGGCATAAATATATAGATAAATTACAGCTATATCAAAGAAGATTAGGGAAATACTTAATGATGGCCCTATATGTAACAAATATGTACAAAGTGTATAACAGTACCCCCTTGGAGTCCATGGTTACCAATAATTTATACAGAACCAAGTTCCCTCATAATTGACAGGAAACATGATGTTTTGCTAAAGCATAGCCAATATAGAAATATATTCGCAGAGAAATGAAATATTGGTACAACTGAATAAAAGCCATCTATTTCAACTCCCAGGGAAGGGACTGGGGCTTTAGTATGCCATCATGATATCCTTTTTCACAGTTGATATCCTAGAAAGCATAATTCGTTAACAAAAAAATTGTGTTAAATCCCATAGAAATGCAAATTTTTGTAGGACCTTAAAACCCCCCTGTTCCAGCGCCATTTTACAGTTTAGGGGTGCCCTACTCTCACTAGGAAATTCTTTAGACCTTCCTACCGGAAAATTACAACTTACAGATACCTTTGATTGTCTCTAAAATCTGAAATAGAGGGGCTTATCATGTATTATTCTTTGTGTTAGTCATATAATAATACAATGACAGTTATTTTCTATACTGACTTATATAAACCAAAAAAAAAAGTTCATTGGATAGATTTCATCTGCCATAAAAGAGTGAGAATTAGAGCTTTGAGATATTATTGGCCTTACTAAATCTTCTCCACTCATGTTTGAGTTCCTTTGATTGCATTCATGGCAATAAACAAATTAACTGAATAATAAAACTAAGAAAGCAGAGAAAGAGAATTCAAAAATAAAAACAGAGAGTTGCCAAACAAAAGAAATAAAGAAAAAAGGTTAGAAAGAGAAATTTGAAAAATAAATGACACAAGGACTTCCGAACAAAAGTGTTGACACCGATTGACAAAGCACTACAGAAACACTATAATTTATTTATGATTAAGATAATCATCTAAATAATATGGAGTATACACTTAGATATCATATTCGTAATGTCTAGTACGATACTGAATGCCTTACCCATTGATGTGAAGAAATGATCTTGCAGTTGATCTATAAATGTGCTCCGTGAGGTCAGGCACAGAATCAACCTAAAACCAAAAACTCTCATATCATTACCAGGTATATGAAGGTGAAAGAAAATTAGAATCCTACAATAAATTAAAAACTTATTCAACAAAATATGTTAACTTTCAGCAACTGAGAAGGTACAGTTTCAGCAATAAGGTTCAGGCTTCCTATTTAACACAAAAAGATGCACTAACAATTACGATACAGATTCAATGAGTAACATGTAGCAATCACATGATTCCTCAGTGTATGAGGATCAATCTCATTTTGAGCTCTGAGTGGAACAGAAAAAGAGCATACCAGATACACAAAAAAATCTTCAACTACAACTGGATTATTTTGCCAAAGCATGGACTGAAGATGAGGCTTAGATCTACGCAAAATGCGAGCAACAAGAGATACAGTATCAACAGCAGCAAAAGTTTCCTGCACATTGACATGATATTAGGCAACAGAGAACTGTACATGACATACTGTCTTTAAACAGACACAAAATGATGAATGCATTCCTTTAGCAGAAGAGACATAATTAATCTATATTAAGCCAATTAAAGGTGATAAAAACCCCTCCATCCAATACACCTTTCATGTACAGGAGGAACACATTCAGACTAGCTATGTACATGATATGACACAGAAATGAGAAACACAAAATGGAAATCTATTGAAGGAAGTTGAAAAGACAAGTACATTTTGGAAAACTGGCAGTGCCCAGAGTGAAGCCCTTAATAATACCAAAAAGAAAAGGTAGTGCAACAACCTTATTCTTCTTATTAAGGCTGGAGAGTACAGTTATTACACAAAGGATAACGATGGATTTGAATCTAAACAGTTCATGACAATACAAGGTTGAATTTAAGCAGATTGGCTAAAGAAGATTTTGCTAATTTGGATAAAATTTAGGAGCAATGTGCAATGTCTCATCCATGCATAATACAAATTCACAGGTTAATAAAGAAGTCGTATTAATTCAAGCCAACAATCCTTGTATAAGATCCACAACCCACAACCCCAACCCCAACTCCAATGCCCACCCACCAATCCCAAAGAAATTGATGGGGTAGTATGAACTTGTTTGTGCATCTTCTCTATTGCAGTCACATCAAATCACATAAACAATGTCAAAGATTAGTGGCCCTACTAAGTAAACACCTTGAGTTCTGGAGATTGACCAAAATTTGTGCCAGGAGGAATTGTAGGAGTAAGATCCGTGTTCTTCAATGATGAATTTAAAGACACAGGAAATGAAGCTGAAGAGGTAAGCAACTTAGGTTTTAACCATAGTTCACAGTCTTGTGTTATTCTGTTAATAGCTACCTTCAGACGATCTGCAAGTCATATAAGAATAATCTCTAAGTGAATTGAAAAGGCACAAGAGAAGATAAAACAAGAACATTTTTGAGAAGAGGAATTAAACTATCAAAGAAACAACACAGAATGCAGGATCTTACGGTTAAGAGTCTCAGAAACACCTTTCCCATTTGAAAGGCTTTCTTGATGGCTAAATGTGTCAAAGACAAAGTAATAATAGATCTCAAACAATTGGCATAATCCCTACAAGAAATACCATGTGAAATAAATGACGTAGACAATAGAAAAAACTAAACAAAACAGAAGATAAAGATTGTCACTTACAAGAGTTACATAATTAATCAAAGGAGCAAGCGTACAGATGACTACATACTTTTGGGTTAACATACCTTGAACAATTCAACATTGACCATTCCTAATTTCTGCATAAGCCTTGCATATTTGTCCATGAACCTATCAAAATCCAACTTAGCAAATTGCATCTTTAATGTCTGCATGCTTATGATTTCTAGACAAACAAAATTACCTCAGCAGACAAAGTGAAGATCCTGTTTGTGGTGCAGCCTCATCATCTCTCCATTGTATAGAGTGATAACGAGAAAGATTGGGTTTAGATATCCTGCTGGGGAGCTGACTATCTTCATCAATGAAATCAGCGAGAAGATCTTCATTTTCATCATCTAAAATAGAAGTCTCCCCATTTGAATGATTCATATTATTTTTAACAAAAGATAGCTTCTCAGTTTCACATTCTGAAGAGGTTCCATCATGTTCTACAGAACTGGATGCACCATCAACACATGGAGATGGTGTATGCCAGTTCATAGGCGATGAAACTTTCATTAGGAAAGGATTTCCACTTTTAAGCCAGTGAGAAAATCCACTCTTTTTAGGCCCAAATTCAGCATAAATCAGTGATTTGTTAGAATGAAGTAGCCCGTCATGCATTGAACTAACATCTGAGGAAGCAATTAAAGGTGCTCCATCACCAACAAGACCAGCAAAACTGACTACCTGGATAGCATCAGGTGGCAATTTCTGCCAACTTTCCTTTTCCAAAACCATCTTTAATGCCTGAAAATTTAATGAAAGGCAATTTTCCAGCAGCACAAAGAGAATAATCATACAGAGTACTGCTAACTAATATGAGCAGCAAAAGGAAAATAGTACTCACTAAATGCAAGAATTACGCACATGTGCAAATTCATTGAACAAAATGTTTAAATTAAAAAAATGAAAGAAAATTACAATACATAGATGTCCACACAATTCTGATGAGAAAACTAAAACTATTCAAGGTTGTATCCTTTGAAATTGTTTAACAAAAGTACTAAAGTATGTCCGTACAAGGAGCTTTAAAAAGAACAAAAGCTCTAACTTTGGGAGGGCTTAACTCCAGTGACATGCTTCTAAAAAGGAGGCTAGGATTTACTATTTTGCAGGACATTTACTTTGAGCCAACATTGAGGCTTGCTCACATGTTTACCCCTTCACCGTGAGTTTACTAGTTATCTTTGGAGAAGTTTCTTTACAGTATGTAAAGTGACTTGGATATGTCCTTCAAATAAAGAATATTGGCTACAGATTCGGCTTGTGGGGTTTTGTGAGACTAAGGAGAGGAAGTTGCTTTAGAGAGATGCAGTAATGGCAATCCCTTTAAATATTGGGATGGAGAAGAAAGGACACATCTTTAACGGTGTTTCTTTTCCCAGCGACTTATTGTGGCATATAGCAACTTTGTTGACATCTTTAGGAGCAAGGCATCAGGTGTATTCAAAGCTAAACGACAGGGGAACTTACGAAGGAAATGTGATCATTAGTAACTATATTAGGTGTTTCTTTGTGAGGACACCTTACAATCATACAGTGATTCTACTTTGCAAGAAAAAAAAAACTCGACTCCTTTTAATACTACCCAATTGATATTTTCCGAAGTCATTTGCCTATGTAAAGCATGGTTTCATTAGAAGTTATTTACGTGTCATTTTCTATATATCATTCCTTGTCCTCATTCTTTGTACTGGGATCCTTGTTCTTTCTTATGGTAGTTTCTAGTTTCTACTATCTCTATATGATTTTCAACAAACTCATTTTTCATACATGGTCAAAATTCCTTCAAAATTCAATATTTTGAAAGCAAATGATACATCATCTACAATATAGTCATATTATTTAGGACATCCCAAAAAGGAAACTAAGTGAGGGCTGGAGGGAGTTCTTTTCTATCAGTGACAACAGCTCATAGGATTATAGCAGTTGGCTAACAACCATGACATTGGGGGTCGGAAACCCAAGCCCATATATACATGTAATTAGTATTTAGAGATTAAAACCCAGATCTCATTAACTACGTTCCCTCGAAAATGCAAGTAAATACTTATCAATCCAATATTTCAGGACATAGACCAACACTAGGTCAAAAGAATTAGTAATTAAAAACTACAAACCAGCACCCTTATACCACAAACTGTTATACTTTATTCAGATGGAAAATCATGAGCTTTAAGCACTGTAACATATACTGAGTTTCAAGCATTGTAACATATATTATACCGATAGAACATTAATATACTTGAAAAGGAAGTATGTAGATGAAAAACCTTCTGATAATTACATAAAAAAAATCAGCTCAATGAGAGCATGATAAATAGAAGAGAAAATTAGTATTTGTTCTGTTCCAAAATGTACTTCATGGGTGACTTTGGTGCAAGTTTCAAGAATATCTACTGAATGTAAGTAAAATTATTAGAGGTGGGTGGAGAGGTAAGATATAAAAAGGAAAAGAAGACATTAGGAAAGAGATAAAAGATATTGGCGCAACCGAGAGGATTAGAAAATTACGAATTAAAGAGAGAAAAAAGGCATAATTAAATGTATATAAAAAAAAGTTAATTTCTTTTTATCTCCAAAAAGATTAATTACTTTTATATCAAAAAAAAGTTACAGAAAATTTAGCATAATCTACCTAGAGGGTCTTCAACATTAACTTTTGAATAACTTAGGGTAAAGTTCAGATCTTGATGTGGCCTTGTCTCTTTCAACCATTGTTTTTTTTTTATTTATTTTTTATTTATTTAGAAGGGAAAACAGTATGAATGTGAAGTTTATTTGGGATGAAGGTAGTAAATAAATAATTGTACAACTATGAAATCTAAGAACAAAAAAGAAAAAAAACTTACATAAATATTCTGCTTATGAAAATTACTTAAGTAACTTTCACATGCAGCCTTCAGCTTTTTCCTAAACTCAGAAGCTTCAACTCCACAAAATGCTTCCCCCGCCAAAATAAATACGTTTAAATCCTCATACATTTTGAGGAATTGGTGGATGCTCGTCGAACAAAACGTAGCTGATGAAAGCAATACCGAGACACGACTTGTCATAAGTTGCCAAAATCTTTTACATCCCCTCTGAAGAGATTGAGAAACAAGTGCTGTAGCATCCCTTCGCAGTTCATACCAAGGAGATCCTTTGTTGGACACAGCATTATCATCAAGTGCCAAAATTGAAAAGTTATTGGAATCTTCCGGAACGGAGCCATTAGCTCCAGAAACATGAGTAGAAGAGCTTCTACTCGCATAGTCACTGGTAGAAGACATACTTTCCGACATCTCCGCATCGACAGCTAAAGAACCATTATTTACTCTATCCACATGAGATTCTGAGACTGAATTCAATGTTTGAACCTCTTCTGATACCTGAGGTATATTACATTGCTTGCTCAAGTCCTCTTGCATCTGGAAAACAAGAAACAGACTCAAAGTTATCAGGAAAGATAAAAAGAACAAAAAAATCACATATGTACAGCAAAGGGCGGATAAAAGAACAAATAGCTACAAAAATATGAACACAATATTCATAATCTAATAAAAACTAAACATCAACAAAAGAAGTATTTTAACCTCTTTCTCTGGCTGGAAGTTCATAATAGCATGATAAGAACACATCAATCTAAAAAGTACAGCTAGTGTTCTTAGCAAGCCCTGTCTGAACTTAGATTCCGGAATCTGGAGACATAGGTCGCTGTAGGTAAGACTCAAACTGAACAAACAAGTAGGAAGCATGTCAGACCTTCATGCAGAAACACAAAAATGAGAAGAGATTTAATAAACACTACTTACCTATGCTGAACACTGTCAGCATCCTGATCCTGTCAAAATTAGTCATCCAAATAAATAGTCAAGAAGAAATAAAAACAGATATCAAAATGACAACAAGATGACAAAGATCCATCAGAAAACCAGAAACCTAGAACTGCATGCATTATCACATTAAAAAGCATGAAATCAAAATCCTCTCAAGGCATGCATTATTACCCCACCTCCTTTCCTCCAACTCTTCTCATATCGCTTGGTCTAGCTCATATGTTACCTATCTTAAAATACATGTAATTTGGAAAACATAGAACAAGATTAACTCAAATTTTGAAAAATTAGTCTATACAGTAGCTGAAAACACTTTTGACGGATTTTGTGGAGCACTGGAGGACATAATTCAACTAGACAGAAGTAGTTCTTTGAAGTTATTAATTACATATCCTTGAGAAAAGGGGCCACCCCAAATATCAGAAATATTAAGCATACCACTAAAATATCAAAATCATTTTCTTACAACCTAACCTCTAAAACAAGAGTTTTCACAGCAGAATGAGTCTCTGAAAGTACTTCCTCCATGAAAAAGCTCTGTATCTTTTCGGCAAGACCAGAAACATCCCCAATCAATGCATAAGCATCGATCACCTACAAATGATGATTGAATTAGACGTGATTCGGTCAGAGAACTTAAATTAGGATCGAGAGAAAAACATCAATCACAGAATAGACAATATGAGGGGGAAATTATAAAACGAGCAAAGACACAAACACAAGGAAAAGTGGAAATGCTAACATGAAATTTTTTTTTGAAAACCAGGTGTCAGCTCACAAAGATCTAGATAGAGAAATCCCATAAAATTATATTATCATACATTCATCACAATGGTTGCCGAGCCACCAAAAGGAGAACTGTTAACATTATTTTGTGAGTAATCTAATATCTTAAGAGGCAGTAACAATCATTTTGTGACTAGCTTTTGTTCTAGGCTTGGTCCTAGAATCAGTGTTTTGAGTTTGAAGGTGTTAAGAAACCCTCCCTTGGTGTCCTCTCCATTGTTTCTCTGGGTGAGAATGTGCCCCCTTATACCCTTGTATCAGTGTTTTTTCTTTGTTGGCAATTTTAAGAAATTTTATTAATCACCAAGAACGCTATTAGTTTATTACTACCATAAGCTTGTATCAGTGCTATTATTCGTAATAACGTTACTGTGTAGACCTTTCAATCCAATTGTTACATCCTATTTTTGAAAGATCCTGCATAATTGGAGTCAAGCACTTTGCCAAGAGCATTATCCTTTTCAGCTTTTCTATAAGAAAATTAGTTTTATCAAAGCAGAAAGAAAGAAGTACAGCTAGAGGACGAGATATCCTCTATAATACCAGATACAATTTTACAAATTCCCCAATTCCTTCAAAACTCCCCAAGTGACTAATTTGTAAAAGCTCCATTTGCTTGTGCCCACAAGAACACTAAAAAATAAATCTTGTCGACTTATCCCATAATAATCAGGGCCTTAGAAATCCTAGCATTCCTTCCAGCTAAATAGTCCATAGGATAGACCTCTCCACAACACCTTCTCCTTTGCTCCTCTTTTTGCACTTCTTGGAGTCTTCTCCAAAGATAACTTGCCAATCCACAAGGAGGAAAGACGTGAAAGCAAGATAAACTAATAGCAACGTAAAGAAGGCACAGGACCATTCGTGATTTTATGAATTGAGAAACACGATTATGCATCTCCCATTTCTTTCTCTCATTTATGGAAAGGATCTTGTAGATAGGAAGTTTCATACCATTTACAATTCAATGGTGTTTGATAAACCAAAATGTTATGAGATGTCAAAACATTAAAGTCAAAGAATTTTATCAAGTAGAAGGAAGGGTACGCAGCAAAAAAATGATGGATTGGGTTCAAAGGATAGAAGTAAAGAATGTCTCCATGCAAAATAGCATTAATCAAATCATGAATAAACATGAAATGTAATCGGAAAAAATAAAAGCATAAACTATATCATAGTCCCAAAAATCTCCAAATTCAACAAAAACTCCCCTCTCCTCAACAATTGGATATTTTTTTTAATTTTATTTCTCCCATGAAGGTTTCTCTCCTTGGGATCCACTCGCCCATCTACACTCCGATACACAAGTGATAATTGACAAAATGTTTCAGTGAGAAGCCTTTTGAACCAAGCTAAGGAATGCAGGTCTTGTTGACGATTTCCCCTCCCCGGGAGCAAATAGTCCAATTTTTCCTCCCCTTTCTCCCCTTACCAGCCAGAACAAACTGCTATGTAGGATACTAGGATCTGTTTATCGAGAGTTCGAATCTCGATGGGATGATTCATGCTCTTCCAATTACAGAACAGGCCATCTGATATTTTGGGGAGGTCGGACAGATAATGACAACTAAGGTGCAAAGATAGGATGTATTTATACAAAATAATTTCCTAAAAGAGAGGGATTTAAACCCTTGGTAAACAACACCCTGCGGAGTATATGAATTAGAAAAGTGATAAATAAACCAATAAACTTTGAAGACAAAATTGAATTTTCTGTAATACGGTTTTCTATAGAGATGAATTAGCATTTAGGAAATGATCTTATATTTGATGTTAAATATCTAACACTACAAAGGTAGGTCATTGCGATTGAACCCATATGGAAACTGTCACATTCAGCAAAAAATATTTCTTCAGCTGGATTTCAACACGGTGAATTTTTAATTTTATTTTTAATATGGAAACAAATCCTCAGTTGCATAGGGTCAACTCAAATCATCCTTCCAAATTATAGTAGAGAACGAAATTTGCTAATTCAAACCGCATGAGAAAGGGCGGGCAATTGTGCCTATAATTGATCATATAATCAACAGCAGAATAAGCTTCAATGGGAAATCAAAAAAGTATGAAAATAGTTAAGAAATCATCAATAAATTGCCAATGAACATTCCACTCATTCTAGATTTCCTTAATAAGAAATAACCTCATCTACTAGCCGTGTGATTCCTATAAGCCTTAATGATTAAGCAACCAATTTTCCACCAAAAAGATTTGATTAAGAAATATCATCTTGTTCTACTAAACTATCTCATCCACCAATAAGAATGACTATTCAAAACATTTAGTATTTATCTTTTTTTATATCTTAACAACTGAAAAGCCAATCAAAGTAGGCCTAGAATATTGGTAAATTCCATTGAAAATTCCATATATTACTCTGGACAAATCATTAAGATGGGAAACGCCATTGAAGAGTTTCATATGCCCCAATAATGATTATCCTCTTACATACTATTAAGATATAGATGACAACCTTCGCATTTCCTTTGAAGAATGACTAAGGAACTTTAGCAAGTCTAACACTTCCATATCATAGCATACCCCTTTGCGTACCCGTAATCTCCCTAAAGCTGAACAAAAACTCCAAATCAAACATAAATTTTGGGATCTTCTCACTTGAAAAATATATCATTACAATAATGTGCCTAGTAGAAGTTTCAATAGCTTGAATCCCTTTCTCTTCATTTGCTCACATCTTAGCACTTAAGTAATAAGAGGATTAAGCTGTATTTCGGATCCAACCTCCAGAGTCATGTCAGGTTTTTGATAGTTTTTGGACCAGATACAAGTGTTGATAGGTTTACCCCTTTCTATCACATAATAAATGAAAAAAGTGAAAACAAACAACAAGAGGCAATGAATATTGACAGATTTAAACAGATTCAGAAGCAAAAACTTTAGGTTCATGAGCAAAGCAATTGGAATGATATGTCTGAGAAATGGAAGAATTCTTTTCACTTATATATTTACAAGATAGGACTTAATTAAGAAAATCACAAGCTCCTAAGGCATTTGCAAATTATTTACCAGCTAATAAGAAAACCATCATTATCATACATACAAGACATAAGAAGACAAAAGAGATGACTGATAAATTAAATAACTCAATCACACATGAAGATAACTGGAACATATACATACAGTAACATATTTCTCCTCCTTGAAAACCCGGCAAACTTGTAACAGTAATGAATCCAGTTTCTGAAGAGTGTTACCCAACCAAACCTGTGGATAAGTAAATAGAAACAACACATTAATCTTGATATTTAACCACATGTGAACTGTAAAGTATAAAAAGAAGGGTTGCAGTTGTAAGTGTTATATTTGTGTAACAGGAGTCATTGATGAAGAATCAGGCAACAACACACAAAGACATCGACATGGTTGGTGTAACTTTGCGCTATTCACAACCAATATAGTAAGAATCAGGGTTCTATCGGAGGGGCTCTCATGATGGAATCATAAAATCGTAAATTCAATAAAATCTACTACAATAAAACACAATTATTAAATGTGGAGTGTCAAGTGTTCACAATTAATTGGTTATTTACCTACTCAATAAGTGGTTCCTCGGATCCTTTCCAACACATGCTTAAACAGATTTATTTTTGTTTCTTTTTAATACAAAATGAGCAATACATAGAATATTAAATACTACCTCCGGTTAGTATAAGTTGCAACAAACACATAAAATGACTCATAGGCGAAATTTGATAATGGTGTATAGGAGATATGCATGTGATTAAGTAGAGAGAGAATAGAAATAATTAAAAGTGGTGGTGGGCCTTTTTCCCAAAAAGTTACTAAAAGGGGTAAAATAAAGTAAAAATGTTGCATCTTATATTGAGCATCCAAAAATGGTAAATGTTGCAACTTTTAAAAACCGGAGGTAGTATATCATTTCCGATATTATCAAACCCAAAGGCCCTACTTGAACCTTGTCAAGATTACATTACATACATGAATGGGAAATTAGCAAGAGCAACAAGAACCAGATCAATCAAATAAAAGTGGTGACTTAATGATGTTTTGATCAGTCAATCAACCGAGTTTGTTAGTTGAAAGTTAATCTGTGAGATAGTTAAAAGACTAGGTTAGAAACAGTAAAAAATACTCATAATAGAAGCTCAGGTATGAGTGAGTATTACTGCTGTTTTGTGTGAGTGATACTTAGGGTACAAACAATGTCAAAGTATTTGCTGGCCCTAAGAATCCCCACCACCAAACACAAGGCAAAAGAGTCAACCAGACTGAGATAATACATACCTCAACACTGCAGCTCATTTCTTGTACAGCTGAGAGCTCAGTAAGACTATCTAGATGCTGCAAATATTCAGAAAGTACTTGAAATGCCTGTAATTGGGTAAGCAATCAGTGAGAAATAAGTGCCACACATTCTTGCACATTGAAATATTGAAGCAAAAAATATGGTAAATGACGAATGAAAATGATAATCATCTGGCAACAGAGGAATAGCAGTGAGATCTCTACAAAAATCAACCTTACAGAAATTCCCTTCCTCAACAAGTATTTCAAGCTCTTTCTGCATGTTCAGAGCATGGCGTATTTCTGTTAATACTGGAAGCACATCCTGCAAAATTGTTCCAAGATGTGAAAGACAGCATGAGCAATAAAACATAGGCTTGCAGCATGCCGTTTACTTTTCGAAATAAAAAAAATAACTTAAAATGACACAGAATATCAAAGTAAATCTTACAACATGGCCGGCTTTACCGTAGAGCAAATAAGAAATGTGTGATTGCACAAGACACTAAACACAGACACACAAATATACTTTTTCTGCCTTCAATAACGGTCATATTGTCCTAACCAACCATATTTAAGAATTTTGATGGATTATTTTCACAAACAAAGAAAACAAAACCCCAGAAAGGTGAGGGCAGCTGCATGAATCAAAGAGTCTATCTCACGTGACCATTGCTCTTATTTAAAGCCACACAATAGTCCAGTTGCAGCTCTTGGCTCTCCATTTGAGCCAACCAGATTTTATTGTATGGTAGACATCTTGATCAATGTTTTCATTTCCGTAAAGAATTGATAAGGTAAAACAATCACTTAAAGATAAATCTTTGCCATCAAAAATCACACTATCTTTACTTGGGCTCCTCCCAATGCCAAAATGACATTCTATATACATTGTTATACTCCTAAAATCATACCGACATGTGTCACCATTGCTCTAACTTAGTATTCACCCAAACGCTACTCTCGTCCACTAAAACAATTTTACCCGCAAAAAGCAAAGAACACAATATCTGACCTTACCTTGTTAATTCATCTAGGACTGACGCGAAAAGGAAAGGAGTTATGGCATGTCCTGGTGTAACTCAATCGTAAAACGGAAGTCTTCTATCACTCCACCATAACTTCTAACATTTGCTATAACATCCTGACATACATCCTTAAATAAGATCGATTTACTTAGGTAGCATACCCTTCTTAGACATTACCCACCAAAGTACTTCTTTTGGTACCTTGTCATACGCCTTCTTCAAAAAATGAAAGAAGATAAATGGGGACGTGGCATATACCCAAACTGTTTTTCCGAAGCACTAGCACCCTCCTCAGCCTTTTCTTAATCACTTTCTCCTCATGGTGTGAATCAAACTTTATTCCTCAATGGTTTGAACATTCTTGAGCATCTCCTTTATTCTTATAAAAGACACCAAAGAGCTTAGGAGCTTCTCCTCCAATCTTGTGACATCTTACTTGTCCTCCAAATCTTGCTTAGGTATCTCCAAATCTCAATAGAAATATAATCTAGCCCAACACCCTTCCTTAATTTCATCCTCTTCAATGTCTCCTTTACTTTCACTTTTTGTATCCTCCTCAAATACTCCTAGTTAACTTCATTATCCTCAATATAATGCCACAAATACACCCCATTCCACTTCCATCAAACAACTCGTCAAAACACTCTTCACACAGCTAACCATACAAAGAAACTTGCCAACACTTCTCCTCTTGGCTATCCTATTTATCTCTTTTTCCCTCTCCTTCAAGTTCGATTTGTCGAAACTTCTATCACACCCTCCCTATAAATCAAAGTCAAAAATGGCATTTTGGATAAACTTTTCATAAACCATCACCAAATGCAATCCCAGCCCCAATATACTTTTATATTCTTAAAAGGATTAGAACCATATTCTTCTATTATTTCTTTCATATATTAATGTTTTAGACATTTTCATACTAGTTTTTCATTTCCTAGGAGCTCAATACACAAATTTGACACATGACCCTCAATTGTAAGAGATAGCCAGTCTATTTGTGTTACCATGAGGAGTGTTGTCAATAAATGAATAATCGTCAAGATCAAATGCCCACAAATTCATATTTTTTAGTAGAAGAATACCTTGGAAGATACATTATCAACTTATCAAGTATCAATAGTTAACCCACACATCATATGGAAGTTAAGCCTGAAACAATGGTATAATTCTATATTCTTACATCTTGCCTAATCATTAAGGATACAACATGATTTAACTGGAATACACCTCTACACTACATGAATATTTCCACTATCTAGTCTCCTTATTACTTTACCTTAGAAAGGATATTTAGTAGGGCCAATAACAAGCAATAGCCATTTTGGGAAATGGGGAATTTTTTCCGGAGACATCCAAAAAGAGTACAGGTGGCTAATTTTTTTCTGGACAAAAGGATCAGATAATAAAGAATTGTGTTGAAGAGACATCAAGATGTATTATCCCTACACTTACAAGTCATTTTTTAGAATCATTTTACTCTCTTTGTGTTGTTTCTCCTAGTTTTTTGCAAAAACAGAAAAGCAGAGTTTTTTAGGCTACGGTAATAAAAAAAATTAGACTGACTACAGTTCATCACTCAGTTTATTCTTGCATATTTTCTTCCATTGCTTTCCCCAAAAGGAAGTAACTGCAGCTGTAACACAGCAAAAAATCTAGTAGATGTTTTCTACCATGAACCTATATAAAAACAAGACTGCATTCAAGTAAGAAGGCGACCAGACCAAAAAATCACACTGCATAGAAAAGGTCATTACCAAGAGAGCTTGCTTCTTTCTCGAATTTGCCGTAACAATGAGATCCCTTGAAACTTCATGCATAGAAGAAGTCAGGTGCCTCCTCCCATTCTGTAAATAGCAAGAATTTAATATAGATCAAGGTCCACTATGAGACATGCTAAAGCAAAAGAGGATGAACCCTCCCAACAAGCTAGAAGACATTAAAAGAGTTAAAATGCTGCATACAAATGGATACCATGCATATTACTGTTGCGATCTTCAAGTCTCTCTCCAATTCTCTTATCAATTGCATACCCTTAACTGGAAACAAAGAAATGTAGTTTCAGTCTATATCTTTCAACCCAAATCATTAATAAGGACAATAGATATTAATCAGGGGAACACCAACATATGTTTTACAGTTGTTATAACATAACTGTCACAAACTTTGATAAATAAGTGTTTGACTCATGCTAACAAACCCCCCCCCCCCCTCCCCCCCCCCCCAAAAAAAAAAAAAAAACGAAAAAAAATTAACAGATTACCCATTTCTTCATGATGCTCCATGACATGGCGGGATAAATGTGAAGATATCTTCTCCAGTTGTACAAGCCTAACAGTAGCCTGACAAGTGCAGAAACAGATCAAGTTCAGAAGCTAAGCTTAGCAAAGCTGATATCATCAAATATTCACTTTAGGTCAGGATAAAACAATACAATACGCTTTTCAAACACTGAGGACCACACTAATTTTTCACATATCAACAGAAAGTGCTGGAATTTATGCAAGCTCAACTACATAAGTTAAAGGGAATGAAAATGAGGATGCTTCTTGAGAGTATAACATTACAGATATGATATCAATAACGCAGTCATCACAAATAAGATAACTCTTTTAAAGTGTCAATATAACATGAAGGGATTCAGAAATATCATATTAAGGAATACGAGAAAACAGATAGACACAAATATTCGCAAAGGTAGATAGGCAACCTGTTCTGAAGTTACAAAGGTATAGAATTTAAGATAGGAACCTTAATAAAATATTGTGGCACTCATAAACTAATTAAGCTAGCCAAGGATCCATAATAAATTAGATTCTTGTATGAGGTACATGTTCCAAACCCCTCACCACCTCACACACACCCCCCCCCCCCCCCCCCCCCCCCCCACACACACACACACACATTTATTGTAAGAACATTTTTCCTCCCCCTTATTACCATCCTCTCGTATGTGTTGATTTTGTATTGTTTAAGTTATGGTCCTTTCCCATAGATTTTTTCTTTCTACAAGCAATTAATAAGTCTCCGTCACATTTCTCTCTAATCTTACTGCTGAAAGTTTGTTTATTTCATTTATAATACCTTATGAATAACCAATGCGGGATAAAAGTGAGTGGCCAGTCTAAGCAAGTGTCCTACTCATCTCAGGGCTTACAATTCCTCAATATTTCAGATCTCATTCTAAAAAATTTATGCATGACAATACCTTTGGATCTGCGCCTCTGTGGTGCGGGCAGAAGATACTCCATTTTCAGAAGCAAAAGGCCACTTCAACTCAAAGTCATTACCCAAGTATTTAACAATCTTAATTATTAAAAATAAGAGCACCAAGAAGCCAACATAGTCTTACCTTGTTTTCATAATATTCTAATTCTTCTTCTTCTGATGGAATATGCTCAAGAACATACATAACTGGATCAAAATCCTGTTGACATATCACAATGACATCACATAAAAATGACAAGATTACTATATTCAAAAAAATATAATTTATAATGTAATTGAAACTCTTCACTATATACCATACAGTAGCTTATACAAAAGAGAGGCAATACCACCGTATATAATCATTTTCTACTAATATTATAAAAGATAGAGAATACATCACAATATCAAGTAAAGACTTTAAATGTTCCCAGGGGTAAGAAGATGATATTTGAAACGATCATGCCAGCAATAAAATTTTCCTTGTAATGGACCATATATTATAAGATCAACAAGAGTGCACCTTAAAAGGAAAGAAGTTTCTTACAACAGAAAACTATAGATGAGAAACATAGAGTCCTTCCCAACAGAGAAAGCCTTTCGTTTTTAGACAAGAGAAAGTTGTATAAGTAGTTTAAAATAAAAGGTATATAAGAGAACATTAGTTAAAGTTTTAAGAAAAAAACCGAAACATCAGAGGTAATTTTTTTTTTGAAGTCTTGTCACTCATACTAGCACCCAAATTCAAAATTACAGAAGTCTCAGTTAAGACCACAACCCTCATATTAATTTCTAACCCTCTAAACCAATTCTTTTTTTCGAGAGGCATTAGATTGGGTTTCCTCTTTGCATTAGCAAAACTCAGCTTTATCTTCTTATAAAGATGGTTTATGCACTCATCTAATTCATATTTTCCTGATGATCCCAGGACGGAACCAGTAAAAAGGCTTAATAACTATTGATGTTCCCAAGTTAACATAACCCTCAGCCTCCTACTCAGCTTGTGCACACCGTTATACACCATAAGTGTGTCTAGTGATACTTATGACTGCATGGACACAACCTCATTCTGATTTAGGAAAGTCGCATAATCTTGCAAGGCAATGCAATTGTTTTCCTCTATTCAACATACTCTAATCATTCAGCAGATGTTCTCGCCTTCCAGAAACAACCATGGCCCTCAGAAAGAACTCAAATCATTACCTGACCTGCCACCCCCATCCATCTGAAACCTTTTCTCCAGTCCCTAAAGACCACTCGCTGAAACTTAATCTTAGAGCCTTCCACTACAGAAGTTGTAATATTTTTGTTTCAAGTGGCAACTGCTTCCTTTCCACCTTTACTAAGCAGAATGTGAGAAACTCCCTTTTGATCCAAGCAGAAGACAAATCTAATAGCAGTAATCAATAACAGTGAGATACTCCTTTTGCACACAAGACACATCCTTACAAGACAAGAATATCAAGCAAACCCAAGGTAAGATAATCTTTTTAAATTAAAAAAAAAGATTTAATCAAAGCACAAGGAATCCAGCTAGAGGACAAGATTGCCTCATAAAATTACACCTGAGGTTATCCCCTAAAAGTAAGCCCATGAATCAGCCCATTATAAACAGGTGGGGACTGGGGAGTAAAAATGAAAATTTGCAAAAAGCTTGATTTCCTCTGAATAGAAAGTCTTCTTGTAGCTTTGAAAAGGATATCAATGTGATTTTGAGCAGATGGCTACTGGCTAGGTTACTCTACGTGCCCTTGCCATTTTCGAGGTGCTGGAAAAGTGACACAGGATCGCATGTGCAGGCCCATAAATAAAGCAACATGTAGCAGCAGTGACGAGGTTCTGGAGCCTTTGCAGCATAGCAGCTTTGTAAACTCAAGGTTCACATATTTTAGCATATTTAGAACTAGATTGCTAGCTGAGTTTTACTTAACTTTTTGCTAAGGATGATACTTTTTGCTAAGGATGATATTGGATGGAAAAGGAAAGTTAGGACTGTTGAAAGATTTGATTTGGCTGGAATTTTATCTAAATACAAGTTCCTTCCAAGTATTGAATAGCTGAATTTCCACTCTTCCAGCTTGTTGTCTAATTTAGTTAGGATATGCTATTTGAATATTTTGTTAGAAATAACGTGAGACCAATGTTTAGAGATAAAGGCATTATTTGATTTAGGATATATTTTAAGGCTATGGAAGGTTCAAGATTTCAGAATGCAACTATTCATTGTTATGTTTTATTTTTCAGTTGTTTGGTTGATAGATGAGAAATTTCCGAAAAGTGCCATTCAAATCACCTTTTTTGTGAGAAAGGACCTTACATTTAAAAAAATAAAAAATAAAAGAGTGGCAATAGGACAGTTGTTGATTCCGCTTTGACAGCATCGAATTTGCTTTAAAATCCACAAATTTCCTACATTTTCCACCAAATGTTAGATAAGGTCCCTTTTCGCTATATTTTTTTGTATAAGGTCCTTTGTCACAAAATTGGTACTATAAAAAGCCCTTTCTAACAAATTTTCCTAAAATTTGAGTTCAAATCAAGAGAATGAATCGAAACATTCATCTTGTCCACAGTTTTTGCATGTTAAGCTTATGCAAATGCTTATGTGAGTGAGTGAAGCTTTCAGATAAGTGAGTGAGTGAAGCTTTCAGATAAGTGAGTGAGTGAAGCTTTCAGATAAGTTGTTCATACTTCTGTTTAATTATGACAACCACAGACCTTGAGAAGTACCAGCAGCTCTTCGAAAGAAGGATGCCATGAAACTCATATAGGACAACATAGGAAAAAGGCAAATGGAAGCAAAAGAAGTTGCACTTTGTCCCAATTTCCAAAATAAAACAGAACCTAGATACCACTATCTGGTGGGGCTCAATGAAATGTATACAACAAAGGACCAAAGGAGAAACTAAAGCCAAAGAAACAGTTATATACTCACATAATGCAGGCATACTACTAAATGAGCAACAAGACAGTGATATAAGTATAGAGTAATGGAGCTAGAAGCTAAGCAGTAATAACAAACCTCTTGGTAGAATTCTTCTTCTAATTCCTCTACAACTGGGTCAAGGGGCCTGCTTCCATATATAGAACTCAGTTCTGCAGAACTTGAAAGGAGACTTAAACTCTGATCAGGGGGTAGAGTTGCAAGAGCTCTAGCAACAGCTGCAGCTGCTTCTGCCCTAGCAGGAACCTGCAAGAAGATAAATAACAATAAAAAAATTATTTATAACAAATTGCTAAAAACTATGGAAAGGACGTTACAAAGAGGGAGGAGCAGCAGTCTTTCAAAACAAGTTAATATAAAAACAGCATTCAGTAGTTTTCAACAGTTGGAAACAAAAGGTCCAGGGAAGCTTCATAAGCATGTGTACAAAGAGAGGAAGACACAGAAAAGAAGCTCTGCCACAAAAAACATGCTTCTGGACACTCAAGTAAGAAAGAATCATATCATTATTTTCCACATAGCAGCAACATTGCCACAAAAGTTTTCTGCCATTTCCTCCCAGAGGACACGCCCAAGTGCCTAAGATACCTCAACCTCAAACACAGTAAAGAGCTAGTTCCACAGGAAGAATGACAGTTAACAATGCAAAAACAATAGGCAGGCCATCTGCCCATCAGCAACACACAAAACATACAAAATAAATGACAACCACTTACAGGTCTCTAAATCAACAGAAAATTAAAAGAAAAGCCCATACATAGGCTTTTGTTTCCTTCAGGACCTAAGACAATCTGGAAGCTCCTTCCTCAAATGAGAGTTTCAAAAATTAGAGCAACCATTTCAAACAAAAAGTGTTTATAATAATTGCAATCAGTTATCAGCAGCAGCACCTGAGTCTAAAGGTTGTACTCACAGGCATCAAATCATTGGAAAGCAAACTACAGAACATAGACTTATTCTAAAAAAAGGAACAATATTGTTTCAAGAAAATATAGACATCAATAATAATTTAGACATGTTCTCTAACTTTGTATGTTTTTTTTAAAAAGAAAGAAAATATACAATATAAAAAGGTAACCATGTCTTCTCTCAAGACAGTGGACTAGCTTTTATAAGTACTGTACTGTGTATCCTACCTCTATGTACTCATTGAATGTTTGTCTATCGCACTAGTCTCAAATATACTATGCTCATTTCTAAACTATTTCTAACTCTGCAGCAAAGATGTAGTAGATAAAATATATTTTTATCAACATTTATTCTTCTTAAGGTGATGTAAAAAAAAAAAATAGTATCACTTAAAGAGGAAAATGTAATCAGATATGATAGCACAATATAGCTACAACGGTCTGATGCTTGGCTAATCACAACAAGCAAAGAACTTAGCCCTGTAAGCCACCATAAGGTCCTTATAAGTTGGTTGTTTTTTTTTTTTTTTCTCGCATTATTCTTTTTATTCCTTGGAAAGGTAATAGATAATTATATTGATAGGTCACAAAAAGAATGTCATGTTTTAGAAAAGTTCGAATGTCCTATTTTAGAAAAGTTCGAATAGGGACAAAGATCATACCCTGAAAACACTTGAAAGTCTCATAAAAAAAAAGTGACGTAGACATAGACATCAATAAGGAAAAGAGCTAATATTGATGTAGCGATTGACTCCAACTATATCATGACATATTAGTCCGCTAGGAGCATACAGTCAGAAATTATGAACATACAGTTCAAAGATTATAGGACACTGCAGATACTTTGGACATGTCCACAAGAAAGGAGGCTAGGCCAATAGAAATGCTGTAAGCACAAATTACTATGTGGGATGAGTTACAGCACATAGGTTTAGAGTACTTCTTCATTGTATGAGGCAAATTTGAACAAGCATGTCATAGACAAACTCCAGACATGGGAATGGTCCTTAAGGGCTAGGGGTGGAGCTAAGGTTCTAGAGAAAGCATAAACCCCATGGGAACCAGGAAATCTTATCATTGAACTGTTGCTTGTTTATATGCCAAGTTTGTTGATGACTTTTATATCGACTCTATCGAGAAAATATGCATTATATTCTCATTTACATTTCTCGGATACAAAAATCTGTCACAAAGAAGAAAATGTGTCCAAAGTCCAAGTTCAGCTAGACACAAACAAAGCAACTGTATTGGACTCTAAAGCTTAGTCTATATCAAACCTAGGCATTGCTTGGTGGCACAATGGTATTTCAGGCAATATTACCCTCCCTTCAACCGACAAACATTCAGTCAGCCAACATAGTGTACCAAATGATTTGATCACGTAAAGTTGGCCACTAAGATCTCCTAATTCAACTATCGTCTTCGAATCACAAGTACGCAATCACAATACGCCAAAGCCGAATCAAACGAAAATCATCCTCAAAACAGCGCTTATCACAGAGCATCACAAAATTGACAAAAAAGACCACATTAGATAACTTAAAAAATCGGAATCCGATGATTCTCATCACAAAAACCTAACCACATTATCACAACAAACTCCGAAAAAGGGTGGAAGTCACAGAGTTAGAGAATAGAAAAAACCTCAGGCCGATCGGAAGTAGAAGGAAGCAAACCAAGCGACCGCGCGGACCGAACAGAGCTGAGGATTCTCTCACCGACCTTGGAAAAATCCATCAATCCACCACCGTTGACGCCTTGGAAGAACCACAGAGAGGCCAAGAAGAAAACCCTAGAAGAGTCGAAACCTTGAACAGAGGTGTTGCTCAGTTCGCCATTGATGCTGGAAATGAAAGGGAGTGGACTCAACGAGAATAGCGAAGATGATGATGATGATGATGATTGTCCGCTATCTGGCTGCATTTCAGTTCAGGAATCATTGGGGTATTGGATTTGGATTCTCATGCATAGTCCTCATTTCACACTTTGACCAATTCACCAACTCACTCATAAAAAAGGGCTGGCTTGCTACCAGATCTGATTTTTGCTTATTTTTGTTCTTTCCTATTTATTTTTATTAGGCATGTCAAAATCTAACCCGATTCGCGAAATTGTCTAAAACCGACTTGCACTCAATTTGATTATGACCCGAAAAGTGAGACCCGTAACCCGACCCATTCCAACCTTAAGTCAAATCGTAACCAATTAGACCCAATATTCCAAGACCTGAACTCGATCTGCGTCCGACCCGAATGTAACATGACCCGTTAACAACCCAACCCGAACATAACTTGACCCGTTAATGACCCAACCCAATATAACCCTATGACAATCCTAAACCGATAAGACCCAATGAATAATTGATAATAACCCGCGACCTGATTTTAACAACATGTTAACAACCTAATTATGAATAACCACTAATAAGTAAATAACCTTTTACGGTGCTAATTGTTGACCTATTGTGACGCTTAAAAGCCTTGCTACACCTTTTACCGACGCTCTTAAAAGCGCTGGTTTTTCCTGTGCCTCAAACCCCCTATTACGACGCTTTTTGAAAGCGTCGTATGTTAGATCAAAAGTGTCGTAAGGTTGATGGAAACACTTTAAATATACTATACCAACTTTTTCAAAGTGCCTCTAGATCTAGTACAATAAGACAATTTGAGAGTCGAGTGAGACACTTTAATAGGGTCGTAAACTTTAACTACAAGCGTCGTAAGAGTTTTTAAGCTTTATTGATTGCCATACAAATATGTCCTAATAGTATCCATTTTTTTAATATTATACCTATAATTTTTCATAATAACTTATAAAAGCTCAAGAACCATAAGTCGTTAACAAGAACGATGAATTATAAAAATAAAGTTTCATTAATGATAATAAAAAAAACAATGGTTATAAGATCTCAAAATACAAATAACAAAATAATGTATTATGGACTATGATAAGTCCTCATTTAATGTGTTGATAGAGGTGTTTTAGGATAGTTTTTGATGTTCTTCATGGAGTTTTATTAGTTTTTATAAGTCTTAGCCGTTTCAACTCACTTGTGTGCAACTAAGGGAAATTATAGAGTGAAACGACATGTTGAACTTGGAGGAATGATGAAGAACGATCTACATTTGAGCAAGAACGATCTACCTTTGAGCGAGAAAGATTTTAGATGATGAATATCAACACAAGCTGCCAGAGCCGCTACCAGAGGCAAAGGGGCAGCTAGCAGCGGCACTTAAGCAAGCAAGAGAAGGAGGATGCTGCCTTAGCCGCTGCCAGCGGCTAAATAGCAGCCGGCAGCGGGTCTTCCAGAATTTCGCAACTTCAGTGTTTTCTAGCGGTATTTTCATTAAGTAAACTCTTGTTTTGGGCCGTCTTAGGTTAGGTATCTGTAGTTTAGGTTAGCTAGGGGAGGTACCTATAAATAATGATTGTAATCTAGGGTTTTAGGAGTACTTTGGAGATAAAAGAAAAAGCTTAGGTTTGAATTTCTTCTTTGCTCTTTGGTGGAGAAGAACTCTATGGAAGCTTAATCTATATATTCTTGGTTAAAGATTGAAGCTTTTGACTGTAAGTTATGAGATTTCTCTTCTATTAATATATATTGAATGTTTACTATTCACTTGTGTTATTTCATGATTTGCTTGAATCAAATACTAGGTTTGGTTATTTGGATTCGCTTGCATCTATTTAATCTTACCAAAGTAGTGACTTTAGGTTATTAATGCATGCTTTATGATTGATAACTTGAAGGGAGAATAGTATTATTGAGGAAATTAGAACGCTTGTGTTAATTTCATCAATCCTTGTTGATTTATTTGCTTGATTGCTTCTTGTGAATGATTTAGAGTGCTTATCTTGAGTTGTTCACTAGAAAGGGTTAGAAAGGAACACATTGTTATTTCTAGCTAATTCATGAGAATATAGAATTTTGGAATTCTACAACATGGTGTTCAATGGTGTTAATTGAGGAGACTTTTATGATTAACTTGTAGTTCATAAGTGGATTTCAACTAACCAAGATTGCTCTTTTCACTGTTTTGTCATTTAACTAGTTTTGATTATAATTAGGTTATTAAATCTATCTTGCTATTGAAAATCCCCATCTTTATTTAGTTTATTGTTTTGCTAAGATAATTTTACATAGATTTTCAGTTATTAAGTATCTCTTCTCCGTGGATACGAACTTGACTTCCCTAGCTACATTCATTTGAAGTTAGATAAGTTTTGATTTTGTTTGGTAGCATACGACAAGGCACACCATATTATCCAAAGCTTTCTTAACAATTCAAAATACTAACAAATTTGAAAGTCTAAAATACTAAATGTTTGACTATGAAATGGCAGAGTAATTAACATATACTCCATATTAAAAAAAAGAGTATATCTCCATAGGTCATTCAAGTCCACCTTCCATTTTCGCTTTTTGTATATACATGCTTCCAAAGTATAATCTGCATATAAAAATAAAGAGTAATAAATAATTTGAGTTAAAATTAAGAAAATGTTGCTCATATTCCACTTCGAAATATATATTCCTATTTCAGTGTCCTAGGTTTTAAATAAAAAATAATAGCTAAAAAATATCATACTTTCAGCTATTTCTGGATTTTATGGTATCCCTAGACAACAAGAAGTATCCAACTCAGGGATGAAACGGATACACATATCTCCAAGAGTGGTTTTTCACCACACGTGGATTTCTTATTATTATTTTTTTAATCTAATAGGGGTATATTAGGTAGTTTTCCAAAGGACGTCGGGGTATTAAAATATTAAATCTTCCTCAGTAGAAACCATATAAAAATGAATTCAATGGTTCCACAAAATGATTCTACAAGCAAACATTGTTAATCTAATGTCTCTAACTAGACAACAGAAACACAAGGAAAGACATCATAAGATGTCTTAGGGACCTCTAAAATTCCCCACACTTTTCTTTCTACAAAGTTAAATACAAGCTTCTTGTTAAAAGATAATGTTGGATGTTTAGAGCTCTACATTGCTTAGTTTGAATCAACCAAGAATTCAAGATATATTCAAGATGAAAGAGCTCATGGAGAGACTAAGCAGAAAAACATCTAAAAAAAGTTTTGTGGAGAAAGAAGAGACACTTGTGTTCCTTGCTTTGGATTGGTAAATCGCCAAGATATGACCATATATTTTTAAAAACAACAACCTAGATATGACCACATGAAGCTAGCAGAAATGCAGGACTGGATAAAGTAAAGAAGACTACTTCTAACCCAGCATAGATGCTTGATGAAGTAATAATGATCCTTTTTTGTTAAATATATTGGTAATTGAGGAAAATTTAGAAATACATGATTTTACTTCACGGAGATTCTCAATTGTTAGTAAATAATTTACTGATTACAATATTTTAACTACATGGTCTTTTGTAGCTCCAACAGTGTGGAGGCAAGCCAATATTTAACAGAGTATTCAAACATGTTGAGTAAATACTGTAATCTCTAGAAGGAACGTGGTATAAATATTGTAGTCAAATTTGTTTCAAAATTTCTAGTCCCTCTTTTAATTAAATGAATTTGACACTTTAAACACTCCCCCAAACCAAATATATTAACAAACTCACACTAAAATGCCATTCTATGTCACAATAAACCTACCTCACCAAGGTTTCTTTTTCTCAGAGTCTCATCTAGCAGTTTAAAAGTCTTCTTCACAAGTTTCTAGTAAAGAGTTGTTGTTCTATAAATCTTGAAAACTCGATCAACACGGTTAGGGGTAGTGCGTTAGTAATAGAGCTCCTCGAATTTCTTCTTGACAAACTTGACAATATAATAGATTGATCATATGAAAATAAAGCTCACTTTGCCAGAACGAGATTCAGAAAAGATTCGAAACTGTTGTATTCAAATATGGATTTCCTTCTTTACATTATGGAAGCGAGCAACAAATTTCACAAAAACAACAATTACAAAAGCAAACTTGAGACTACTTCCTATACACTAATACATATGAAATATTTAAAATGCTTAATCATTGCAAATGGATCGATGCACTAAGCATCAAACATAGTTAAAGAGTGCATAGAGCAGACACTTGAGTTGAACAAAGAAGTGAAGTTTTCTTATTTTTATTATGTAACAACACTTGAGTTGTTCAAACAAGGACATGTCAAAATATCAGAGAACTATCAACTATAAGAACTAGGGTTGGAAAGGAGGCGAGCCGATCCCGAGCTCGAGAAGCTCGTGGCTCGGCTCACCTAAGACTCATAAAGCTCGGGCTCAGGCTCAGGCTCGTGACTCGCCGAATTTTAAAATTTGAGCTCGGGCTCGGTATAAGCTCGTCATTTAACTCAAATTTGTCGAATGCTTATTTGAGTAATTAACCTCAATTCTATTTAAAGATTGGTTTCAACTACGCCCTTAATTAAGCTCAGCTCGTTTAGTCTCGTGGAGCCCTCAAACATGAATTGTTGGATCTCGAGCTCGGGCTTTCTTTTGTAAAGCTTGGGTTGCCTAATTCCAAGCTCGAGCCGAGATTTAGGCGATCCCATCCCGAGTAGCTCTCGAGCTAGCGCGACTCATATCCAGCCCTAATAAGAACTGCTTTATCAGGTTCAGCGATGATGAAATACAGACACTGAGCATATTGAATTGTTCAATGTCAAACCTATTTAATTTATATTTGTAATAATATGTATTACATGAACATCTTCAGTCTGTGAGGAAAAAGTTACTTTGTGCAATACGGAGTACATGAGAACATCAGGTTTCTTTGCATTTTGAGGAAAATGTGAGGAGAGAACTTCAAAAGCTATAATCAAAGGCTATAAATTATGCCAAAATTCATGGGTTTGATGCGAGTTGCCAAACTTTATTTTCATCTTTGTTAAATTAAAAGACCTCAGCTGCTTAATTTAGGCCTTTAAGAATACAAGATGCAAATTCATGCCCGATATGCTCTTGACATGTCTAAAAGAGAACTAAATTAAAAAAAAGGAATAAGATAAAATGCATTTATCTTCACCATACCGCTAGCAGAATATCAAATTTTGAGAGCCTCCTCTATCAAGCACTATTTATGGATGTTTGTGAATGTGTTTAGGCTTGATATTTACATGAGTTATGAAAGAACAAAAGGATAATTCATTGATTGACTCTAGGGATTGTTTGGATACAGATTCACCACCAAAGAATCCTAAAAGCTTCCTCCGAACACCACGAATTTCATCAATGATTGAAATAGGCTAGCAAAGGAAGAACACACAAAACTTTAATCCAAAAGCTTAGGGAATTCAGAATAGTCACAAAGACAAGGGTTTTAAACATCAAAATCTGATCTTCATTCAATACAATTCAACTCCTTTATACGGTAGGAGCTCTCTAGGGTTTACAAGAAGTTTAGAGCACTAATAACTTTACTTACACGTGAATTACTAGAAGTTTAAGCACTATCAACTCTAGTTACACGTGAATCCCTAGAAACAAAGATAAATCTGACTTTGACTAATTAACCCTAAGATAAACTTACTTATAAACATTAAAGAATCAACTTCCTGAGATACATATGCATAGAAATTCAAAATTCCTATGATATGCCTATTCTAGTTACCTAATACTTGAAAAGATTCAAAAGATAAGACATGCTAATCAACTAAAACTTTATTTGCCTTATCCTTGAAGAAGTGGAATCAATTTTCTCTCTTATCCATGTTGGACGGGCTTATCTTCAAGTCTTCATCATCTATCAAGCTCTTTAAGTCTTCTTATCATAACCAACTCTTCAAGTCATCAAGAATCAATAAAACTCTTTAATGTCCCACATCATCTTAAAGTGTACGAACATGGACCAACTTCCTTGGTCAACTTTTGACTCTCATGTTGATCTAGCTTTGATCAACTTTAGAGCAACTTTGACCAAGCTCAGATTCAAGACCTACTCCTAAAGTTCAAACCTTTATGGGCTCAAAATGTTTTATTTAATCCCTATTTCCATATTAATAAAATTTCTAACTATCACTTTCCCTAAAGTAGAAAGTTTTCCATTTTAAAAAGTTTCTATTTTAGGAAAGTCAATCCAAGTCAATGCCTCAAAAGACCATACTAAAATAAGTATGTTTCTCTTGTTGACTTTCCATCATGTTTGCAATACGTTGGGTTACATCTTTGATGATTAAGGGATCTTTTGTAATTTGTAATTAATAGCTCCTTGATCCCCAACATCCTCCCCTTCTTCATAAAATTTTGCCCTCAAACTTGGAAAATCCTCATGATCTTCATAGAAAGGACTAAGATCAGAAATATTGAAGGTAGCAGATACTCCATAATAACCTAGAAGTTCTACCTTCTAAGCATTGTTGTTGATCTTCTCCAAGATTCTAAATGGACCATCAAATCTAGGGCTAAGTTTGGAATATCTTTTTGATGGAAAACGTTCATTCCTTAGATGAATCCATACATAATCACTCACTTTAAATCTTGAATCCCTCTTCTTTCTATCAATTTTTTCCTTGAATTATTCATTCATCTTCTTAATTTTGGAACGAACTTGCTCATGCATCTTCTTGATCTCTTTAGCTCTCTCCTCTGTCTCTTGGCTAAAGTTAGCCTTTAATGCAAATGGTGCTAAATCAATAGGCGTATAAGGATTGAACCCATAGACCACTTCAAAGGGACTAAGACCTATTATCTTACTTGGAACCCTATTGTATGCAAACTCTACATGGGGTAATACCTCTTCCCATACCCTAAGGTTCCAAGTGATCAACAATCTCAAAAGCGTTCCCAAGGTGTGATTAGTCACTTTAGTTTGCCCATCAGTTTAAGGATGACTAGACGTACTGATTTTTAACTCTGTACCCATCTTTATCTATAGTGTTAGCCAGAAATGATTGAGAAACTTTGAATCAGGATCAATCACCATAGACTTAGGGATCCCATGCAAACGAACCACCTCTTTAAAGTAAAGATTAGCAACCTAAACTGCATCATAAGTAGTTTGACATGGAATGAAATGCGTCATTTTAGAGAATCTGTCCACAACCACCATGACTGAGTCTTTGTTGCACTGAGTTCGAGGTAGTCCAATGATGAAGTCTAGACTGATATCTTCCCAAGGAGATTGAGGCACTAGTAGAGGCATATGGGAGTCCTTGGGGAAGAGAGTGACTTTTAGCCTACTGACAGATGGGACGCCTTTTGACTATGAACTCCACATCACGTGCCATTTTAGGCCAAAAGAAATGTTCAGCTAGAAGGGCTTTGGTCTCTCAAACTGTGTTTGGGGATGCATACTTGGCTTTCTTTGAATAGAAACCCTTCAAACAGATAGTACTCCCCCATTTCTTTCTTTGAGCATTTATCATAGAGTTATCCAAAGTCAGCATCTCCCTTATAGCATTCCTTCAAGATCTTAAGGCCAAAAACACTAGTCTATAAAGAATTCAGAAAAAGATACCTTCTTGAAAGTGAATCTTCTCCCTTGTTAAGTTTTCCACACTTGTGCTTTATCATGAAGTGGAAAGATTAAAGAAATGCAACCCATTGAGCATGTTGAGGTTGTAACTTTAGTTGGCTTTGCAGATACTTTAAGGTCTCATGATCAGAATGAAGGAAAAACTCTTTTAGGACCAGATAGTGGTGCCAATGATCAAGTGCACGTACTAGGGCATATAACTCCTTTTTATAGATAGAGTACTTGCTCTTGGCTTCATTGAGCTTTTCACTGAAATAGGCTAAGGGCCTTCCATTCTGACATAATACTGCGCCAATACCAACCCCCGATGTATCACATTCTACTTTAAAGACGTGGAATGGGACGTCTCCTTCTTATTGGGTGCACTCGGAGATCTGGAGTATTTCCAAGATCTTCCAAAGCCCTTAATACAGATATAAGAATCAATCTTCGTCAAATATAAGTTACTACTAGAGTATATTTTCAAGTCTGCTAAAATTCTCACATGCTCCATTTTCAGGGTAGGTTCACCTAGATAAGACTACTGCAATTATTTTATTTTCCCTCAATGTTTTGTTATAATATCATTCGCCTTTCATTTACTTTGTCAAGTTTTTGATATTTCCTGTGATATTAATATAAACGTCATTTTTTTCCCAACTACACTATCCTTTCTTTACAATACCCTTAAATTCATGATTCCATAAAGTTTAATTTGCATTCCTATATAAGGTGGAAGTTTTATGAAGACCATTGAACTTCTTGTAGAACGTGATGCAGGAATCTGTCTTCAACTATGTATGGCCAAATTAAAGTCATAGCTATAAAAAATATACCTGTTCATTGTCATTCAACACTTGGCAGTTGGCAGAAAAGTGACGGAGCTCTAAGATTACATCTTTGGAATAAAATACTGTAAGAAAAGAAAATCCTATGACATAAGTTACCCTTCATGAGCATCATGGCAAGGAGTGCTAGGATTGGTGCTAAAGTCAACTGATGCTTGACCTCTTCAAATGCCTTCAAAGCTTGAGGATTCCACTCAAATCTTCTATAAAATAATGCAAGACCATGAAAGCTTCGAACTTATTTGGTAATGTTAGGAACAAACCAACTTTAAATCACTTCCACTTTTCTTTCATCTACTTGTGTACCTTAAGAAGAGACAATAAAGACTAAAAACACAAATTTTGAAGTATAGAAGTCACATTTTTCCAAGTTTCCATAGAGCTTTTCACGAGCAAGTACTTCTAATACCTTTTGCAAGTGCTCTTGATGTTCTTTTCAGATTTGCTATAGATCAGAATATCATCAAAGTAAACCACAAGAAAGGGCTTAAGACACGTGTTCATAAGCCTCATGATAGTGCTAAGGGCATTTGAGAGATCAAAGGGCATCATAAGCCATTCATACAACCCTTCTTTAGTCAAATACGGTTTTTAATTCATCCCCTTTATGGATTCAAATATGATGATATCCACTCCTTAAATCCACTTTTGAAAACACCTTGGCTCCATATAGATCATCTAATAGGTTGTATAGCCTAAGAATGGGAAAACGGTATTTGATGGTGATCTTATTGATAGCTCTACTATCCACACATATGTGTCACTCTCTATTCTTCTTTGATACCAATAGAGTAGGTACGACACATGAGCTTAATGACTCCCTTATCATCCCTTTCTCCAATAATCCCTCTACTTGCCTCCTGATCTCCTAAGTTTCTTTACGGTTTGTTCTATAGGTAGGCTTATTGGGTAGAACAGATCCTGGGATAAGATCTATTTTGTGTTGGATGTCACGTTTAGGAGGAAGCCTAGGGGGAATCTCCTTTGGGAACACGCGATCAAAGGTTTCGAGCAAGGGGTGAATAAAGGGTGGATAGGTTTCTCCTTAACTGGTTCCTCCTCTTCCTCCAGACTTGCCAATATAAGGGGTCATATAAGCTAATGTTCACGTTGTTCAGCTTTCAGGATAGTGGTCAAGGTATGTGTTGAAGTTTTGGGTAGGCTAGGGTTTGCTTTTATGGTGATAGGTATATTTGGTATCATGGGGGTTAGGGTAATGGGGTGGTTGTTTTTGGTAAAGGCATATGTTTTTTATATCCATCATGTATCACCTTCATGTCAAACAACCAAGGTCTTCTCAACAACACATGACATGCATCCATAGGTATAACATCACACCATAGTTCTTCCTTATATCTACCAATACTGAAATTGAGTAAGACACAAGAACTTACTTTGATTTCCTTGCCATGATTGAGCCATTGGACCACATAGGGATGTGGATGTGGTGACGTAGGCAAGTTGAGCTTCTCTACTAATGTTTGAGATGCAACATTAGTACAACTTCCTCCATCAACGATCAAAGAGCAAACCTTTCCTTTGACAGTGCATTTCATGAAGAAGATGACATATCTTTGCCGTTGATCTTCTGTTTGGGGCTCACTACTCAACGCCCTTCTCACTACTAGGCACTTTCCTTCATCTGGCCTAAAACTCCCTGATTCATCTTTCTCATTCTCCCCTTCTTCAACTGCTTCTTCTTCCTTGAAACAGGGATTGCTATGCATGGAGTATTCAGCTAGTGACACAATCTTTTTGTTAGGGCAATCAGATGCAATATGCCCTAGGCCTTGACATCTAAAACACCTTCTGGAATTGTGTTGGGGTTAGATAGGGTTAGTTTGTGGTATAAAGTTCATTTTTGGTGGGTTAGGAAGATTCAATGTGTTTGAGTAGGGTAGGTTCAAGTATTTTGGGTGGGTTTAGAATAGGATTTGGTGTTTTCATGTTTGGGTTTGGTTTTTTATTGGTTTTTCACCTTATGCGCCAAAAGGATTAACTATTCTAAGGTTGAATATGGATGTAACTCCTGTACCCTAGAAATCGATCCTCCAAACCTCCTAGAAAATGCACTAATGTTTGTGGCTCATCCTCATCAACACCACACTTCAACAAATGCCCCTCAAATTCATGTGTATACTCCTCTACCGTTTTTCACCTTGTTCAAGATGATTAAATCTCATGAAATTCTCTTGAGCATAGTAGAAAGGTAGAAACTTCTCGTTTAACAGTTTTTTCATATTTTCCCGTGTCCTCACCTTATTTTTCCCTATCTTTTCCCTTTTGTTTCACACATTTTCCCACCAAGTGGAGGCATATTTGCGTAATTTCAAGGCAACCACCTTTACTTTCTTATCATCAAGTGTTTGTTTATAATCAAACACACTTTCTACTACTCTTAACCATTCTACAAATTCATTAGCATCTAATCTTCCATCATACTCGGGTATATCAACTTTATATCAAAAAAGGAAGAGTTAGAGTTTAAGTTATCGAATCGATTGTGCATAGGAGACACTAGATTCTCCTCCTCTGAATGGTTTGAAGGTGGACATCCCTTCTTTGTTGAATGTGCCTCACTTGAAGGTCTTTAAGTTACGCTCTCAACAACTCAACTTTACCCTCTAACCGTGCATTCCTCTCACCCAACGACATGTATTCATCGTTCTCGCTTTGGTGATGATGACTACTTGACGAAGCCATGGATATGTGTGATTTTAATATCCCAAGACTCATTTAGCTATGATACCAAATGTTTTATTTTTGGATACTCAGATCAAAAAATACAAGTGAAAACGATTAGTAACTCACCCACTGATATGCGCCACAAAAATGAATGAGTTTAAGGCTATTTGTGAATGTGTTTAGGCTTGATTTTTACGTGAGTTATGAAAGAACAAAAGGATAATTTGTTGAATGACTCTAGGAATTATTTGGACACAGATTCACCACCAAAGAATCCTAAAAGCTTACTCAGAACACCACGAATTTTATTAACGATTGAAATAGGCTAGCAAAGGACGAACACACCAAGATTTAATCCAAAAGTTTAGGGAATTCAGAAAAATCACATCAAAATCAGATCTTCATTCAATGCAATTCAACTCCTTTATATAGTAGGAGCTCCCTAGGGTTTACAAGAAGTTTAGAGCACTAATAACTCTACTTACACGTAAATTACTAGAATTTTAAGCACTACCAACTCTAGTTACACGTAAATCCATTAAACAAAGATAAATCTGACTTTGTCTAATTAACTCAAAGATAAACTTACTTAGAAAACATTAAAGAATCGACTTCCTAAGATACATATGCATAGAAATCCGAAATTTGTATGATAGGCCTATTATATAATACTTAAAAAGACTCAAAAGATAATACTTGCTAATCAACTAAAACTT
The DNA here is from genome assembly GCA_026401315.1 of Dysphania ambrosioides. NCBI lineage: Eukaryota > Viridiplantae > Streptophyta > Magnoliopsida > Caryophyllales > Amaranthaceae > Dysphania > Dysphania ambrosioides. The sequence goes on from CM048672.1 coordinate 12,776,523, forward strand.
TATTATTTGCCTTATCCTTGAAGAAGTTGAATCAATTTGCTCTCTTATCCATGCTTGACGTGTTTATCTTCAAGTCTTCATCCTTTATCAAACTCTTCAAGTCTTCCTGTCATATCCAAATCTTCATGTCATCAAGAATCAACAAAACTATTCAATATCCTACACCATCTTGAAGTGTACGAACATGGACCAACTTCCTTGGTCAGCCTTTGACTCTCACGTTGATCTAACTTTGACCAACTTTAGAGCAACTTTGGCCAAGCCTAGATTCAAGTCCTACTCCTAAAGTTTGAACCCTTATGGGCTCAAAATATTTTATTTCATCCCTACTTCCATATTAAGCAAATTCCTAACTACCACTTTCCTAAAGTAGAAAGTTTTCCAATTTGGAAAGTTTTCATTTTTGGAAAGTTAATCCAAGTCAATGCTTTAGAAGACCATATTAAAATAAGTATGTTTCTCCTGTTGACTTTCCACCATGTTTGCAATACGTTGGGATACATCTTTGATAATTAACGGATCCTTTGTAATCCGTAATTACATAGCTTCTTGATCCCCAACAACCACACTTCTTACACATACAGAATATTTACATAATTAAAGTTAGAGTGACGAGTAATGAAAACAAAAACTTTGAAAGAGCTAACTAAAATAAGATAATTTCCATAAATCAACTTTATTTTTGTATAATATATAATGAAACAAGAAAAGAGATGCACTTTTTGAGAGCAAAATTCACAGATCTTCAACTTTTTGGTTGCAAAATTCAAAGGAAGAAAAGGTTAGAAATGTAGAATTGCAAAATTAAGTAGAATAAAAGCCAAGCATAACACAAATCTTTAACCAAAGCCACATAAAATAGATCTATAAAAAAGCTCAAATTTAATCAAAACTAAAACAAAAATATTGAAAGATTTAGGTTAAAAGCAGTCGAAAAGTTGGATCTAAATTGGGAGAGCTCAGATTTGAGAGTACATGGTCGAAAGAGTTGAGTTGAGTTGAGGATGAAAGTATAAGATGAAAATAGAGATGTTGGTTTGATTTGGGAAACGACTGCAAGGAGAACAAGGTAAAGAAAAATTAGGGTTAGCTAACTTAGCTTTACATACCTAGTTTTACTTTTGTCACTTTGTTCTAACTTCCCACGGGTAAACCGACATGCCAATTTCAATTCAAATTTTCAAATTTTCAAATTTTCAAATTTGGCCTAAAACTAAAAATAACCACCCCTTTAAAATAAAGTCTAAATTTAATTTTATCAATTAAGATTTCTTCTATGTATATCGATATACAGTCAATATGGATATACCTAGGGTTAGACGTATACGGTTAAGGATAAAAACTGCTCGATAATGGACCATTTAAGCAACAGCCCATTTAACTAAAAGTTAGTCAATATTGTGTAATCCCCCCAAAATTAGGAGATTTCGATTATATTTTATCAAAAATATTTTCTATACGTTAATATAATAAATGTACTTTACATATATACATATATATACATACATATATGTACATACATATTTCCAAAATAAATTACAAATTATTTTATTGTTTAATTAAATCCTAAAATTAAAATTATGGGTTGAAATTATATTGAAAGTATATAAATTTGTATGTTCTTTAAATTATTTTTATACATCCTATAAGTTTTCATGCATAAATAATAGGTCTAGGTTTGCTAGTATCATGAATTAGGGTTTATAATAATAGGCTTTTGATTTTTACATAAAATTATAAATATTTTGTGAATCATCTATGTTAAGTTTTATGGGGTTTTAGTTTTAAATGAATTTTCAGATTTTATAAGCATATGTTTTAGTATAAAAATATTAGTTTTCATGATTTAAGGCTTAGATTTTTATACTAGTATTTGATTTATGAAATTTTGACTATAGTATGATAGTATTTTGATGAAAATTTAATATTATGGTATTTGGAATAAATTTTCAGAATATTATACATATTAGATTATGGTTTAATTGTTGAGATTTCATGTTTTAAAGCTTGAAATTATATAATACTAGTGTATACATTAAATTAAGACTATTTTATGATATAATTGGGAGTAATCTGAGTATACTATATTGAATACAAATTTTTAGATTTGAAGGGTTATAAAAAATAGAGTTTTATAATATATATTTTAATGAGTTTTCAAATAATACTTGTAGTATTGTGTTGGAGATACTAGATTATGTTTTGGGAGACTTAAAAAGATATTTTGGAATTATTTTAAAACCTTAGAATGGTTAGTATGATTGCTGTAAATTTGGGTATTAGTGTATTAATTTAGATTGTATAATTTGGTGTAGGAGAACACTTTGTAGAAGGTGCTAAATAGTAAGGAAAGTGGCCACTTGTTTATTTTATTCCAAGTACATACAAATTACGAAGTTACATTTAGGAGCATGATATAGGGTGAAAGAAAACTTTGTATCATGTTTAGGAAACCTTTTTGGGTGAGATTGTTTGGTTATTTATTTGAAAGAATTCATGTTCTTTATATTATGGGCATGATTTGGTATTGTTGGTGAGAAATAGTGATTTATTAAATTGGTATTAATTTGTTAATTAATCCATGAAGTTGTTTATTATTACTCTTTCATTACTGATAAAATGATGGGAGTAAATGTGAATTTTTAAGTCTTAATGACAAGGGTAGTTGACTTTGTTCAACAGGTTTAACGATTGAGATTGAAATTAAAAGGTTTAAAATTACAGTATAATAGAGATTGATTGTGTAACTGTAATGTTTGCATGTATGTGTTGTGGTGATTGTGTATATTGAATTTAAATAGTAAATCACATAAAGAGAAAGATGACAAGCAATAAAACTCTGGGCTAGTGCACGTCTAGAGTATTGACAATCAGGGGTAGGAGTTTCACGGGGAATTATATGTGGCTTTTATTGGAGGTTGTGTGATGTATGAGTCTCTCTTTTATAAAGTTTTAAACTTAAAATTGGGGTTAGTTGAGATCTCATCTAGCTATAGTGACGGAGTCGCGCCCGTTTTCCATTTGGATTTTATATTATATTTTGATGCTCTCCGACGGGAGTGCATGAGTTACTTATCTATTTGATGTCCAAATTAGGATATGGGGGAGATAATCTTATCTATTGCTTAATCAAAGTAAATAATTAATTAATTTATCATATCGGTTGAGTAAAATATTGCGTGATGCGCTCTTGTATTTTGTGTATATTCTTTATTTAATTATTATTTCAACTGTTATACTTTATAATTTGTATGTACTCAGCTTGTTGATTACGTGCTTTGTGTATTTTTGGTCATGGCTTTTTCCTATAAATGACATAGTGATGATCTAATAATTATATTTGTATTATTAAAGATCAGATTATTAACAGGTATCCAGTCGAACATTCATGCATGGGTAGGTTGAGTGGAGTGTTGCTTTAATTTAGATTTCAGAATACTTTATGTTTGTTTGATTTGAGTTTAGACCGTTGGTTTTGGATTTGAGTTGAATGTTATTTTGGTACATTGCAGTAAGGGTCTTAGCGGTTCTAGTTTGTTATGTTAGGAGTTTGTTTTACGATTATTTTTATTTCAAAAAGTCTTTTGGTTTTCAACTGCAAAACTTTGTTTTATAGCGTTAACATTTGAACATGTGGTGGTAGCACACATGTAGTTTCCTAAATGTTTGGTTTTCGGAAAATGGAAATTATCGGGGTATTACATATCGGTTTTATTAAATAAGCGGTTTATTTAAACAAAGATGCTCATGGATATTTTTGATATGTTTAAATCCACGTACTAGCAATCTAGCACTAATTTCGTCACAAACATATTAGTCGCACTTAGTTAGGAGTTACACAACTTACACTTAGTGACTTTCAAAGTTACAAGTCTAACAATTATTTAATAAATGTCATAATATTTTATTATTAATAGTGATTGATGTAGTTTTTGATTTTCCATCAATCACTAGCTTAAATTAGTCATGTAACAAAAAAGGATTATGCATTTATAACTTACGCGTATCAATCACTAACTTAAATTATTCACATAAATTAAATCAGTCATTGAAAACCAAACTCATTGTCATCAACTCATTATATTAACTTTTTTATTATTTAAGGTTTACTGATGAATCAAATCATACTTGATTCTTGTTTTGTGTTTCTCATTAAACTTGATTCAAACTTACGCAATTTATGAGAACTATATTGCATTAATATTATTAAATTTAAGTCATATATTTAAATGTATTACTAAACTTCACGTATATGGTTAAACTTCACGTATATAAGCTTGTCCTTATCCATTCAAACTACACACATTTCAATTTATTAACTTATATATTTACATGAACTTAAGTACTTAACAGTTTAATGCCTTATGTTATAACTTATAAGAATATATTAGCAATTATGCATTATAAATATATCAATACTACTTAGTGTTTCATGGTTTCAAACTTTCACTATTGATTTGATAAAATGTATCTTGCTTAAATGGCTCAACTACTTTTTTGATTTTCAGTTTTATTTCAATTATAATATGTTCATGAGCATACCACTCAATATCGCAATCAATCAACACTCTCTCTATATATATATGATATTTGATACTTGTTTGATATTTGATAAAATGATTAATTATGAAATCGATTATATTATAAAATCTTCGTGATACAAAACAACCCATTTAGCAACCGATCCGGATCGATCCTAATTGACTATGACCCGAGCTCGAAATCTACTTGAACAAAAAACAACCTGTTATAATATGTCTAAGAATCGATTCAAATTAACTGCAACTAAAAATGATTCAAACCCGAAATAACCCGTTATAACCGTCTGGAACTGATACAAATTGACCCAAATCGAACATGATCCAAACCCGAAAAGAACCCACCGCAAACCATCTGGAATCGATTTGAATTGACCGTATCCGAACATAACTCGAACCGAACATGACCCAACCTAAACTTGGACTCGACTGATAACAACCTGACCTGACCTAACCTGACCCAAAAGAAAAATTCTACTCGTTTCAACCCGACCTGATGAGAACTGACCCGGGATGAGTCAACCCAGAACTGATCCATGGACCCGATTTGACATCCCTAATTTTAAGACGCCTCATTTACGAATTAGTGTATTTGTGTGTTTAGTTCTAGTAATTGGACCTTGTACCCGGGTGCACGATGCTCATTGTGCACTCGATGAACAATCTGTACAAAGTAATGAACATTGTGAGTTTTAAAATTTCCCCCCATTAAGCGCAATGATTACGGCTGGATTTCCCACGCAACATAACTATTTTGATTTCCCACGCAACACGTTCCCCAATACTCAGTAATGAGTTTTTTTGCTAGTAATTCATGGAATTTGCTATGTTATGTATATTCGTTACTAATGTTCATTAGAGATAAGTTAAATGTTCATTACAATTGAATATATTGTTCATTCTATTTATATGTAATGTTCATTATATGTAAGGTTTATTACGTAATTTTCAGTGCTTTTGAAGTGTATGTTTAGTGACTTTGAACGTAATATTCACTGCCTTTAAACATGATGCTCATTGCCTATGAACGTAATGGTCATTGCAAATGAACGTAATGTTCATTGCAAATGAATGTAATGTACGTTGCCTTTGAACGTAATATCCATTGTCTTTGAACGTAATGTTCAATGTTCATTTTGATAAATATGTGTACAGTGCGTGTATATTCTCAATGAAAAAGTTTAGATTTAAAAATAATATTACAAAGTTCTCTGTGCGTTTCTTTTCCCAATGCCCAAATTACAAAGCACTGATGATGATTTCACTTGGGAAATAATGAATATTACACATCCCAATGTTCATTTCCTTGTAAAGAATATTCATTATTTTTAATTCGTGAGAAATATGTTAATGTTCATTGCCTTTGTACATAATATTCATTCAAGTTGTATATAACGTTCATTTTCGCAATACATAATGTTCATTTTTGCGATACTTTATTCGCAAATGTTCTATGTTCATTACAATAAGTACACAATGTTCATTTTAATAGTTTTGTACAGTATGTGTTTATTTTCATAATAACTAATGTTCATTGTTATAATACTTAATGTTCACTATATTAATATTGAATGTTCATTACATAAATACAAAATGTTTATTTTTCAAATATGTGAACAAAACGTCTATTATTTCCAATGTAAAAAGTTCATAGCTATCTTGATATATTATGTTTATTGTTATAATACGTAATGTTTATTGGTATAATATATAATGCTCATTTTAGATAGACATAATATTCATTTTTATTTTTTGTGTATAGTACGTGTACTATTCCCAATGCAAAAAGTTCAAATTTTTAAAGAATAGGACCTGTACTACTCCGACTGCAAAAATAGTTATGATTTTCCCAATTACGAAGTCACTTACAAGTGGAATAATGAACATTATATATCCCAATGTTTATTGTCTTGTAAAAGAATGTTCATTCTGTTAATTTTTTGTGACATTGCTTGCGTTTTATATGTATAAATGATGCGTTTTGACCCGGGTGTACAATGCTCTCTATGAACCAGGATCCATAGTCTTATTTGCGGTTTAGTTCAGGGAACTATGAATTTTGTTTTTGGCAATTAGAATCAGCTATTCACAGAGGTGATTCTAAGCATATGCAGGGTGCTCAACGAAACAGGGCCCCAAATTTGATATGCCTTAAAATTCAGATATATTTATATTAATTTTATATAATAAAAAAATTGTAGTTGGAGTAGCGGTTTGAATATTTATTCTTTACATGAAAAGTCTCAAGCTATTTAATTCATTGAATAGAGAGCCCAATTTTGACAAGTAAACCAAGACCCCATAAATATTATGTAATTATTTGCCCGACCCAAGCTATTCATGTATATGAGCCTATATGTGTGTTTTTTTATTTGCAGTTTTTAACTTGTGATCGAATTTAGAGGGTAATTTCGATCATTTTTCATTTAAGAGATAAATAAGATGAAATTGAGTAAAATTATTGAATTTTGTGAAGTCATATCAAAGGAAAAATTCTTAACTTTTTTTTGGAAACGAGGGGAAAATTCTTAATTTATTATAAAGATATGTCTCATGGAAAAGCTATACATTTAATTATCTTTTTTAAAATAAAAAAGTTAAATGATAGGAGTAAACGGGAAAATGGTTCATGAAATGCAACCTTGTTCAAAGCATTGAATATCATCTCTCTCAAACTTCCCTTATTATTTTTATATCTTCCATTTCTTGTATGACACCATTATAATGGCTAAGAATTAGGAGGAAAAACTCTCTCTTATAAGGCAATTAGGAGAATAACAGCCAAATTTCTGTTTTATTTTGTGTAATTTGGATACACATTAGCAGGGATTATATGTTTTACTTATAAGGTTTATAGTATAATGTAATGCATCTATTGTATATTGAACAATGTATTTATATATGATTAAAGTCACAAATTTTAAATAGTGCTTCTGAAATTCGTTCATGAATTCAATGTTGAATGATTCATATAATACATAAATCATCTAGTGTTGATACGTCACTAAAGAAGAAAAATTAAATTTTCAAACAAGGGAAGAAGAAGATGGAAAGAGTAGAAGAAAATGGAGTTGCAAAGGTTCTTGTGAAGAGAAACTCCACAAGTGACCTCATCTACTCTATTAACATCTAGCCCCCAATGACTAGATTGAGTTAGTAATTGAATTGTGTGCATGAATTTACATGTTCACCTCTTAATATATTTACTACACATATCCAAGTTACAATTAAACTCTACTCAATTAAAATATGTTACATTATTATGCTATCAAACTTTTGGATATGAAATTTAATTTGTTTTTATTTTCAGTTATTTTGGACATTCTTCAAGCCGAAAATGACTTTGAAAAGTGATTGTCGCCAAATTATAGGGCATGTGTTTTATAGAGTCCTAAACACTATAGTGCTTGTAAGCCTAAATGTTCTATTATAGCACACATACACACCTAATTTCTATTGCCTATTGAATTAATTATCTAAATAAGAGTCAATTTTATTGCAATTATAGTTGCCTTGCCAATCTTAATCTTAATTTTAATGTTTCACAATCTATCAAAACTATAATTTATAAACAATTACAAAATTTGAAGCTATTATTTTTTTTCTCACTTGAATTTATATGATTAGTATAAGATATATAGATGAGTTAAAATACAAATAAGACGATAACCAAATAAATTGACTCACACTATTATACTAAGTGATTATAAACAAAATTCTATCAATTTTTGTTTAATAATTGTTGACCTAATGAGTTTTGTGATTGTTGAACCTCTAAGTGTCTTAGTTATGACAAACTTTGTTCCTTTAACACCCTAGTAATTCTCCCTTTCCGAAAACAAAAACCTTGAAAGAACTACCAATGTGTTACCGCCACATGTTCATACGTTAAAGCTTTAAAACAGAATTTTACAGCGGAAAAATAAAAGACTTTCAAAATAAAATCAATCATCAAAACAAACTTCTAACATACTACAAGGTGGAACCGTTAAGACCCTTACTACAAATATCAAAATAACATTCAATTCAAATCCAAAACCAACAGTCTAAAGCACTCATACCAACGTAATTGTTCTAAAAACTAAATTAAAGCAATACTCCACTCAACCCACCCATGCATGAAAGCTCAACTAGATACCTGTTAGAATCTGCTCCCTAATAATACAAATATAAGTATTACAGTGTTATTGAAAGGCAAACATCATGACCAAAACACACACAAAGCACGTAATTAGCAAGCTGAGTACATATAAAATTATAAAGTATAACAACTGAAATAACATTTAAACAAAGAATAAGTATAGTATGAAAGAATGTTTTACGCAACATTTTACTCAATTAACTGACAAATTAATTATTTAGATTAAGTAATAAATAAGGTTATCTCCCCCATGTCCTAATTAGGACATCAAAAAAGATAATAAACCCATGCTCTCCCATCGGAGGGCATCAAAATACAGTATAAATCCAGATGGTAAACGGGTGTGACTCCGTCACCATAGCTAGATGAGATATCAACTAACCTCAATTTTAATTCAAAACATTATAAAAGAGTACAACTCGTTAATGCATGATCAATAATACTCTAAGCTTCTTAATTATGAAACCAAACTTTCTATTTTCGATCGTAACTCATGCTTATAGGTCAAGACATTGTAATTCATATGTACCTTGAGTAAACAAAGCAAGTGCCCACTTTTCTATAATTACGCACCTTTTACGAACCGTTTTCCTATACCAAATAATACCACCTATATATATTAATGTACCAATACCCAAAATTTATAACAATCATACTAAGTTTTCTAAGGTTTTCAAACCATTCAAAACATATTTTTAAGTCTTCCAAAAACATAATCTAATAGTTCAAACATAATACTACAAGTATTAGTTGAAAATTCTATAAAATACATACTCCCTTAATTAATTTCAACTTAGTTAATAAAGTATAGTATGCTGGAAATTATATTTTTCATTAGATTATGCAATTTTTGAAACCCCAATTTGTAGCATTGTACTAGTAATCAATCTAAGCATATTTATATACTTAAATCCTTCCTTTTAAACAATTAAACTCGCAAGAAACTACAAAATCCAGATTTTCTGATTTCTGAAAAATTTATAGTGTACATAAGCTTGATTTTCATGTTCTATGCATGTAGTATAGTGCTTATATTAGTATTCTATAGAGTAAGCTTTGAAAATCCTAAAAATACTTGTCATAAAGCTCAATTTTTATGATTCTATAAATGTGAAAATTTGTTTTCAATGTAATATAATCAAAGTACTCACAATTGCATCACAAAGTAGTCTTATTTTAATGTAAGTACTAATAGTATATAGTTTTAAGCTTTAAAATATGAAAATCTTATCAATAAAAGCATGATCTAATATGAATAATATTTTGAAAATTCATTCCAAATACTATAGTATTAATTTTTATCAAAATACATCATACTATAGTCATAATTTCATGAAAATTACTAGCATAAGAACTAAGCCTTAAATTACGATAACTAACATTTTTATACTAAAAATATATGATCATATAATTTGAAAATTCCTTTAAACTAAAACCCTATAAAAATTATAATAGATGATTAACTAAATAATTATAGTTTCATGTACAAATCAAGAGTTTAGCATTAAAAACCCTAAATCATGAAACTAGTATGCCTAATCCATATATTTAAATGATTGTTAAATATCGCCTTAACTCTATCAATTGCCCATATTTTAAACATATATTACCGAATTTACCCTTATTGCATGTAACCTTTATTTATTTTCTTTTCACTTGTTTTTTTTCTTCTCATTTTAACTGACTTTTAGTATATTTTACCCTTTTTTTTTTTTACCTTCTTTCACTCTCTCGACTCACTTACTTTTCACTAGTATATATGTAAACAATTAATACTACATAATACTAAACATATAAACAAAATAAATAATTTCATACTAAATAGTTAATACTACATAATACTAAACATATAAACAAATAAAATAATTATTTTCATACTAAAAAATTAATACTAAACATATAAAAAAAATAATATATTAAAAAGTTAAATATATATATTAATTCATAAATAATAATTATCCTTTAAATAATAATTATAAATTTCTAAAAAAAATATTATATTAATTAATTATATATATGTTTATTATATTAAGTATATATAAATATATTATATTAATTAAATTAACAAAAAAAACCCACCCCACCCCACCGTATAAAAGAGACGATTCAATTCCCATTTCCCATACCCTATTATTTAGTTTAATTAATTAATAAAAGTTTAAATTTTTTTCTAAAAAAACAAAAACCCACCCTAACCTATAGTATGAAATAGAAGGTTCCTATCCCCTACCCACCGTCCAACTCGGACGATTGTTGAGCTCTATCCACTGTTCATCTTGGATAGTTCCCATCCCCTACCCACCGTCTATAATACCCCATATTTTAGACATTTTATTAAGAATATTTTAGTAAAAAATAAATAATTTAAAAATTATTTTGGCAACAATCATAATTATGGACCATCATTTATATATTTATTTTATAATTTTATTAAGAAAATTATTAAATTTTATATTTAATTCCTCAATTATTCCATTAAAATTCCAAAAAAGGCCTCTAAAATATCCCAAAAATATCCAAAGTATCCACTTTTATTCTAGAATATTCTAGAAGTTTTTAAAATATTAACCTTAACAAAAATATAATTTAATATATTTATAAAGATTATTTTTAATTAAAATGGATAATAATGAAAATTGTATATATTTACCAAAGAAATAAAAAAAATATTATAAAAGTAAAATTTTTTTTTTGACCATATCTAATCATGACCAACTTTCATGATTAGAATTTTTTTTAAAAAAAAATATTATAAAATCTTATCTTTTTTAACTAATTCTAATTTGTTTGTTTTGAATTAAATAATTTTAATTGGTTAAATTATTTAATAATTTAATTATTTTATAAAAAAAGATTTTTCTTAAAATTTGGAGGATAATTATCATTTTTAATTCATATTTATCTTTTAGTGTTTTAAAATCCTAAAATTTATCCTAATTTCTGCTATAAATAGACCCTTAAATCTCACCTAATTCTTCACACAAAAATCATTAAACCCTTTCTACTTCTCTTAAACTTTTTCCCTCTCTCAATCCACTCTCTGTATCTCTTTGACCATCTTGTGCCACCAACAACTACCAGCCTCCGTGAGCATCCTCTTTCCTTAACTATTTAATTGTTTTAATTATTTTGCAAACTGTTTAATTCTTAAAACTATTTCTAAACTTAATTAAAGTTTCACTATTATATGAATAATTATTGTGTTGCATTGTGTTGATTAGTTCATTTTAAATTGATAGGAGGATCAACTTGAAGTTTAGTAAAGAGTTGCTAGAAAGTCCTAGAATTTAAGGTACATATATGTGCTAAATCTTTTTATGTGAAATTGAATATTTTATTTTGTGAATTATATTTTTCTAAGATATTTTTAAATATATGTTTATATATGGTTGTTTATTTGAAATTCCGATAACAAAAAAAAGGGTGATATACATTTATCTTATTTTATTTAATATGTATCATGTTTCAAAAGGGACGAATGACTTTTGAGATTTCATAATTTTCAATGAGCTTTAATAATTAAAGCAAGGTATTTGTATTTAAAGGAGTTATAAAAGGAAAGTTATTATTATTATACATTATCGCTTGATTTCATAATCAAGAAGGGTTCATGCTTCAAAGTCCACTTGTTGGCAAATAAAAGGAAACTCCAAGGATAGATCCGTGATAAGATAACTAACTTGGGGGGTGTGCACACTTAAGATCAAGGAGGGGATATAAGAAGAGAAATAAAGGAATTTAAAAGTCAAAGTATTTCTTTTAGCATGTATACGTACATAGTGTTTTTACATTGACACGTATTTTCCTATTTGTTTTGGTTTGCCCTACTTATCATTTATGGTGAGTATGTTTGCAGGAATAAATGTGCATGGGAGCATTACATCAAGGGGCACATACTAGTTAGGAGTTTTTATAATTTTTCTTAATCAACTTTTGTACCTTTGGATAATCAAAATTATAATTCTTTTTAATAAATAAATCGAGTTTTTCTTCCGCTGCAATATAGTAATTAGTTAGCATAGCCAAAGCGTGGTGACACGTGGCAGTAATACCCCTAAGTTACTAAAACTACTATCATTATTATTATTATGTTAGTAATTTGGGGGTGTTACAAAGTGGTATCAGTTTTTTAGGTTATAAAAGATTATAGTTTGAAATAATAAACCTGTGGGTAGACATAGCAATGGGCATGTAGGATAGAGTTTTGCATTCTCATGCATAAAATAAAGTACTTTTTTTACAAAAAAATATTTTTGTTTTGGAAAGATGGAAATGTTGGTGATCAAGTGTAACACTCCATGTCTAAGGAAGGTTCGACCGACTTGGAAAAGTTCTCTGTTAAGTAATAGTTCCTAGCTAGGAAAGGCTCTTGTCAACGTCGTACATAACTTACCTGAGAAACCATTGGCTTGATTTACCCACATAGACATCAAGTACACTATTAAAAGTTTCAAAATTAAAATAGTTGCAAAATAAAAGAATTTCAAGCATACTTAAGTACAATCAAGGATGGTCTAATAAAATGACACTTGTTGCAAATTTAGGTTATAAACTTTCTCAAGGATAAGAGAAAGTATGTTTCATGTGTATTAAATCAAGAAATTGTGAATTATGTGCTTAAATGTATCCAATTTCTCATATGCCTATCTATAGTCAAGTAAAGCCAAGTATTTTAGTCGAGAAGTTCGTTACATGCGAAAATTTATTTGAATAAAGTGAATGTTTATCTAGGATTTATATGTTTCAAAGTGTTTGAATATGAATTCAACATGATTATTTGATCATTCAGGAATTATGTCGAGTCGAATGCTTAATCGAAACTCTCAAACCACCCAAAGTGGCCTTAGGAGGACAGTCAAGCACCTAACTGCTTTAACTCAATCTCTAGCTCAAGTAATGACTAATCAATTGAATAGGCAGCCAATAAATGACACTTTTGGAGAGATCTTCAAAAGAATTTCAAGTAGCAAACATCCGAGTTATAACGGAAAAAAAGACCCAGCTAGCCCAGAAAACTAGATTAGGGAGTTTGATAAGCTTTTTGATGCTGTAAATTGTCCCGAGAATATGAAGGTAAATAGTACAGTCCTTTACCTTAAGGAAGAAGATGACTTATGGTGGTCTCAATCTAAGGAAAATATCGAAAGAACTCTTGATTTTGGGTGGTCAACTTTCAAAGAAGCCCTTAGAAGTAAGTTCTATCCGCCTTATCTTAAGAAACACAAGTGCATGGAATTTACAAACCTTAGAATGGGAGGCATGACCGTTAATGAATACTATGCTAAGTTTATTGAACTTATGAGATTTACTCCAGAGGTAGTCCCTACCGAAGCCATGAAAGCGCAGAGATTTGAATAAGGCCTAACCTTAACCTTATAAGGGAATTTAGGAGGGGTCACTTTAAAAACCTTAGATGAGGTGTATGGGAGAGCTGCTCACTTGTATGAGATTAGGGGAAGAGAATTAGAGAACTAAGTCTTAGGGGAAAAGAGAAAGGGAAATGGAAACTTCTATAGAGGTGATAAAAGAGCTAGAACCAATGAGAATTTTCAAGGGAAAAGAGACTTTAAGGGAAACCTTGAGAAGCGAGGAGAAAACCAAGGGGAGAGTAAGAAGCCTAAGAGAATTTTCCATTGCAAAAAGTGTGACAAGAATCACCCCGGAAGAGACTGCGAAGGAAACCTTGTAACCTGTCGTTTTTGTCAAAAATTGGGACATCGAGAGTATGAATGTTATAAAAAGACCTTTGGTGGCCCTAGTGTCTCTACCCAAAATGGGAAAACTCCTCGAAATGGTCAGCCTAGTTCAATCCAACTAAACGAGAATCCTAAACCCGCGTTAGGTGAAAATTACAATCCTCCTAAAGGCCGAGTATTTGTTATGAATAGTCGTGAGGCTGGATCAACTTCTGAAGTAGTAGCTGGTACTTTCTCTATCTGTAATTTGCTTGCAAAAGTTCTTTTAGATTCAGGAGCATCTCATTCATTAATTTCTAAGAATTTAGTAGAAAGTCTAAAGTTAGAAGAATCAGAATCCATTTCCTTAGACATGGCTTTACCGTCTAGGGAAGTTATGTGTTGTACTAAGTTTCATTCTAAAATACCTCTAGTAATTGTCGAAGTTGAATTTCCATCAGACTTAATAGAATTTGAAATGGGTGACTTAGATGTGATCTTGGGTATGAATTGGATGGGAAATTTTAAAGCTCAAATTGATTGTGAAGCTCAGAAGGTATCCTTGGTTGGACCTAATAAGGTCAGGGTTACTTATCATAGAGAAGGGAAGAAACCTGGATTGAAGATCATCTCTGCCTTACAAATAAAGAAATATGTGCAGAAGGGCTATCCTTTATACCTATGTAGTGTTCAAGAAATTCGAGAAAGAGAAGATGAAAATAAGAAAGATATTTCAGCTGTTTGTGAATTTTCGGATATTTTTCCAGATTAGATTCCAGGAATGCCTCTAATTAGAGATGTTGAGTTCACCATAGATCTAGTGCTTGGAACCGAATCGATCTCTATGGCCCCCTATAGGATGGCACCAGCTGAATTAAAGGAGTTGAAAGCTCAATTGGATGATTTGCTAGACAAAGGTTATATCAGGCCTAGTTCATCACCTTGGGGAGCCCTAGTGTTGTTTTTCAAGAAGAAAGATGGAAGTTTGAGGTTATGGATTGATTATAGAGAATTGAATAATGTGACTGTGAAGAATAAATACCCACTTCCAAGGATAGATGACCTATTTGATCAGTTAAAAGGGGCAGGGGTATTTTCTAAGATTGACTTGAGGTCTGGATATCACCAGTTAAGGATTGCCGAGCAAGACATCTCAAAGAGTGCGTTTAAGACTCGTTATGGACACTATGAATTTACAGTAATGTCATTTGGTTTGACTAATGCACCAGCGGTGTTCATGGATTTGATGCACCGAATTTTTAGGCCTTACTTAGATAGGTTTGTGATTGTCTTCATTGATGATATTTTGGTGTACTCAAGGATACGGAGGATCATGAAGAACATTTGAAGATGGTCTTGACAACTTTGAGGGAAAATCAGTTATATGCAAAGCTTTCTAAGTGTGAGTTCTGGATGGAGAAAGTATCCTTTTTGGGATATGTGATATCTAAAGAAGGCGTATCCGTGGATCCAGCAAAGATTCAAGCAGTAAGTGAATGGCCAACACCGAAGAGTGTATCGGATATTCGAAGTTTCTTGGGATTAGCAGGCTATTATCGACGATTTATGAAAGACTTTTCGAAAATATCTAGACCCATGACCAGCCTTATGAAAAAGGAGTGTAGGTTTATCTAGACTCCGGAGTGTGAAGAGGCATTTCAAACTAGAAAGGATAAGTTAACATCGGCACCAGTCTTAGCCTTACCAGATGGAAGTGATCAGTATGAGGTATATAGTGATGGATCCAAGTTTGGGTTAGGTTGTATATTGATGCAAAACAAAATGGTTATAGCCTATGCCTCTAGGCAACTGAAACCATATGAGGTTAACTACCCGACTCATGATTTGGAGCTAGTAGCGATAGTTTTTGCCTTAAAGATTAGGAGACATTACCTTTACGGAGTAACTTGTAAGATCTATACGGATCATAAGAGTTTAAAGTATATTTTCACCCAGAAGGAGTTAAACATGAGGCAAAGGAGATGGTTGGAGCTTATTAAAGATTATAATTTAGAGATTCAATATCACGAAAGAAAAGCCAATGTTGTGGCAGATGCATTACGTAGGAAGTCAAACCATTTGGTGAATGGAATAATTTTGCCTGATCAGTTATGTATAAAATTCCAAAAAATGAACTTAGAGGTAGTGGAACAAGGGGGAGTACAAGAATGTATTAATTCCATGGAAATCCATCCATCCATTTATGATGATATTCGGGAAAGCCAACTAAAAGACAAAAAATTAGAAAACATCAAAGAGAAAATCCGGCAAGGACATACCCTAAACTTTACGATCCCTGATGATGGTAGTATTAGGTTTGAAGGAAGATGGTGTGTTCCATACAATAAAGGAGATTTAAAGAATAGATTGATGGAAGAAGCTCATAGTTCACCTTACTCTATACATCTTGGAGGAGATAAGTTGTACAAAGACATGAAGAAGACATTTTGGTGGCCCAATATGAAGAAGGAAGTAGCCGAGTTTATTGCTAGGTGCCTTACTTGTCAGAAGGTAAAGATTGAGCATAAGCGTCCACAGGGTAAGATTCAACCATTGGAAATTATATTCCTAGTTGGAAATGGGATTCGATCTCTATGGATTTTGTAGGAGCTCTACCTAGAACAAGGGCCGATAATGATAATATTTGGGTGGTTGTTGGAGCTCTACCCATGAAGAGTACTTGGACGATGAACCAATTAGGAAAACTTATGTGAAATTCGTGGTGAAGTATCATAGGGTGCCTAAGGATAATGTGTCGGACAGAGATTCGAGATTTTTGTCCAATTTTTGGAAGAGTTTGCAGAAGGAAATGGGAACGAAGTTACTTATGAGCACAACATTCCACCCCGCTACTGACGGTCAGATTGAAAGAACCATTCAAACCTTGGAAGATATGTTAAGGGCATGTGTGATGGAGTATCAAGGGTCATGGGAGGATTACTTAGACCTAATCGAGTTTTCTTATAATAACAGTTATCATGCCAGTATTAGAATGACACCTTTTGAGGCACTTTATGGAAGAAAGTGTAGGATTTCGGTGTCTTGGAATGATATAAGTGAAACTGTAGTACTTGGACCAGAAATGATCCAAGAAACTATTAAACATGTGAAGATGATCCAGGAAAAGATCAAAGCAACACAAGACCGTCAAAAGAGCTACGCATACTCCAAGAGGCGAGATGAGGAATATGAAGTTGGAGAAAAGGTTTTATTAAAAGTTTCTCCCATGAAAGGAGTGATGAGGTTTGGAAAAAAGGGAAAATTGGGTCCGAAGTACTTTGGACCCTATGAGGTGTTGAAAAGAGTGGGCAATGTGGCTTATGAGTTGGAACTGCCTAATGAACTAGAGAAAGTGCACAATGTATTTCATATATCTCAATTGAAGAAATATGTACCAGATGCAAGTCATGTGTTACGTCTTGAATCAATAGAAATGGACGAAAATTTGACTTATGAAGAAAGACCAGTTCGAATCTTGGATTGGAAGGTAAGAAGCACTAGAAATAGAGATGTAAAAATAGTGAAAGTGCTATGTTCAAATCATGAGACTGAAGAGGCAACTTGGGAGACAGAAGATGAAATGAAGAAGAAATATCCAGACATATTTTCTAAGGTTAGTAGTCGAGTCACGGGGACACGACTTTCTTTTAAGGGGGGTAGAACGCGATAGAGTTTCGCGCTTTGCTATTTTCGGGACATTTAAGAGTCAATTATATTAGTTATAGGAATTAGCTTCATATGTCACATGCATTGCATTTAAAAGTTTCTTTAAAATGTTTTCAAAGTTTTGCGAACAAAACTTCTTTTAAGGGGGGTAGACTATAATACCCCATATTTTAGACATTATATTAAGAATATTTTAGTATAAAAAAATTAATTTAAAAATTATTTTGGCATCAATCATAATTATGGACCGTCATTTATATATTTATTTTATAATTTTATTAATAAAATTATTTAATTTTATATTTAATTCCTCAATTATTCCATTGAAATTCCCAAAAAGCCCTCTAAAATATCCCAAAAATATCCAAAGTATCTACTTTTATTCTAGAATATTTTAGAAGTTTTTAAAATATTATTCTTAAAAAATATATAGTTTAATATATTTATAAAGATTATTTTTAATTTAAATGGATAATGTTGAAAATTGGATATATTTATCAAAGAAATAAAAAAATATTTTAAAAGTAAAAAAAAATTCGACCATATCTAATCATGACCAGCTTTCATGATTAGAATTTTTTTCAAAAAAAATATTATTATATATATTTAATCCTAATTTAAAGGATAGTTTTAGCTGTAAATATAGTTTTAATTTAAAAATAATAGATTTTAAAAAAATTTATAATAAATTATAATCTCATCTTATCTTTTTCTCATGATTGAGATTTCTAAAAAAATTAATATTATAAAATATTATATTTTTTAACTAATTCTAATTTGTTTGTTTTGAATTAAATAATTTTAATTGGTTAAAATATTTAATAATTTAATTATTTTATAAATAAAAGATTTTTCTTAAAATTTGGAGGATAATTATCATTTTTAATTCATATTTATCTTTTAGTGTTTTAAAATCCTAAAATTTATCTTGATTTTTACTATAAATAGACCCTTAAATCTCACCTAATTCTTCATACAAAAATCATTAAACCCTTTCTACTTCTCTCAAACTTTCTCTCTCTCTCAAGCCACTCTCTGCATCTTTTCGGCCATCTTGTGCCACTAATAACTACCAGCTTTCATGAGCATCCTCTTTCCCTAACTATTTAATTGTTTTAATTATTTTGCAAACTGATTAATTCTTAAAACTATTTCTAAATTTAATTAAAGTTTCAATATTATATGCATAATTATTGTGTTTCATTATGTTGATTAGTTTATTTTAAATTGATAGGAGGATCAACTTGAAGTTTAGTAAAGAGTTGCTAGAAAGTCCTAGAATTTAAGGTACGTAGATGTGTTAAATCTTTTTATGTGCAATTGAATATTTTATTTTGTGAATTATATTATTCTAAGATATGTTTAAATATATGTTTATATATGGTTATTTATTTGAAATTCCGATAACAAAAAAAAGGGTGATATACATTTACCTTATTTTATTTAATATGTATCATATTTCAAAAGGGTCGAATGGCATTTGAGATTTCATAATTTTTAATGAGCTTTAATAATTAAAGCAAGGTATTTGTATTTAAAGGAGTTATAAAAGGAAAGTTATTATTATTATACATTATCGCTTGATTTCATAATCAAGAAGGGTTCATGCTTCAAAGTCCACTTGTTGGCAAATAAAAGGAAACTCCAAGGATAGATCCGTGATAAGATAACTAACTTGGGGGGTGTGCACACTTAAGATCAAGGAGGGGATATAAGAAGAGAAATAAAGGAATTTAAAAGTCAAAGTATTTCTTTTAGCATGTATACGTACATAGTGTTTTTACATTGACACGTATTTTCCTATTTGTTTTGGTTTGCCCTACTTATCATTTATGGTGAGTATGTTTGCAGGAATAAATGTGCATGGGAGCATTACATCAAGGGGCACATACTAGTTAGGAGTTTTTATAATTTTTCTTAATCAACTTTTGTACCTTTGGATAATCAAAATTATAATTCTTTTTAATAAATAAATCGAGTTTTTCTTCCGCTGCAATATAGTAACTAGTTAGCACAGTCAAAGCATGGTGACACGTGGCGGTAATACCCCTAAGTTACTAAAATTACTATCATTATTATTATTATGTTAGTAATTTGGGGGTATTACACCGTCCATCTCGGACTGTTATTCCATGGATGAACCGCCCCAAATGGACGGTTATTCCATCGAGTAACTGTCTACTTTGGACGGTTCTAATATTGAAGAAGTGTCCAAACGTATAATTCTTTGAACCAAGGTTAATATGGTCAAATAATATAAAATTACGTATTTATATGGGCAATGTTTAGAGATCCACTATATTTATGCATAGAAAATTTTGAAAATTTGTAGGATGCATAACATACTTTATAAAACATAAAAACTTATATAATTTATTAAACATAATAAAATCTATGCAACTCCATTTATAAATTTATTAAACATACATACTAGGGCATAAGAATTAGAGAGAAAAGAAGAGAAAAAAGGGGGAAGGAAGGGAAGGCCGGTAGGAGGTAGGGGTGGCAAAAATTGACCCAACCTGAAAACTCAACACGAACCCGACCCGAAAATAGCGTGTTAGGGTTGAGATTTCTGACACGAAAACTTAAATAGGTTGACACGAACCCGACCCGAAATTAAATGGGTTAGGTTAAGGTTAAAATTTCCAACCTGAAAATGACCCACGTAACCCGAAACTATTTTTGGGTCAAAATTAGGTCGGGTTAACCCGAACCTGACCTTATAACCAAACTATATTAAGTAGATTAAAAAACATTTACTTGGCCAGTCACCCATTCTGTCTAAAATCCAAGCCCAAATTAAAACGCTAAAAGATAATTAAACTACTAATGTCAACTTGTTCGCCGTTTCATCTCAATCTAAAAGTTTTCTTTTTCTTCAGCCACTCTATTGAATAACCACATATCAAGGGTGGCAAAAACTGACCTGAACCCGACCCGAAAATAGCGAGTAGGGTTGAAATTTTTGACACATAAACTTAAATGGGTTGACACGAACCCGACCCGAAATTAAATAGGTTAGGGTTCGGGTTGGAGTTTTCAACCCGAAAACTTAAATGGATCAAGTTTGGGTTGGGGTATAGCTGACCCGAAAAATAGGTGACCCGAACACGAACTCGACCCGACCTGATCCATTTGCCACCCCTAGTAGGAGGCGGCAACTGGTGGGGGTAGTAGCAGTAGGTGGGGGCAGCAAGAGGGGGGGGGGGGATTACTAGGTTTTATAAAATTTTGGGCTTGATGGGTTTTTAGAGAAAAATATCTCGTGTAAAAAATTTTGATTTTATTATTAAACTAAATAATTACATAATGTATTAATTTAGGAAGTATGAATTACCAAATTTATGTTGATGTATATAAAAATATTTTCGATTAAAACGTAATCAAAGTTTGATAATTTTACAGGGAATTATCGTTCTTAATGTGTTTTGTTGCCTAATTGTATGTAGAGAAATATTCTTAGTTTCAGAGTATGAGCCAAATGAAGTTGTGTTGTATCAACCAAATCTAGCCTTTCCATAAGAAGTATGAAGTACTCAAGAAAAAGCAGAAGCAATGTATTACTTTTGATGGAGCTTTGAGGAAAGTTCCATTTTACCACGATGACCTGTTCCAAAGTAGGAATAGTGCACTAGACTTCAAGTGAAGCACTAGCTTCATGGAGCAAGAAAAGACAAATTACATGAGTGTGCTTTAGGGTGTATGTACGCATATGGGAAAAGACAAAGTTGGTTCACCTAAGCTCAAGTCATTCTTTACATCAAATTATATTTTAAAGGGGTTTTGTGCTTTGTCTTTAATAAAATCTTTGTGATCTTCACTAAAACCTATAAAAAAGATATTTCAGTAGAAAAACTTTCCTTACTTTGCTCGTTGTGTTTACTTCCATTCCAATATATGTGATTTTCGGTTTTCTAAGCTTAAAAGGTTTGGCAAAGTACATTTTAGTTGGTCTTCAATCATACTTATATACAATGGATAACTAAATTTGTACTTGCTTCCTTATTTCATGCCATGTGGTGGGTGAAAGTCTCTAAAGGCCTCATGTATATATAAATCACTCATACTCACATTTCATAATATACATTTACTAACCAAGTTTTGAGAGCTTTTCATTGAAAATATTTTAAATGTCAGTTGCCACATTTCATTAGTTGAACTTATTTTAATCTTCATCCTATCATATGTGCACTAAAGTTTATTTGTAAGTTTTGAGCTTATTGTATAGAGTTATGCAATAGGTTGAGAGAGTGAATTGTTCAACTTTGAGTAAAGTTCAAGAGAGAGAAGTGAGTAACTTAGATGTGTATTAAACCCTTGTTGCATTTTGGGATTTTTCGTTAGAATGCAGCGCTTGAATGAAGTATTTTTTAACGACCACATCCTACCACAATATCCAACAACCATTCTGTTCACTCATAGCATAAATGATTCCAAGGTGTCTATCATAAATTATACACAATCCTCGTCTTTAGGTCACTAAGTGCCTTATACATGCCATAACCCAAGACCAACTATCTCCACTATCCTCTGCAACTAGGGCAAACAAAAGAGGGAAAAGTTGGTTATTACCATCAATAGCTAACGCAGTTAGAAGTTTTCCCATGTAATTCCCTTAACACAAAGTATTGTATACACACGGGTAGGGGTGACATTTAGTTAGGTTAGGTTGTGTTGAAAATTTTAACCTAATCCAACCCGTTATGGGTTCGGGTTGATCCAACCTGTTTAATAAGTAAAAGTCATTTGAGTTTTTAATTTTCCAAGTTCTAAGCAATGCAAAATAAAAATCTCAAATCTTAACATATTCTTAATACAACCAAATTGAAAAGTTTGACAATATGTTAAGAAGAGATAGAGAGTACTAAGAAGTAAAGAAGAGGTAGAAAACACTGAGAAGAGTAGAAGAAGGCAAGAAGAGATGAAAAAAAGAAAAATTGAGGACTAAAAGTGAATAGACAGAGCGACAGAATGCAAATAGAAAGTTGAAAACAAGGTTGGTCGGTGGTAATTATGACTTTAGTTTATGACCTGCATAAATTAAACCCGAATCATATATAAAAATCAAACCCAATAATAAATAGGTCGGATCGATTTGAAATCGTGTTGAAAATTTCAACTCGACCCAACTTATTTATTAATCGAGTTGGGTTGAGTTGACCCATTTAATTGATTGGGTTAAAATTTCAACTCAACCCTTTATAAACGGGTTGGGTCCGGGTCAGATTGGCGGATTGGGTCAGTTTTTGCCAACCCTACACGCGGAACCCAATAATGTTATTGTGTTTTAAGTAAAAATGACCCTTTAAAATAACAAAAGTTAGCCCATAATTCCTAAAATTGGTCTAGCCCACATGTCTAAGTGAAAGTGATGCCTTTGACGACAATTTATATATAAAGTTCACCACGAGGTAATTATTCGAATTACATGGTAAACGAAGTTATTTTCTGATTTTTTTAGAAGGAAGGTTAAAAAAAGAATAAACTATAAGTCAGCCCATACGCCCACGCTAGTACAGTCTACATCAGTTGTTTGCACCACAAAAATCAAAGAATGGATGCGTTGGGAGGAAGTTCATGGTGGAGCAACCACCCTTTCAGCCATCTCCGCCACCGAAAACATAAACATAAACGCAATAACAGTCGCAACGCTTCCTCATCGGACTCCGCAGCTCAAACCACCATCAGCTACCGTTTTCCGCTCAAACAAGCTCTAATTGCCGGATCCCTCGCATTGGCCGGCGACACCATTGCTCAGCTCCGCCACCGTTGGCCATCCCTCTCCCAGAACCCCGACTCCGATGACTCCGACAAGGTCTTTCCTCCCTCTTACTTTTTAATTGTTGTTGGCTATATATGTAATTTGAATACAGTGGAACAGCTTATCCTAATACGGTTATGATAGTTAGGAGTATACCTTTAGTAAGATTGGGTATGTAATGATATTGCAGTTTATCAATCTAAGTTTATGTATTTATTGGGTGGTCAATTGATGAATTTCGGGTGAGTTTAAGGGTCTCAAGAATTTGGCTACTTTTGGGTCTCTTGCATTGTTGGAGATTTCATGGCATTGGGTTTGAACTTTGAATTTATGTTTAGAATGACTTGTGTTTTTGTAGTGTTATTGTTTTTGCGTAGTACAAACATTCATACAAATGATAGCCTGATGGGTGTGTTGAATACAAAAACGAGAGTTGGCCATGGAAATATAATGGGGAAGATTAACTGGATTATTATTGAGATGAGTAACAGGTTTAGTTGGGATCACTGTCTTTGTGTTTTTTGGAGATTATCGCCCTCTTGTTCGCGATGCTCAGGGTAATGTTCTTGAACAGTTCGGAGAGAATTTATATTCTTTGTACACTACTTGAATTGACTCTGGATGATCATTATATTTGTGTTTGTGTGTTTGTTGATCATCTGACCTTTAAAGTTAAAGTTGATTTTACTTTTTATGATGTTCCTTTTTTGCGTTGTTTTTTTTTCCAATGTTGTTGGCTTTAAGATAGGATTTAGAGATTTTATTTGTCAATTATGCTATTCTAGATTTATCCTATGTTTTACAATTTTTCATACGATGGGAAAGATTAACAGGATCACAGTTGATATGAGTAATAGGTTTTGTAGTGATCGTTATCTTATCATGAAAGTATTGTTTACTTGTTTAGTTGGGATTTCTAGGTCTTTACTGTCTGATTATGTGCTTTATCTATATCGTTCTTCAATTGGACGTTGGAATTATTAGATATCCGAAATTCAGCTTGTTTTTCCTCTGGCTTAGGTAGATGAGACTTAGTCTCATTTATGTATTGAATCTTGTATTTTAGTAAATCATTTCTTATCTGCGAAAGCAGTAGGGTGATGACAAATTCCAAAATCCAAAACCAAACCCCTTACCCTAAAGTACCTGTAATTGGCCTCAATATCTCTATTTGAGCATTCTTCTTTGTGGAAGGTAATCTTGAATGCTGTAAGGCATTTGGCTCATATTTGATCAGTAACACACCTGAGGTTTTTCTGGCATTTGGGCTCCCATATGCATTGTGGCAAAGGAGATAACAAACTCATCTAAGGTTTTGGTAACAGGATATCATCCAGGCTCTTCTCTCAAGTCATGACTGGCTACGAGCCCTTCGAATGGCATCCTATGGTTTTTTGTTGTATGGGCCTGGATCTTATGTGTGGTATCAAACCCTTGATCGATATTTACCTCAGCCAACAGTTCAGAATATACTAGCTAAGGTATACCTCTCTAGTCTCTAAGTTTTGTTGTTATTTGTTATCATTGTTATTGCCTTTGTTTCTACTTTTGCTCATGAGTTTTGCTCAGAACATACTAGCAAAGGTATTGTTCATCTACTTCTGTTGTTTCCATGCTCGGAATTCTTTCATTGTTGAAGATTGCTAGGCTTGGCAAGTTCTTTTTTTCTTTTTTTTTTCTTTTTTTTTTCTTTTTTTTATTTTTTATGGATTGCTTCATACCTCCTGCTCTTGTGCTATCTGAAGTGGTCTTTGGAAAAATTTCCAGGTTTTGTTGAATCAAATAATTCTCGGTCCAGCAGTTATTGCTGTTGTCTTTGCATGGAATAATTTGTGGCAAGGGAAGCTGTGTGAGCTACCAAGAAAGTACCAAAAGGATGCCCTTCCTGCATTGCTCTTTGGTATGTATTTGAATGTACTCACTAGAATGTTGTAGTTTTCTAAAGGTGAAGGTATCCTTTTGAACTCATACCTGAGTCTGATGTTTGATATCTGTATTTGATTTTCAGGATTTAGATTCTGGGTTCCATATAGTTTACTGAACTTTTGGTACGTACTACTTCTATCTCAGTCCATGTGATGTCAATGGCTTTGGATGATGTGGAAAAGTGAATTGTGCAGCTGACAGCCATGCTTTAGAATAAATTAGGCGTTTACAGAATTTGAAAATTACGTAGTTACTAGTTACTACTCTTTACTTACTAGTTGACGAAGCACACCTGTTTAGTAACTTGTCAAAATGAGTATACTTTTTCCCTTATTCTTCTTTGATGGATTGATGTTGAAATGAATTGTTGCAATAATTTACAAGTGAATATGAATATGTCAGTTAGTTATTGAATGCATACATTATGTTGACATCTAAGGAAAAACAACCGGCAAACACTTTAGAATAGACTGTTTATCTTCTCTACTGTTTCAAAATGACGGCTTTTTAGACCTTTTAATAAGTTTATTTCAGCTTATGGTCTTTTGGATGTGGCTTATCTTTCTTTTTTCCTTGTTTCATAAGTCACTGCTGCTACTTTTGTTTCTCTGTTCTTTACTGAATATATTTCTCTGGTGGCTTCTTTGTAGGTTTGTCCCTCTACAGACACGGGTGTTTTTCATGTCATTTGGTTCCATCTTTTGGAATTTTATCCTCTCGTCAACAGTGAGCAAGTGATGCTGCCTTTAGAGGTCATGGTCTTGCCATGAGAAAATTTACGAACTGTGATATTTTCTTTAATCCAGCTTAGTTGGTGTCAGCTGCCGAATTGTTGATCATGCAAATTGTTCTGAACGGGATTGTATGCCTGAATGGCTGAATTAATACCTGAATAGCTTCAGATTAGATGGTCCATGAAAATTTGATCATCAATAGTTTTGGCTGGATAAGTTCCCTGAGCAATTTCTAGTCGAAGCCTAGTCAAGTGTATAAGTTTATTAGTCTGGTTTCCTGCTAACTTTTTTATAAGACTTGTGGATTTTGGCAGTCCTGATTTTTATGAACTAATGTCAGATTTTGATTACATGAAAAGCATTTGTGATATAATTTAAAAACCTACACACTGCTGTGCAAATGATTGCCTCAAAATTCAATTAGCTCAAAAAACTGTCCAACGAATTTCTACATATTGTACAGTTCTACTTTTTGTTCAAGAAATAAAATAAGTTGATGTTGTGAAAATGTATGCTCCAAGGAATCATACAAATGAGGTCCCTCACAACTAAATGTTTGCTTATATTCAATATTGGTAGTGTTCTAAACTCGTAACGGACCACCTTGCGCAGTATTAAGCTCACCCATACTACAGCATGCACTGGTATTGTAACTTGCCTTTATTGCTCTATCTGCCTTGCTTATCAGCGTGGTCCGTTACGAGTTTAGAACACTACCAACAAAAAATATCAAAAGAATGGATGCTTTAGGATGTTCATGGTGGAGGAGCCATCCTTTCAACCATTTCTGGCAAAGATGAAGAAAACAAAACAAGCACAAAGGCCTCCTCTGAATCTTCCCCTGATGCCATCACCTGGCCCTGTTTTACACTGAAGCAAGCTATTACTGCTGGATCACTCGTCCTGTTTGACGACACCATATATTTTAACCGAAACAATTGAAACATATTCTACTAGTAGGTCCGACATCATTGACTTCTGATCTCTTCTGAAAATCTGATTCCAATGCTCTTTTCTATTTCTGACGAGCCTTGCAAGGTTCTCCCTCACCTTAGACCTTGCCATTACACCGTTTGCCACTCCCTCTCTTTAAAGTTGTTTCGATTTTTATTTTTTGATATAAAGAGAGCCGCAAGTAGTAAAGCAATAACTGATATAAATATGATTTTATCTCATGTCTTGGATACCACCCTCTAAGACTTTAACCAACTAAGCTAGTTGACATCAATAATATTGTTTCAATAAATTGTTGAATATTTTTTAACATGTTTAAAATAAGGTACAAAATCAGACTTGAAAAATCTCAGTGTTGTGCTTGGCTCACAGAATTGGATAGTCTTGGCTTTCTTGTACGATCTGGGAATCCCAAAATGCAGCAACTGTTTGGTGGATAATATTCTTGTGTTGCCGTGGCTTCATGACTTTAGAAAGTCTCTTACAATGTTACTACTTACATTCATACAACTGACGGCTGTTTTGAGGTTTGTGGGTCATATAATTGGTATATTTCAAATAAAATTGATGCGGAAGTGTTTAGCTTAAGTGCTTATTCTTTATTAGATTTTGCCCCAAGGTTTTTCATTTTTCTTGTTTGGGCTTACGTTGGCTGGAGTCAAGTAGTAATGTCTTTCGAGTTTTTGAGTCTTTGTAAGATTCCTTGTCAAAATAGGAATCATGTATATTGAGTCTTCTTAGGTTTCCTAGTCTTCTACTAATACTAATTGACTAAGGATTTGTTGTCCTAATTAGAAAAGAAGTTGAAAACCTTGCTGTCAGGGATACATTAGTGTTTTGGATAAACAAGGAGTAGGTGTATGTTTAAATAAACTTGAGCTAGGGACATGTCATAAGTCAAGTACCCGTCGAACATGACCACTATAATATAGTGACCATGAATTCAGCTAGACATATTGAATTTTCAGAAAAACAAATTTTAAGTTTAAGATCAACGTGCATAGCGTTTTCTTAACTATTGCTTAGTTCAATTCTAAAAGGTAATCTTGAGAATTGGTGGTTAAATACTTAGTTTCAGGAGGCAGTCTAAGAAATTTAACAACTCTTGAATTCGTTGTAAGAGGTGGTTGATTTCATAGAGCTATTTTCACGTGGTTTTTATAGCTAACCCAATAGAATCCACATAAAAGATTGTAGCACGTTGCTACTATAGGCATAGGGAAGAGTAAAAATCTCATATGTGTGACCATGACGGGTTTGTTGGTTTCAACATACTACTCCGTATAGAGTAATTGGACCCTACACCTGGTGCACAATGAGCATCCGGTTGGAAGACAATGAACATTGACAATTTCAAAAATTTACGCAGGCAAATTAACACGTCAACATAGGAAATGAACATCCGGTTGTAAGGTAATGAACATTGACAGTTTCAAAAATTTCCCCCCACTAAGTGCAATGATTATGGTTGGATTTTCTACGCAACATAACTATTTTGATTTCCCATGCAACACATTCCACAGTACTCAATAATAATTTTTTTTTGTCTTTGAAGTGTATGTTCAGTGCATTTGAACGTAATATTCATTGCCTTTGAACGTAATATTTATTGTCTTTGAACGTAATGTTCAGTGCCTTTGAACATAATGTTCATTGCATGTGAACGTAAATTCCATTGCCTTTGAATGTGATGTTCATTGCCTTTGAACGTAATGTTCAATGTTCATTTTAATAAATATTTGTACAGTGCGTGTATATTCTCAATACAAAAGTTCAGATTTAAAAATAATATTACAAAGTTATCTGTGAATTTCTTTTCCCAATGCGCAAATTACGAAGCACTGAACATGACTATTTCAATTTCCCATGCAACACGTTTCCCAGTATTCAGTTATAATTATTTTTTGCATTTGAAGTTTATGTTCATTGCCTTTGAAGTGTATGTTCAGTACATTTGAACGTAATGTTCAGTGCCTTTGAACATGATGTTCGTTGCATGTGAACGTAAATTCTATTGCCTATTGAACGTAATATTCATTGT
This sequence comes from Dysphania ambrosioides, assembly GCA_026401315.1. Lineage (NCBI taxonomy): Eukaryota > Viridiplantae > Streptophyta > Magnoliopsida > Caryophyllales > Amaranthaceae > Dysphania > Dysphania ambrosioides. Next base: position 12,805,962 of record CM048672.1, read on the forward strand.
CTTTGAACGTAATGTTTAATGTTTATTTTAATAAATATGTATCTAGCTTTATATAACATGGTCATTGTTATAATATACGATATTCAGTGTTGCAATATTAAATAAAAATAATAGAACACCAATGCATCATCATTACACATTAATGCTCCATCTTAATGCATTTTTTTTGAATTGATTGTTAACATCTCATCTAGTTCACCCAAGTGATATAATATGTTCATTGTACTAATACTAAATGTTCATTGTCAAAAAAAATTCTTCACGAATGTTCCAACTTCATTTTCATCGTAATAATATTCATTCTTATAACATTTAATGTTCAATAGATTAATATTGGATGTTCATTACTTTAATACAGTATGTTCATTTCCAATATATATGAACAAAACATCTACTATTCCCAATGCAAAAAGTTCATATCTATCTTGGTAAAAAATGTTCATTGTTATCATATATGATGTTCAATGCAATAATATACAATGTTCATTGGTATAATATATAATGTTCGTTATCATTGTTTTTGTATAGTATGTTACTATTCCCAATGCAAAAAAAAAAATCAGATTCTTAAAAAACCTTGGGACCTATACTACTCCCACTCTGCAAAAATACTTTTGCTTTTCCCAATTACAAAATTACTTGTATGGGGAATAATGAACATCGCATATCCTTATGTTCATTGTCTGCTAAAAGAATGATCATTTATTTTCATTTTCTGTGACATTGCTGAGTTTTATATTTAATTTTTGTGCATTTTGGCCCGAGCGCATGATGCTCACTGTTCACCCGGGTCCATAGTCTTATTTGCGCTTCGTATAAGTTAGAGCAGTTGCAGGTTCTAGCATGCATGAAAATGTTGTTTAGTGGTTTCTTCTTTTCCTGGGTAATACAGTATGTTGTATCTGCTTATGTGCTTCATCTTCACTGATATGGAATTGTTTTAAAGCCCAAATTCAGCTTGCTTTCCCTCCCTCTCAACTAGATTTGATTGATCTCGCAATCATGTATTGTTGCATATTCGATAAAGCAACCACTTTTTATGAAAGACTAAAAGGATTAGGAAGAGATATATAAAAAACCACAAGCCCAAACCCGATCCCTGTGTAAATTTTCAAGCTTACGGAAGGTAATCTTGAGTGCCTTCAGGCTGATTATTAATTTTTTTGACCTTTTGTTTTTATATGCATTGTGGTACAGCAGATTAAAAATTTGACAAAGATTTCTGTTGCAGGACATCATCAAGGTTCTTCTTTCAAGCCACGATTGGATACGAGCCCTTAGATTGATTTCATATGGGTTTTTGTTTTATGGTCCTGCAAAGAATTTCTGGTATCAAATCCTTGATCGTTGTTTACCTCAGCCTACGCTTCAGAGCCTACAGACAAAGGTATTATATTCTAAGGTGTTGTCTTTGGTTGTATCATTGTTGTTGCCTTTGTTTCTTCTGCTATATTTTTTATGCTTATATTTTCTCATTGTTGAATGATTGCTGGTGTCTACATACTTTCTCTTTGATGGATTGCTCCAAACCTGCACTATTGTTACATGATATTGATGATACAATAACTCTCTGGCTTTGTTGAATCAAATAATTGTCGGACTGGAAGTTATTACTGTCTTCTTTGAGTGGAATAGTTTATGGCAAGGGATGCCTTCCTACTTTTCTCTTTGGTACGTACACAAATGTAATTGTTTTTATGTTCATTTCTCCAGAGGTCAACCTGAAGATGTTTGTTATCTATACTTGATTAGCATGATCCAAATTCTGGGTTCCATATACTTTTCTAAAGTTTTGGTACTACTCCCTACCTCTTACTTTGAGATGTCAATACCATATAAAGATGTTAAGTATGAATAATTAAGTTGTCTGCCATGCTTTGGAATAAATCAGGTTTTCATAAAATTTGAAATTTACTGGTTGGAAAGCCATACCTGTTAAGTAAATTGTCAAAGTAAAGTAGTAATCTACTTTTTTCTTATACATTTTGTAAAAATGCAAACAGATTAACGAAATCTAAGAAAGAACTAATCGACAGACACTCTGAAATGTATCTGTCTTCTCTGTTGTTCCAAACTCGCAGCTTTTAATCCTGTAAAAAAAAAAAAAATTTAGCATATTGCCTTTTAGATGTGGCTTAGGCGCTTAGCTTTCTTTTTACTTCTCATAGTTTCTTTCAGCTCTTTTCTTTTCTCTGGTCCCCTCCTCCCCTGTGGCTTATTTGTAGGGTTGTGCCTCTTCAGATGCGGGTAGCTTTTATGTCAGTTAATCTTTTGGAATTTTATCTTCTTTTCAACAGTGAGCAAGTAATGCACCATTCAAAATTCTCCAAACCGTTGTCCTTAACCGAGCTTAACTGGTGTCAGCTTCTCGTATACGGAGATGTTACTAATCCTTCTAGCTGCTAAAATGTTACTTATAAGGCTCTTTTTAGTAGGGTGTAAAACATTTTCCTTAAAAACTATTTTTTCATTTCCCATTGTTTAGTTTGGAGTAAAATAAAGGATGTAAAACTTGGAGTGTAAATTCATTTTACACTCTATTGAAAACATTTTCCTTTAAAATTGGGAGTAAAACAATTATACATCCATTTGCTCCAAAAAAATACCAACTAACAAACAACTCATGCATTACCAACTCATGCATAGAGGTGGGCACGGGTTGTGCCATGCTCGTCATGGACCGTGTCAGCTCGTGTCAGGCCTCTCGTCGTGTCGTGCCTAATTGTAATCGTGTCGCGCTGTGTCATACTACCTTTCCCTAAAATTCGGCTAATGGCCTAACACAACCCATGTGCTTGGCATGTCGTGGCGTGTCTTGCCTCGTGTTGGCGTAATTTTTTTAACAAAAAATAAAAATAAAGTATACAATAGAATTGAAAAAAATAATAGTAATATCATCATGCCAAATTAATTGTATTAAATAATACTAAATAATAGCGTGCTACGGCCATGCCTCGTGCCAATTTGGAGTGCCGCTCGCGTGCTAGTGCCTAAATTTTTTTGCTCTGCGGCCCACTCAATGGATAGTGTATCATGTCGTACCATGACTTTGCTTGTGTCATATTATGCAAAGCATGCCTGCTCGATTCGGCCCATGCCCATCTCTACTCAAGCATTTTTCATTTCTCATCTTCTCGGTAGCTTCTCTCTCTACTCCATACTTTCTGTCTTAAACATTGGGGGAAAATCCACAATTTCTTTTCATCTTTTTCGAATATCATCAATTTAGTACGTTTTATTCGAATCTCATGTTTTGATTATTAAATTATCAAACTATATCATGAATTTGAACTATTTTTATCCATTTTCGTCGAAAATAAAAAAACCCTAGATTTCCCCCCGATTCGATTGAATCATGTAAGTTTCTCATGAAATATGGGCAATCAAAAATTTATTTAAAATTAGAGTGAAAATTGTCTTTCTGTTAGAATTTAACATGTAAAAGTACAAACTATTACATTACAACCAATTGATCGATTTACCTATTTAATTTGTTTGCTTATTTGATTGCGAATACCTATAATTAGCTTAAGGTTTTTCTATAATGTTGAACCAAATTTTTAGGCTTCTCTGGTTTTATGGCGATATTCTTTATAATGTAATATGTTATTAATAGATCAGAGAAGTGTATTGTAGATTTTATAAAAAAAAATTATTATAGCATAACAAATTTAGCTAATGACAAACAACTAAAAAATATAACGGAAAAAAGAGTTAAAAAATGACAAGAGAATATAATTAGACAAGATAATAGAAATAATTGATTTTCAGCTTAACCAAATAACAGAAAATATTTAAATGTAAAATCATTTTCCATGCAATTAAACAACGGAAAAGTTCCATGAAAATGAGTTTTCCACCGTAAAATGTTTTCCATGGAAAACCATTTTCAGTTGAAAACGTTTTACACCCTACTAAACGGAGCCTAAGTGACCGTTATGCTAAATAAATTGCAAGTCTGTCTGAATTGTAGCTGCGACTGTTCTGAACAGACTGATTGCACGAGTTATTAGTGTCTGTTCTGAATCGTAGTACTTATGCATAAATCAAACATTCCATTCTGAATTATATTGTATGCTTGAGTTAACTAGTGTTTGAAGAAGTGTGAATGACACAACTTTTGTACAATATCCATCTGATTCTTGTACGAAATCTTTTAGTTCTTAATTATAATGTGACAATTAACTTCGAGTGGAGAGGCTTTAGAGGTAGTGTCAACTTTGATAGATGTTGATCCTTGAAAGTCAAACTAGTGTATCCATGAGCTATTCAAATAATTTGGAATTGATAAATAAAGAAGAATTACAATGGTGATCCTAAATCTAAACACAACCGAAAAAATTTGCAACTGTAACAGTAGAAGCCTTTGTTATGAACATGGCAAAGAAAAAGATTCTTTCATTTCCATCAACGGTAATTTCTGACACCAATAACCCATTGCAGAGTATCTTCAAGGTACAGAATATGGTTTATACTTCTTAATCATAATAAAAGCAGCTGAACAATACAGAAGACAAGGCATGACAATGCCTAGCAGGAGTCAAAAAACTTCCAAGAAAAATCCGAACTCTTGAGAGTTATAAGAATCCTCTGCACTTAGTAGCCCATACATAATTCCCATTGCTCGAACCTCGAAGAATTTAAAAAAGGCACTATGATCAGGGGATATAGAGACTCTCCATTACATAGAGATGAGCAACTCAGATGGGATTGTCATTCTGTTCCTCGAGATGTAAGGCAAGAAGATGAATTTAAATCTTTTTGAAGTGCTAAGTTTTTGTTTCTTGCTGTTTGTTTGTGCATAACTGCAGAACAAAAGAAATGGCAGACTGGCTGGATACTGGCCATTTGAGGAAAGGCCTTCCTTGAGACCCTTTGCCCTCACAAGGTATATCTAGCATAGCCATTGAAGTTTGTGGTTAGAATTTGTTTAGCGTGGTATTATGTACAATTTGATTGTGTATAGCACTCTAGATATCTAGATGTATGTTTCACATGTTCGGAACTTTGCTTTAACAGATAAAAGGCTGATATCTTCTTAGATGAAATTCATGTATCAGTGGTGAATAAGCCTTACCAGTAAGCATTAACCATAATATGGGTAGGGGACAACAGGTATCCTATATGAATTTGAACACTTGATTGCTGAATTTGTATATTGAGCTTATGGTTTCTTGAGCAGGAGGACTAGTTATGTGCTCAAAATTGCAGTATTCCTTCAGACCCATATCCAGTAACAGGAATCATAATCGTCAGCGACAACATGGGTCAGACAATGAGCCCTAGGCTTCCATAATCTTCACATGGGCTAATACCCAGATTCATTGGCAACGAAAGCATGTATGTACATATTAAATCTGATGACTCAAAGCTAACAAAAGAAGAGCAAGAGAACGTCCTGAAGTAACTCAAGAAAGAATTCTGCAATCCTATGTCTAAGATTCTGACAAGAAGAGTGAGTCTATACTATAGGTATCTTAACAGAGACCCTCACATCAAGGCAACGGAGAAGCATAAAGATGAAGATGGAAAAAGTCGTGCTGTTTGTTTAGAGGACTTTGAGCCTAGAGAAGAAGTGAAGTTAACACCTTGAAGCCATATATTTCATGAAGAATGCATTGTACCTTGGGTGAAAAATCATGGTCAATGTCCTGTTCGTAGGGCACTTTTTTTTCGAGAGGAGAAAGCATAGCTCGGCATTGAACAACAACAGCAGGTTGCTTCAGCCTCCTGATCAGCAAGTTCTTTTATATGATGATCTCCCTTCTCTTATTCAAGCTGTGGATGAAGTTTTTCATTGGAGATACTAGATTTTAGTTTTTTCTGTTGGCAGTTCTAGGGATTTATTTTTTAATTTTTAACCTTTTTTAAAATAATTGCAAAATTAAGCTCAAGACCAAAATAATTTCAAAAATAAGCTTATTTTGGTTCGAATAAAATTGAAATCATTGCCTTGGTTAGCGATTTCTAACAGGCAAAATTATGAGTTTGAATTCAACCTATTGGAAATACGTAACTAAAATCGCTGCCCTTCTAATGGGCAAAATTTGGGAGTAGAAATCAGCGTAATGGAATCGCTTCCTCAAGCAGCGATTTTGCTTTCCCTATTTAAGAAAAAAAAATTTAAAAATCGCAGTGATTTCAATTAGAATTTTGTAGACTACACAAATAACATTTTGGTTTATCTAAAATCTAACTGACCCAAAATTGCTGCATCAGGCAGTGATTTTTATCCGAATTAAAATAAACTTATATTTGAAATTATTTTGATATGAAGCGTATTTTTTCAATTATTTTTTTAAAAAAGTTTTAAAAAAATTCTCCCGGTTCTAGGGGCATCAAATGAATGTTATTTTAATTGTTTTGTAAAAATAATGGCGACGTACTATTTTTATTTTGGCTCAATTAGTTCATATCTTGAATCAAAGAAGTATAATATTTACTGTATAGATTCCTACACTTATTTGCGAAGTGTATAGTATGACTGTATGACATGAGCGGTTCAGGTGCTGCAAAAGCAGCTAGTAGCGTCAAGAATCAGAGAGCCTGAACATTGAATTCAATCCAAAATTTAAATATAGAACAAATCATCTGCAACAATGCAAAAATCCTCAAAAATGAATCCATAGGAGAGTAGTTCACATTTGAGAGATGGATCGAAGTTAGACATCAAATTTTATCTATTAAGATATAAGTCAAAATAGGACGCCAGTAGACGTAATAAAGTAAACTGAGTTCCCAAATGCTTCTCAGTAAAGCCAGGAGAGGCATTAACCCCTTTTGCAGAGGTATGAGCTTTGGAGATGCTGAAATTTGCTACCGGCCACAGGTGAAAGTTCGGTTTTCGGTTTGAATTAGAGCCTAATCCGACTCCAGACCAAATGTAATTCAGTTTTGGAATTTGCAATGTAATCCAAACCAATTATAGTTTGAATCTAATCCAAACCAATCTGAAATTTTCTTAGATAGCTTGTTTTCAAACCGATATCCGAAAATTCTTAGTTATTTTGAATCCAAACCAAAATCCGTAATCTTTTTAGCTAGTTTGGATCTGAACCAAAGTCCAAGCTTATTTTTTTTTTTTAGTTATTTTGGATCCAAATCAAAATCCAAAATTACAGTGTTTTGTTAATGAGTTAGGTTCAATGTATAAAGTGCCCTAATATATTGCAGCCCAATATATAAATTCGATTTTGTTCGATTTATTTGGATCCGAACATACTCAAATCGATCCAATCAGAAATCTATTTTTTTAAAATTCAATCATATCCGAGAGGAATTAAAAATCCAGTCCAACTTTCACTCCTACTTACTACCTACAATGAAAATTACCTTTGGTGAAGCAGCTATCTGAACTGGTTTTATAATAGTGTTCTAATCAATCTGAATAGGACAGAAAAAGATACACATTAAAGTCCTCTAAAGCGTGTATGATGAGACTGATGACACATAGACACCTATTAAATTGGTTAAGACTTCTATAGGGATGTCAAGATCTGATCTGACCTGCGAAACTGCTCAAAATCGATTTGCACCCGACCTGATTATGACTTGAAAAGCGAGATATGTAAACCGACTCAATTCGACCTGAAGTAAACCCAAAATCGATTAAACTCGATATTCCAAGACCTAAACCAAATATGTAGCCCACCTAAACGTGGCTTGACTCGTTACAGATTCGACCCGAAAGACAACCTGACCCATAATAAACCCGACCCGGAGACAACACGAAATTGATTTAACTTGACAAATAACTGATATGACTTAACTGATGACAATTGTGACCTAATTTTCAATTCCTTCCAAAAGATTATGCAAAAAGCACACTAATGAACTTAAAGGATTACAAAATCAGTCCTTTATTTTTGGGTTAAGATGAACCAAAATCAGCCAATAGTACCTAAAATTGAACGTTGGAAACAGCACAGACCAGAAAACTATATCAGCAACTTATCAAAATCAAAATTACCCCAGCAAGAAAATACGTGAAGAATGGGAACTTACCAAAATATCATTTCATGTTTTACATATACATTGATCTAAACATTTGTTTCTCAAATCATTGTTCATAGTAAATGGTTGAAAGTATTGTTTTTATCCCTTCAACCATAAAGTTTTTATTTTTTAAAAAAGGTTCTCAAATTTTATAATAAAATATTATATAACTTTATTACTATTATCAAGCATCTAGTTGCGATTTTTGTTAACCAATAAACAAAAAGTATCTATGGACATCACCTATAATTTTTATCAAATTATAGAGTTCTCATATAGAATGCAAGGGCAGCACTTAAATAGTTTGACAAAAAGACAACATTTACGCAAAGGCTCAACACGAATAAATGGCCATTCAATTAGTCACTAAGTTCATCTAATTCAACATCAACTTCAATAACATTAGTATGAACAATTTAGCAATAAAACCAATGTCACTAAGTCTGTAATATTACTCACTAATTTCGCACATGTCACCACATTAAAGTAGTCCAATTAGTCAATACATACATCTCATTCAACACCAAGTCCAATTACACTAGTTAACACAGAGTTCCAAATCATGAATGTCGCTTCGTTTGTCCGATTAGACAAGTACATCTAATCAAACACCAAGTCTATTAACATAATACACCAAACAAATTTCAATAAGTTCATGAATTAATCTAATTTTACTTTAATTTCCCATTTTAATTATATAATTAGCCTAATTATGCAAAAATTACTTTCAATCACGCAAATAATCAACCACTATGCTATAGGAGTTCACCAAAGCAAAGAAAAAAGTATTCTTGTCACCGACAAAGGTTTACACCCGAACCACAAATAAACTTATTTTTTAAATTACTTTGAGACGAAACTTATTCTTTAAATAAGTTACAAAATAAAGCTTAAAAAATCCTGATTCAGCTGGTTCATACACATTATAATATACAAACAATAGTAAAATTAGTACATTAAGAATGGCTCTCAGTTCCTTGCCAATTCAAAGAACTTGTAGCATGGTTGCTACTTAGCCACTTGCCAACTTTCTGATGAGGTATATTCTAGACCGGTTACCTACTTGCTATTTAGGTACATTCCAAACCAGGGTAAAGCTTTTATGAGAATTAATGATATCACAAAATAAAATATTAAAGTGGAATAATAATAATATTATAATAATAATAATAATAATAATAATAATAATAATAATAATAATAAAATATAACAATCATTGAGATAGACAATAGAACATTCCTACAAGTCATTGTGTCGTAGAGAAGAATATTGCCATTTGGAAGAGAAATTAGAACCATTTCACCGATGTGAAATGCACGTTAAAATTTCGTGCATACAATTAAGTACCAGACAATAATCCAAATTGGTTGTCCAGCAATACATTGTGCTAAGTTCGCATAAATTTGCATCTATAAATTATGAATCAACAATTCTAGTAAGCCATATCCTTAAAAAAAAAAAATATAGTTCATCATTTATATTCTTAAATAAGGAAAAAAAAAAAATGGGTAGGGCTAGAGCAAGTTCATCATCTACGGCTCTAGCCATCTTGCTTCTGTGCGTGACCCTTGTTGGTCAGTCTTATGGTCAGCTCCAGAAAGGATTCTACACAGGGAAATGTAAGACTAACAACGTTGAGAAAGTTATTTATGGCGTAGTTCAAGCAGCTTTCCAAAACGACAGAACCCTTGTTGCGGCTCTACTCCGATTGCAATTCCATGATTGCTTTGTTAGGGTAAACATCAATTCTTGTTAAAAATGAAGACATTTTTAATTTACATACAATATATATATATATATATATATATATATATACATATATATATATATATATATATATATATATATATATATATATATATATATCATGAGACATTTTCGTTATTTCATTTATATATTAAGATCATAATGTCTATAATTGATATGAGTTTTTCTGTGTTTTTAGATCTTTTATATTTCTATTCTGATATAATAATATCTAAATCTGATATAATAATGCATATATATGAAATCTCAATACCCTGAGAATATCAGATGTTAATCAAGAAAAACTCGTTTAAAATGTATGTTACACGTATGTTAGTTAATGTGGTTGCTAATTCGTGTTTTGATTCTATGGAAAAAGGGTTGTGATGCGTCCATCTTGTTAGATGGAACGAGCACAGAGAAAACTGCGGCTCCAAATGGCAGCGTCCGAGGTTATGAGCTAATCGATGCTTGCAAGGTGAAGCTGGAGCAACTGTGTCCAGGAGTTGTGTCTTGCTCTGATATCATCGTTATAGCAACTAGAGTTGCAGTTGCCTTGGTATGTGTTGTAATACATTTTTTTGTGATATCATATTGACTTAGAAATTTGAGGAAGTTCTAGCATAATTCACCACAGAATTAGTTAGCACATGCCTTATATTCGGAATTATTATTCTAGGCTAGAGGAACATGGTACGATGTTGAAACCGGAAGAAGGGATGGTTTGGTGTCAAGTGCAACAGAAGCTCAAAATAACCTTCCTCCACCAACAATCTCTGTTTCAAACGCAATCAATCTATTCAATAGCAGAGGCTTGAGTGCTCAAGATTTTGTACTCCTCTTAGGTATGCTTACTTTTATCTTTACATTGATCCTAAAGGTATATATGTAAAGAGGTAACAAAAATGTTACTCTATGGTACAAGAACTTTCTATAAAACATTGAATATTAGAAAAATTGAAATTAAAAATACAACGTTTACTATATTTCATAAAAATACAACATTTACAAGTCATTATATTTTAAAGAGTAAAATGAAAAAAATAATCATTTAACTACAAATAAAAATGCTGACATGACCAATAATTTAACTCTTTAAAATTCAATAATTTTAAAAGTTGTATTTTTATAAAATAAAACAAATATTATTTTCCATCAGCGATACGAGTCAAATATTGTATTTTTAATTTCAATCTACTCCAGATCCGTTGCAAACATCATCGTTTACTTTTCTAATACTTTACAGGTGGTGGTCACACTGTTGGAATCATTCACTGTGACAAATTCCTAGATCGTCTTTACAATTACCAAAACACTGGTAAAGCTGATCCGTCCATGAACACTACCACACTCTCATCTTTTAGACAAAGATGTCCTAGCAGTGGTTCCAGCAACTTCGTTTTCGCTGACCAAACCGTAGGAAGTGAATATACGGTCGATAAGGGTTTCTACCAGGCAATTAAGCAGGGCAAAGGTGTTATCGAAATTGATCAACGTATTGCAAGTGACCCACAAACTGCAAACATAGTGACCACGCTATCCACCACTGGGGACTTTGCCAATTATTTTGGTGTTTCCATGGTTAGGCTTGGTCGTGTCGGAGTCCTCACCGGCTCACAAGGCCAAGTTAGGAAGTCGTGCCGCCGTGCTAATTGATCGATAACAGCCTCGGCTCTATGGAGTTATGCATTGTCTCCGTCGCTCTACTTCAATCTTGGTGTATTAACTTGTACCCTTATTTGGGAAACTTTTTCAATTTTGACTCTAATACGTACTACTTTCCTAAGATATTTTATTTCCTCAACTTAATTGATTTGAAAATGTTGTTTGCGTGTAACGAACAATACATGGTCATGTAATCTTTGGAACATTATGGATTCCTATATTGCAATATATTTATTATTTATTAAAGATGGATAATATAAATGAACACTTGTAAATTTTGATGAATCTCTTTCTTATTTGCAATATCACTATCTTTCTCGCACCAGTTAGGTACTCAAATGCAATACTATTTTATCGGATCGGACCACAATCGACAACATAAAATATGATAACCATTAATGGAATTATTAAGTTTAAAAGTACTTAAAGTTTTGGATCATGTATAAGATACCCAATAAATTATTCAAATTAAAATCATCAATCTAATGCTAATTACCCACATTATCACATGACATTAACTAAAATAATCATAGAAGTTAACATTAATTTGAATTTTAAATTATATAGAGCTCGTTATTCCTATAATAATACCTTTGATGCACGAATTCATCTTAAACATGCCGTATCCCGTATCGGATATGGGATTGATATGTCCTCAATACGCCTGATATAGGTTGGAAGTTGGATACGGCTAGATAAGGTTCGGTACAGCTAGGCAATATCCAAATCATATCCAGCCTCTTAAGCCTAGAAAATGGGTTAAAAAAAACCTTTGTAAAAGAATTAAATAATATATATTTTTTATTTAATCCAGCCCAAATGAAGTAAAAGGATTAATGCATTAGAAGCCGACATTCTGCCCTACGTTCTCTGACTTCTCTGTAATCTCTTCAGACTTTGGTTGCTTGGTGAGTGGTGACCTATTGGAGTTGCTGACCTGGTGGGTTGTTGGGTGCTGCATTGACCTACTTCCTGCTGACCTGCTGGTTGCTGCAACCTGCATGCGGTTGAGGTGCTAAAACATTGGAGCTGTTACGGTTGAGGTGCTGCGGTGGAGCAACTTGAAGACGTGCTTCAGTGGAGCTGCTCAGTAAGGTAAGTCAACACTTGGATGTATGGATGGTTCACAACTTCATATTGTCAATGATGGACTGCAATTGTACGTATAGTTCACAACTTCACATTATATGCTGCCTTGTGGAATCATATCATTATATGAATATAAATTGCCTTGTTGATTTTGTCATTATATCTGTGTTTATATATTCCTTGTTGATTTTATGAATTGGATTAGGAGTTGGCTTCAATTTTGCTAGTACAAATAACATTGCAGGTTACATTCCTCCTGGTTATAATAGGCAAGGCCATCAAAGTTAATGGAACTTTTATTACCCATTTGTGATCCAAAAATAGAGTTTTTGTGATGTGGTTATAAGTGAGGTCCTTACATCTCTTTGGCCCTCATGGTTATACTATATATATATTAATGTTGTTGGTATTTTAGTGCTTCAATGCTTTATTAGGGTTTGTTTTAGGACTCACTTGAATCCCTTTTACTTATTTGGGTTTAGAATAATTTTGTTTAGTAGACTATGCGTGTTTGATATGCTTTTGATTGTCATTAGGAATCTTGAGTAGATAAGAGATCTAGTTTCCTTACTGAACAAGGGATAAAATAAAGTAGTGTTTGATTTGTTACAAACTTAAGCTAGGGATTTTTCCAAAGCCAAATAGGAGTCTACATAACCCCTATATATAGGGAGAGCCATGTATTCTTGTAAAAATATTCAGAAAATTAAAAAAAAACACTTTGCTTTAATAATAACGTATCTTTTACGTTTTCTTACTTAGAACTCAATTCTAGGAGGAGATATTGAATATAAATGGTTAAATACTTAGTTCCAGGAGGTGTTATAAGGAATTTAACAAATCTTTGAGTTCGTTCCAGGAGGTGATTGGATTTATTGATATCAGTTAGTTAGTGTGTTGATTTCTTTTCAAATTGTGAACAAGAATTACACTTGTCGAGTAGTGATTTGGTGTTTTGCAATCATAAACGTGTTAAATACATTAAATTCACATCATTTTGTTCCATTACCGATTGCCATGCACATTCCTTCTAATAAGTGTTTAGCATTTTCTGTTATATATGCCACTCCATACATTTGACATGCCCTTTTTTTGGAACAAATTAAACATAACGATACTGCATCGATCTTTGTAGTAATTATTTCTAAGAACCGGGCCCATAATGCATTAGGTTCAATGAGAACCCTCAATTGGAGCTTCACTAGAAAGACTGCATTAGATTGCCTAAGCTTAGACCTATAACTCCTTAAGAGTTTGGCAACAATACTGTACTCTAAGAAACTATGTGAACTTTTCTTGTATCTTCAATGCCTCACTAGATGAACTTGGGAGTTTTCCTGTCTATCTCATCCAGTGGCGGACTCATGATTTTTTACCTGGTGAGTCACAATCGATAATCAAATATGTTCATAGAGTAGAAAATACAACAAAATGTTCAAATAATACTATTAAATAATTAAAATATTATATATATATATATATATATATATATATTAAAAATACTTAAAATTAATTTTGGGCCCTGGTGAGTCACGTGACTCACCATGCACAAAGGCAGGTCCGCCACTAATCTTATCACATAATCCTCTCGGTATTTTAGCAGTTTGTATAGAGTACTTTGCCATTGAGTTAAATGATGATTTTGCCAAGGTAATCTTACCCGCTAAAGACAAATATTTGGTCTTCCATCCTGCGAGTCTTCTATCAATCTTCTCGCAAATATGGATAAATGTCTCTTTTATGACTCGGCTTATAAGCATAGGCATCCCTAAATACACGCCCAAGTCCTCCTTTCTTTCAATTGTAAGGTTGCACCAATATCCCTCTTATCATGTTCTAAGATGTTCTTAGAATAATACACTCTTGATTTGGATAGACTTATCTTATGACTTGATGCTTTACAATATTGGTTGAGATCGGTACTTGTTTGATAGAGCGTTTGCAAATAAGATAATGTCATTTATGGAGAATAGGTTTGAGAGCAATAGGCCATCTCTAATGGCTCTTATATATCGATTTCCATTTGTTAAAAGTAATAGCCTCCATAATAATATGATATAGCCTGTTAATACACATTACAAATAAGTATGGCGACAATGGATTACGTACCTTGGCTAACCCCTCTATTGGGTTCAAAGCTTTTTGTACGTTCACCATTCCTCAAAACTTGCTTTAACCATGAAAATACATTCCATGATGATATTTATTAGATGTATCAGGAAATTAATTTGAAGCACCATATCACATATGAAGGACCATTTTAGATGATTGTATGTCTTCTCAAAGTCGATTTTAATTGCCATGAAACCTTTCTTTCCTTACTTCGTTGCCAATTGTTAATAGCGTAAAAAGACATGTTAATAGTATAAGATTAAATACAAAGTAACAATGTAACTACAACTTCAAAACTGGAGACAGTTCACCGACAAGTTAACGAAAGGTGCGAAATAGGAATAAACTTAAAGATCAGTTTAGTTAAGCTAAACCGATATTTTATATATTATATAATGAATTTACTTTACACTATATATCATATATATTTTGGAATTTGTTAGTTACAGCACATAACTACTCAAACTGCCCCATTAAATTACTATTTTACCCTTTTATTAACCCTAACCCCAACTCCCTCACTCACTCTTTCTAATATAAAAAAATTCAATAAGTAATAACAATAACTAGAAATATAAAAATATTAACTATTATTTATAACTATTAGTTATTAAGAATTTAACAAATAAAAGAAATGAAACCTTTTATAAGACAATTAGCTTCGCCGCCATAAATAAAAAACAAGTACATGTGAACTGGATGTCAATGACTCATCGACCATTCCAACTTGAGATGGTGGAAGGAAAGGCGGCAGTACAGTGGTGGCATGCGGTGGCGGGGTGTGGTGGTGGGGAGTGTTGTGGAGGATGGAGGGTGTTGGAGGTGATTGCAACGGTGACGGGTGTTGGTCCGTGAAAAATCAATAGGAGATAGAATATGATCAATATACTCTAGAATGGGGGTGAATAGAGTATGGTCAATTTTCGCAATTAGGCTTTCAAAGCTTTGAAGCGATTCTCAAATGCAGAAAAATAATAAAACTGATTTCAAGGGCTTTGAAACAAGTTTCAAGATTTTGACTTGAATAGGCTATTGAAACAAGTGCGAATTAAGTAAAGCAAATTAAGTACGAAAGTGCAAATGTAAAGGGGACGAATATTTGTTACGAAGTTCGGCAATGTGCCTACGTCTCCGCCTAGGGTTTCCTACCCTTAGGATTTAACAAATTTTATTTCTTCCCTTAGAGATCTAAAGCCACTTCGAAGATCTTTACCCTATCTTCTTTACCATATTTTTCCCTAGCTATACTTTAGCGTCTCAATTCCTAGAAATAAAAATCACCTTACTTTTATGAACCTTTGAGTATTATAATTTCTACTCAAAGTATATCTCTCTTTTCTTTTGATCTTTCTTTTTCACTTTCAAGATATACTTGATATTCTTTTTCTCTCAATTCTAAATTACAATGAAAAGAGTAAGTGCTACAGAGAAAAATGAGCTTGAATTGCTGTAGTTTTTGTTGTATCACGTTGAAGGCTTGTGTGTCTTCAATGCTTCAACTAACTCTATTTATAGGACCAATTGCAACGGATAGTCTTCAAACAGAATCTTCAAGGAGTCGTTGCTTTTAAGTCGGAGCTTAAGCTTTTGACTGACTGCTTCAAAGTCATTCCATGATTTTAGGGCAGTTATGAAGGTTGTTTCAAAGGGCTGACTGATATTCTTGAAGACAACTTAACCGTTTTGAAATTCAACAGATACGACTTACAGTTTTGAATTGCCGTTGAGATGTTCTTGCTGTTTGAATAAGTCTTCCACATTTTTAGCACGTTCAACAGTAAACAATAGTCATCTCATGCAGCTTTGACAAATTTATTCAACCCCACGATTTTAGGAGGACCAAATGATTCAAACTCATCTTATTAGAAGTTTGAATTAGATCAAATACTTTCAAAGTCCATAGATCAAATACTTTCAAAGTCCATGGCATAACCAACTCCACAAATTAATGGAAAACTTCAGCCTTATCAACAAGTTGTATGAGTCTACGAAAGCTTTGAATATAACTGAAAACACAAACCAAGTAATACAAGTAATACAACAAGTAATAATCGATTGTTCCATGCATTTGTAGCATAGAAATTACTTTGACTTCCATCCCCTACAACATAGTACATGTTAGAGCATATTATCATCAAGGTATAGTTTTCAGTCCGATAGTGGGAAGGTGATGGACAATGGGAGAGGATGGAAATGTGAGAAGGGTGAATAAATGTGAATTAGTAGAGAAAAGAAGGGGTAAATTGATAAATTTATAGAGCAATTCCAGTAATTTTCAGATAGTAAATAAGAATCCGCTTTATTTTACAAGGAAGCGTGTAGTATATATCAGAATCAGGCACCGAGAGCTTATGTCTTTGTCTTTTCAGCTTGTAGACAAATTTACAAACTGCGGGAGATTTAAGAAAACCCCGAGATTTCTACAAAGTGTATTATAATACTAATAACCTTATAATTTTATACTTTACCAAGATTCGTACTCACATAATCCAGAGCCTCTGAAAACATTGACGTACAATCCAGACTTATTTTCATTACATTACACACGTGGGTCCCCTTCTATCACCGACTTTACCTCACCTCACCTCACCTCACCTCATTTCCTGCTCTATCTTTCCCTCCAATCTCCCCATTCTCATCCTTAAGTAATCAAACTCCTTACTCTCTTACTCTTAACTCTCTCTGAGTCGACTCGCCCGATATTTCGTACACGAGCTAGTTTTACTATGAAGCCAGCAATCAATACACAGCATATGTACACCAGAAAGTTGTTACTCCCATTAGAAGAATTAGATGATGACCCGACTGCTGTAGCTTCCTCGTCAAAACACACTTTCTCTCATTCGCCTTCCAAAAAGCAAGAAGGCGGAACTCCGGCAAACTATTACAGTAACGTGAAGATCAATCCTCCGTTTGATTCTGCAATGGCGCTGACGGTTTTGGTCCTATTGACGGCTCTGTTTTTCATGGGGTTCTTCTCAATCTACATTCGCCGATTCGCTGATGAATCCAATGTTGACCCGACGCGCCGACGCCGAAGCTCCACTGCCAACCCGGAGAGTGCTACGTCTAGTACGACGTCGTATCTGTCGAGGTTGAGGGAGTCGGCGAAGGGGGTGGATCCGAAGGTGGTGAAGTCACTGCCAGTGTACGCTTTCTTTCCTGGGGGTGCGAAGCAGGGAATGATGATTGATGACGTGGAGTGTGCCATTTGCTTGAGTGAGTTCGAGGAGGAGGAGTGGATGAAGGAGATCCCATACTGTGGTCACGTGTTCCATGTTGAGTGTATTGACACGTGGCTATCAAGTCACGTGACGTGTCCTCTGTGTAGGACGTCCAAGCTGTTGGCGGAGAAAGCGGTGGTGGAGGTGGAGGATGGAGAAGAAAGAGGATTGGGTGGTGGTGAGGTGGAGGTAGATGTGGTGAGTATTGTAGGTAGGGTTGGGGTAGTGAGGTTGGTGGAGGAAGATGGTGCGTGGAATGAAGAGGAACGAGAAGTGGGGCCTACAAATGAAAGGAGAAGTAGTTCTGTATGGTTTGCTGACAGAGTGAGATTGCATCGGTCGTTGAGTTTTTGATTCTAAGTCTGTGTTTGTTTTATTTTTATTTATAAAATTAAAGTTTAAACTTTATTTATAAATTTTCATTATATTATAAAAAAATTATATTTAAATAGAATATTGTTGAATACAAATTAATGTAAATTTTAAAAATATTATTTTATAACTTTTTACAAATTTAGGTCATAAATAGTATTTAAAAACAAAGAAATGTGGAGAGTATGTCGGTTAAATTGAATTAAATTTCCTTTTGTAAAAAAAAAAAAACATAAAGCTAGAAGGCATAAAAATCCTCTATATTGTTAAAACTTGGAAGGCATGCAAATGTGTGTACATAGAATTTGAGGTGAGGTTGGTTTCAAGGCATGTGAATGTGTGTTTATAGGATTTGAGGTGGACGAATGAGTTTTTTAAAGAGAAGAAAAAAGAAACCTAAGTTAAATGTTAGGTTCTCTTCACATTAAAATCAATTGCAATTAGTAAACTTTAATTTATTATCCTTAGTTTAGTAAAAGTAGATTCAATTTAACTTATGTTTTAATCAATAAAATGCAATTTTCAATCATAACTTGGTCATGAATTTTATTGATAGTAATTGTTGATGAGTGATTTTTTATCACTAGATAAAATAGCAAGGGCTGATGCACTACGATCACGAGTCATACTCAAGGAATCTAATATTAGGTCAATTTAGTTTAATTCAAATAAATTACACTAAGAAAGAGTTGTTTGATGGACTTAATTAGTAACTATGATTGCAAAATCAACAAGGTAAAATCAACGATAAAAAAGACTCAGGACATTAATACACCCCCACTAACATACATTAATTATCATCAATAAAGATCAAATCAAATATTCCTTCAATTATCCTAATCTCAACTTTCGCTTCTTAATTAACCTATTTGTATTAGACGTACGCCTTTTATCTCAACTTTCACTTCTTGCTTAATTGACAAGTATCATTAAGACTAAGTAATTAATTAATCTCAACTGTCCCTTCTTGACTAATTAAAACTAATAAATTTAACGTAATGATTAATTTTAACAACCTAATAGACCACCCTTAATTTGACATTGGGCGATGTTAGAATCCATTTAATACATGCTAGAGTTTATATATTAACATCCTAGAAAAAAGACTCATAATTCAAGCCATAAGAGCAATAATAATATTAGACATGAACATGAGAATCATCAAACTAAAAGAAACTTGAGTTAAATAACAAATAAACATGAACAAGTAAACAAAAACATAATCAACTAAAAGTAATTAGAGAAAACTTACTTGAAATCGGAATTGATGATTAAACTAATTGTAAATATGTAGTCTTGAATAACAAGTTAATATCTGAGAGAAAAGCTCTCTACAAAACCATGAGCAAAACTTAGGAAAAACTTCTAGCTAGAAAAGAAACTTGCTTAAGCCTAAAAACTAGAAAATTATCCTCTTACTAACTGGAAACTAATTTTTGAGAAAAATAAAAATAAAAGCAAAATAAAGGAAAAGAAAATCTTTTATTCTCTTCAATTTTCCGTGAAAACCTTCCTTCTTTTGCTTCCTTGACTTTTGCCATGATTTCCACTTGCTTACTATTTTTTTTTTTCTTTTCTTTGATAAATTTTGGGCTAAATTCCTTCTTTATCTTTTCTTGGCCCAATTTTCATCGACACACCAATGCTTCACCATACTAAATCCAAAAAATCATATATGTCCACCAAATGTCATAAAAATTGGCAATAATTAAAGTGATTAAAGCTAAATTAGAATAATAAATTTCTAGCATAATATTGTGGCCAAATAAGTTCAAAATTACCCAAAACTCATCTAAAAGAAGATTAAAACAACACCAAAAGTACAAATAAATACACTTATCAATTGTTATAGGTGATAATAATTGTTTTCAATAACAATATAAAAATAAGTGCTATTTTAAAATATCATTACACAACATGAACATTTGCTAGAAAATATCACCACTTCACAATGTAAAAAATTTACCTATATCCTAGAGAGTATAAATTTTGACAAAGTTTCTAAATTTACAAATGAATTATAGTTGCTCCTTATACTTTGGTATTATAATATAAGTAAACAAATAATATCTTGGAAGTGGGGCAAGTTAATATCATACATTATTTCCTTATATTGTCCATTAAAGTAAGACGTATGTGGAGCATAATAAATCAAAGTCGTTGAGCTTTGATGCACTAGCATGAGCTTTAGTATCAACAAAGCTAG
Organism: Dysphania ambrosioides; assembly: GCA_026401315.1. Classification (NCBI taxonomy): domain Eukaryota; kingdom Viridiplantae; phylum Streptophyta; class Magnoliopsida; order Caryophyllales; family Amaranthaceae; genus Dysphania; species Dysphania ambrosioides. Next base: position 12,826,371 of record CM048672.1, read on the forward strand.
ATATTTGATTGACAATATATTTTTAGTTTTTAGTTATTTACAAAAGATCAATATATATCAACTTTAACATTATAAAGGTAGAATATTATAGCTATAAATTATTTTCAAAAATTATATGTTGCGTAAAATATATGCAATAACAAAACAACAATAATAACAATAGCAATAGTAACGAGGATATATTTGAAAGTATTATTTTTGTATAGGGAATTTCATAAAATCGAACCAAGTTGGCCTCCATGTGGGAAAGGTCCGTTACAAATATATATTGCGAATCGCCTCAAGTAAATAGATAAGAAATCAGATGTGCTACCGTATTTTCAAAACCTCTGTACATGAGAAACAACAAAATGATCAAAACATTACTTATATTCTCTAATTTAAGCAAAGAAAATAAATAATTCATTCTTCTCTACAAAGTTCAAGGCATTTACAACATCTCCTTCCACAATGACCCTTCATAAATCGAATCTAGTTGCTATTCGAACCCCAAAGCACGAAGCTGATGCTTCCGCAATTGGTTCGTCCCATGAGGAGTCTTCTCTCCAGCACAATTTGATCAGAATCATTCCTAACTATTACCCCTAAAATGCAATAACTCCTAGCCACAACGTGAACGTCCACATTCCCTTCACCCCCCTAGACTTGGTATTTTCCACTCCACTACATTGTGCCAAGGAAAAGTATGCTTATGACCATGCACCTGCAGAGCATAGCTCATGTAATTTGCTACTAGCTTAACAAAACCCGGTGCAAATTATGTTGGGTCAATGATAACATTTTCAAATAGTCTCTTGTTCCTATAAACCCAACTAGCCCAAGCCAGTGCACCAATACGAATCAGTGCATCTCCCTTTGCAGTCTTCCATTAGCCACATCCACATTATCCCTATACGTCCCAAGAAAATTTGCTTGCAACTCTTGCCAAACCGAGCTATAACTCCCAATATGTTGATTATCTAGGCACTCAAATATAGCATGTATAGTACTCTTTTGATCCTAGATGCATCTCACAGACACTCCATCCGCAACAATCTTTCTATGAACTAGGTTGACATGAGTAGCTAAGCTGCTCATGCAAATTCTCCATAGAAAGTGTTGTAACTTGGGAGGTACCTTCATACCCCAGATTGCCTTCCATAACTTATCAAATTCATTTGCAGCCCCCTCCCTTCCCATCATCCCTTGAAAATAGTAAGACTTGACTGTAAAATAACCCTTCGTGTTCCATACCCAATACAATGTATCACACCTCTCTTTTCGTTGAAAGTGGTATGTTACAGATCATATTGGCTTCTTCACTGGTAAACATGTGTCTAATCATGACTAAGTGCACGAATCAACAAGATCAACCACCTTGAGATTGGGGTCGTAATGGCTAGGTCATTGCACATAGCTTGCATTTGCCAAGGTAGGCCGCCACGGATCATACCATACTCTAATCTATACAATATTTCCTACCCTCGAAGTTTAGCTAGGATTAAATCCCCAATATGCACCTAAGACTCCACACTTCTGGTAGTACTATACCTTTAGAATAGCTGCCACTAAAGAATTCGAATTATGATGAAGGCGCCAAATTTTCTTTTCTAATAGAGCTCCTTAGATCTCAAAATCTATTGTTCCACCTTATGATGAGTTTTGGCGATGACAATGCAAATACATTTGATGTTGTTTGTCTAAATTGAGTAGGCTAAGGAAGCAAGTTCTAGAGTAAGAACAAGGGAGTTTCTAAAAGCTATTATACTAATTCAAAGAAGACATCAAGCTGAGCCGAGCCAAGCCCGAGCTCAAATAATTCAGGCTCGAGGGCTCAACGAGCCTAAATGAGCTATGCTCGTACCTAGGCCTACTTAGGATCCATGTTAGTGGCTAAGATCTTAGCTGATTCGATAAGCAAAAAGTCTAAAATTAATGATTCAAAAATATTTTGATTAAATATTTTAAATGGTGTTTACGTATAAAATAGTTTTCCTAATTTATCTCTAGCTAAGCTAATGGAGGTTGGACTCTTTCTATGTAAATATGTTTTACTGATTTATCTCCAACTAAATTAGTGAAGGTTGGACTCTTTCCATGAAAAATTATTTTCCTAATTTAACTCCAACTACATTATTGGAGGGACTTTCAAATGGTTTCACATAAATAAACTACCTTCCTTATTTATCTCTATGCTAACTTAGTGGAGGTTAGACTCCTCATGCTGACTTTTTTCAATTCTCATCAAACTCTATCCATGAAAGTTATGTTCCCCACTACAACAAGACTCTTGCTAGAGGATTATCTTTTCTTAATTCAAGGAAGAGTGTAAATGTATGGAAGTTTGTTTACTGCCTATAAATTAAGCAATTTGCTCTCTCATTCTACACAACTGAATCACATACAAAAGATATTCTCAAAAAAACTTCTTTTTGACAATTAAACAAAAGGCTTAAAACACTTGTTCCTTTTGCTAAAGTTCTAAAGTCATGAAATTCTTTCTAGTTGTAATCTTTGATTTTAATACTAACTTGTAGTAAGGTGACAAGGTTGATAGATCTTGTAAAAGACTAGGAGTCAAGTTTAGAGAGAGAGGAGAAGAGAAAGAGAAGAGAATAAGAGAAATTTAAGAAAGAAACTCAAGTTTTGAGTGGAATGTGAGTTCAGGGATGCTAATAGATTGTAATCGAGGATTTCCTTATTAGTGAAAAGAGTTGAAAAATCTCGAGTGGAAATGAACTTTGGTAAGAAAAATTGAAGGTCCAAACGTGATTCGGGCTATCACAAATCTATAAGCATGGAACACTTCTTCACATAATGTCCTTTATAGGATACTAAAAAGGAAAAAGGAAGGAGAGAAATAGACCAAGGAGAAATTCTATAGGAACTCACTAAATTTGATGTTTGGAAAGCCATGAAAGCCACATGGGGTGATTTAGAATCTGAGGAAGAAGAGGATAAAGTAAAGAAGAGTATGCTAAAATCTTCTTAATGGCGATCCGTGATAAAGCCAACATTTTTAATATTGAAGAGCTAGTAATCATCGATTCTTTTCGAATCTTATCTAAGGAAAACTTGTGTATCTGTTAAAAGAAGCTAGAGAGGTTAACAAGGTTTTAGGTCTTGAATAGTCTCAAAGTGAAAAAGTTATAAATTTATGTCAGCATCATGTGACTTACTTATAAGGTTGGATATGAGTTGAACTAGCTTGTGAGCTACTCGGGATCAGATCGCCTAAAGCTTGGCTCGAGCTCGGAATAAGGCAAGCTCGAGCCGAGCTAAGCTAAGCTCAAGCTTTACAAAAATAAGCCCGATCTCGAGCTCAAACAATTCAGGCTCGAGGGCTCAATGAGCCTAAACAATCCGAGCTTAATTAAGGGTGTAGTTGAAACCAATCTTTAAATAGAATCGAGCTTAATTACTCGAATAAGCCTTTGGCAAATCCAAGCTAAGTGACGAGTTTATGCCGAGCCGAGCCGATCCATGAGCTTTTATCGAGTTGAGCTCAAGCTAAAATTTTTAAACTCGGTGAGTCACAAGCTCAAGCCTAAGCCCGAGCTTTATGAGTCTTAGGCGAGCCAAGCCACGAGCTTCTCAAACTCGGGCTTTACTCGGCTCATTTCCAGCCCTACTTACTTAAGTAATACTAAAGCCAATGTTTAAAGTTGTTTCTTTGAGTTAATGGATAGGAAGGTGTCCTTAAAAGAAACCTGTGATAGTTAGAAAAATGAAAATGTCTTGCTTAAATTTGAGTTGAAACAATATAAACTACTTCACATTAATCTCACAAATAGTTCAATTGAAGTTCCTATGGGTAGTTTCAATGAGGAGTTTGAAATGTTAAAAACTAATTTAGAAACTGCTAAGAAGTTAATGGAGACCATAAAAAAGGAATTGGAATTATTGAAAAGTGATAAAAACATGAAATAGCTAGGGTTCCAAAGTGGATTGTAATCCTTAATAAAATAGGATCGTGGAGAGGTAAAATAGGACTTTAGAGGATTATGTCTAGAACAATGATGATTACACTTAGTTTTCCTAGGAACTTGAGTGCCAAAGCCATCAACATTGCTTATTACATTATTTACTATGTCATGATTAAACCTTTGGTGAAAAAGACACCCTATGAGCTCCTTAAAGGAAGAAGGCCAAACATTGCATACTTTTGAGCTTTCAATTGTATTTTAGTTGTAAATATTTTGTAAATAACATTGATAAAAGAAACTTAGGAAAGTTTGATGCTAGAAGTGATGAGGTTTTGTTTCTTGATTATGCAACCAAAAGCAAAGCCTATATAGTTTATAGTAAAAAAAAATAGTGTGTGTTATTATTATTTTAAATGAAACCAAAACACTAAAACTTGAACTAGAATAGGAAGACTTTGAGATAGAGTTAGTGTGTTCCATTGATCTAGATGAAGAAGCTTTACCTAGTAAAAAGAATTCAACAAATGATGGAGAAAAAGTTCCAAAAGAGCAAGGAAATGACAAAGTTCTAAAAGCAAATGATAAATTAGGAACCCAGTAACTAGAAGTTCCTGTTGCTGAAGCAAGTTCCCATGATGAAGGTTTGGGACTAGTTCCAATTGCATGTTTTCATCCCAAACCTTGGAAACATTAGAAATATCATCTTAGATGAGGTTTATGTGCCTTCCATGCATTCCTATCCATATTGGAAACCATCCATCACTTTGAAGCATTCAAAGATGCTAATTGGATTGTAGCCATGTAGTAGGAACTCAATGAGTTCAAAAGAAACAAAGTGTGGCATCTTGAGCCCAAACCTAAGCATAAGTGTGGCATCATGAGTTCAAAAGAAACAAAGTGCTAATTAGATGAGGTTTTGTAAAGAATATTTAAAGTGTGGATGATGTATGCTCAAGTAAAGTTTATAGAACATCCTTTTTATTTGATAAAGAATACTTATCTAAATTGTTTGAAGTTCCTATCCATAGTATAGTGTTTACATAAAACACAAAGCCACTATTAGTATTGGAGATGTGGTGATTGTGAGACATGTAGGGTAAATAGTAAAGGTCCATATTTGAAAATTTATTAAATGTCAGTTTCTCCAAAGAGTCTTCCATGAAAAATTCATAGCTTAAAAGGAAGACTTATTCATTCTCAAATATAAAGGGGCAGTAAAAAATAAAAAGGAGAAGAATAGAAGGAAGAAAAAGAATATAGAGAAAAGAAAGGGGTGATAAATACAAAGTTTCAAAGTAACAAGCACTTTTATATTTATGAATGATAAGAGTAAGGGAATTGGATAATGAGGAAGGTGGATAAGTTCCAAACGGCTAGGAAAGTACAAGTGCCTAAGATATCTCAAAAGAATTTTTTTTATTTCTTCTAGGTTCTAAACACCTATTGCTAATGTTCCTCTGTTAACAAAACAAACCAGCTCCTACTATCCTTACCCTTTCGCTTTATGTTTGTGTTAAATCTTGATGATTGTTTAGAATATTTTCTATTTATTTTATATTTAGTTTACTCTATGGATAACCTCTATCTTTTATGCTTGAATTTAGAATGGTATTTATTTTGTTGTATGTGCATTTCAAATTGCCTTGTTTGGAACTTTATTATGTTTCTGGCATTGCACTCTAGCTAATCTTGTTCCTTAATGAGACTGAAGGTTTTAGAGTACTCAAGAGGGGGGGGGGGGGGGGGGGGGGGGGGGGGGGGGGGGGGGGAGGGGTTGAATTGAGTGTTAAGTAGCCTTGGCCTATTTTTCTTTCTTTTCGATCTATGAGAGGAACCAGTTGGGCTGGTTCTTGTAAGCAGCGGAATGTACGAAAGGCAATAAAGAAAACACAAGATTTAACAAGGTTCAGCCAACTATGGCTTACGTCCTCCTACCATATGCTCCTTTATTAATCTACTCTGAAGAACACAGATGCTCTACTGTTTCCCTACTCCGGGAACCAGTATACCCCACACTCTACTTCGAATGTGCGCTCGACTTACACTAGTAAGCCCCTTGTGTTTGAACTCACAAACACTCACCCAGTCTTTCAACCCCCCTGTTGAAGGCTTTGACAAAATCAAATGTTCTCTTTTAATCTCACTTCTAAAAGCTAATTAAGAGAAAATTTTTAAGCTCTAATAGTGCTCTTGTATATGACTCGATGAATAGGCTTTTGTGCTTAAGTGTATATGGCTCTCAAATATACTCCTTTTTAATTCCAGAGAGACTTATGAGAATATGAGAGATTAGATGGGTTTATATACTTGGATACAAAAACCCTAGTTTCCTTAAATCACGTAAACTTGATGAGCAAGTAATAGCATGATTTTAGGAAAGTATTTATCTTATATGATTTAATCATAAAGATAGAATCAAATAAGATAGATACTCCTAGTTTTTAGGTAACCATAATATTATCATCTAATATCCAGCTGCTTAGGATATTTTTAGAATAATTCTTTAAAAAAGAATTTTGACGAAATCTTTTATTTTTCTCAAAACATGCAGCTTGGATATTCTGTACAGTGAACCTGGTTCCTCAACCTGGTTCATGGAAAATCTTCATATGGGTTCGATCAAAATTTGTTTTTCTAGAGTACCAAAAGCAAGCATGATGGGGGGGGGGGGGGGGGGGGGGGGGGGGGGGGGAGGGGTTGAATTGAGTGTTAAGTAGCCTTGGCCTATTTTTCTTTCTTTTCGATCTATGAGAGGAACCAGTTGGGCTGGTTCTTGTAAGCAGTGGAATGTACGAAAGGCAATAAAGAAAACACAAGATTTAACGAGGTTCAGCCAACTATGGCTTACGTCCTCCTACCATATGCTCCTTTATTAATCTACTCTGAAGAACACAGATGCTCTACTGTTTCCCTACTCCGGGAACCAGTATACCCCACACTCTACTTCGAATGTGCGCTCGACTTACACTAGTAAGCCCCTTGTGTTTGAACTCACAAACACTCACCCAGCCTTTCAACCCCCCTGTTGAAGGCTTTGACAAAATCAAATGTTCTCTTTTAATCTCACTTCTAAAAGCTAATTAAGAGAAAATTTTTAAGCTCTAATAGTGCTCTTGTATATGACTCGATGAATAGGCTTTTGTGCTTAAGTGTATATGGCTCTCAAATATACTCCTTTTTAATTCCAGAGAGACTTATGAGAATATGAGAGACTAGATGGGTTTATATACTTGGATACAAAAACCCTAGTTTCCTTAAATCACGTAAACTTGATAAGCAAGTAATAGCATGATTTTAGGAAAGTATTTATCTTATATGATTTAATCATAAAGATAGAATCAAATAAGATAGATACTCCTAGTTTTTAGGTAACCATAATATTATCATCTAATCTCCAGCTGCTTAGGATATTTTTAGAATAATTCTTTAAAAAAGAATTTTTACGAAATCTTTTATTTTTCTCAAAACATGCAGCTTGGATATTCCGTACAGTGAACCTGGTTCCTCAACCTGGTTCATGGAAAATCTTCATATGGGTTCGATCAAAATTTGTTTTTCTGGAGTACCAAAAGCAAGCATGACATCATTATGAACATAAAGACCTAAGGTATGGAACCCTAAAAAGAGGCTGGCCCAACTTAAATGGGATATGATAGCTTCTTTATGGTCTAACATTCTTACCAATACATTATCTTCATTCTGTTTTGGGTTGTAATCTCTAATGAAAAATATAGCTCCATGAGCAAAAGCTCATATCATAATGAATCCTGCGGTGTATTGGTGATGTGTATATAACGCAGCTTGAGTAGTAAAGTCTTATGCTATGAACGCATAAGTAGGTAAAGAGTACATGTGTTGGGCTACCAAGGAAGTTGTAACCCCTAAAGAGGCTAGAGCAAGTCCTAATTGAAAATGAATCAAATTGTTGATTGTGTCATAAAGACCCTTATGCCCGCGTCCCAATCGTCCCCCTGGAGGAACATGTGTTTCTAAAAGATCTTTAATACTGTGCCCAATCCCAAAGTTCGTTCTATACATATGACCGACAACAAGAGAAATGAATGCAATAGCTAAATGATGATGAGCAATATCAGTTAGCCATAAACTTTGCGTTTGTGGATGAAATCCCCCGAGAAGGGTTAGAATTGCAGTTCCCGCTCCTTGGGAGGTACCAAATAAATGACTGCTTGAATCAGGATTTTGAGCATAAAGATTCCACTGACCTGTAAAAAGGGGACCTAATCCTTGAGGATGTGGTAATACGTCGAAGAAATTATTCCATCGAATGTACTCTCCCCTGGCTCCGGGAATAGCAACATGAACCAAATGTCCTGTCTAAGCTAAGGAACTTACTCCGAAGAAACCTGACAAGTGATGATTGAGGCGGGATTTGGCATTTTTGAACCACGAAATGCTCGGTTTCCATTTTGGTTGTAGGTGTAACCAACCCGCTAGTAAAGATAGAACAGAAAGAAATAATAGAAAAAGAGCTCCAGTATAAAGATCCTCATTAGTGCGTAAACCTATTATATACCACCACTGATAAACACCAAAATGAGCGATATTCACTAGGCCAACAGCACCCCCCCGAGTAAAAGCTTCCACAGCCGGTTGACCAAAATGAGGATCCCAAATTGCATGAGCAATAGGTCTTACGTGTAAAGGGTCCTGTACCCATGACTCAAAATTTCCTTGCCAAGCTATATGAAACAGATTTCCGGAAGTCCACAGAAAAATGATTGCTAATTGCCCAAAGTGAGAAGCAAAAATATTCTGATAAAGACGTTCTTCAGTAATATCATCATGACTCTCAAAGTCATGTGCGGTAGCAATACCAAACCAAATACGATGAGTAGTGGGGTCCTGAGCTAAGCCTTGGCTAAACCTTGGAAATCTTAATGCCATAATGCCTTTCAAATCCTCCTATCCATTATCTTAGTGCAATAATTCTTGCTAAGAAGAACGCCCATGTTGTGGCAATTCCACCCAAAAGGTAATGAGTTACTCCTACTGCACGTCCTTGTACAATGCTCAAGGCTCTAGGCTGAGTAGCAGGAGCAACTTTTAATTCATTATGAGCCCAAACGATGGATTCAATAAGTTCTTGCCAATAACCACACCCGCTAAATAAAAACATTAAACTAAAAGCCCATACAAAATGAGCACCGAGGAAAAAAAGACCATATGCAGATAATGAAGAACCGTAAGACTGAATTACCTGGGATGCCTGCTCCCATAAGAAATCACGGAGCCACCCATTAATAGTAATAGAACTTTGCACAAAGTTTCCTCCCGTGATATGAGTTACCACTCCTTGATCACTTATACTACCCCAAACATCTGACTGCATTTTCCAACTGAAATGGAATATTACTACCGAAATTACGTTGTACATCCAAAATAGCCCTAAGAATACATGATCCCACGCGGATACTTGGCATGTTCCCCCCCTTCCAGGTCCATCGCAAGGAAAGCGAAACCCAAGATTTGTTTTATCCGGTATCAAACGAGAGCTACGAGCAAATAGAACGCCTTTTAGCAGTATTAGTACCATCACATGAATTGTAAAGGCATGAATGTGGTGGACCAAAAAATCTGCGGTCCCTAATGGAATGGGTAACAAAGCGACTTTGCCACCCACTGCTACTAAATCACTCCCTCCCCAAGTCAAACTGGTACTTGTTGTTGCACCCGGAGCCGTTGCACTAGGCGCTAAAGCATGGGTGTTTTGTATCCATTGAGTGAAGACAGGTTGTAGTTGTATAGCGGTATCTGAAAACATATCTTGAGGACGCCCTAAAGCACTCATGGTATCATTATGAATTTACAAACCAAAACTGTAAAATCCTAGAAATATACATGCCCAGTTGAGATGTGATATGATTGCATGACGATGTCTAAGAACACAATCTAATAGGTCGTTGTATCGAGTAGTTGGATCATAGTCTCTTACCATAAAAATGGCCACATGCATAGCAGCACCAACTATGAGAAATCCACCAATCCACATGTGATGTGTAAACAATAAAAGTTGGGTACCATAATTAGTAGCTAGATATGGATAAAGGGGCATCGCATGTTATGAATTATGTTCCGGCTTTGTACCAGAATTCATAATATGACTCGATACACTTATAAGCACTTATTTTACCCAAACATGCAAGTCATACTACGGAGCACATTACATGATTTAAGAATTAAAGTACAAATCTTCTTTTCTTCATGTAATCTTTAAGACTTGAATCTTCCTTGAATACTTCTTTCATGTCTTCGAAAGGCCTCCATGATCCAAGTCTTGGAATCAACTTAACTACTGCACATGTAACATGGTTAATGTACAATAAAGAGTATGTGACTGCTTTTTAGCATAGCAGTCCAGGAAACAGTTCCTACTGGTTTCCCACTAGTACATGGATCAATTTACATCCAACCATTTCCTACATATAGATAATTTAGTTAAATGAATAACATGAATAAGTAATAACTTGTCTAGGAAAAATAGTGTTCAATTCCAACTGGTTTCCAGCCAACTATTCGCAATGCTTATTGTAACCTGTTTCCTGTAATCGTTTGTCATCACTCAAAACCTAAGGGATTCAACAGAGACATTGTGAAAGTTTTGTTGTCTATGCATTGTCTTTTTTGTTGATGCCAAAAGGTGAAAAGATAGTGCAAACATTCAAAGAAATAAAGTGCCTATAAGTTTCGAAACCTCGCTTGGAGTACTTATCCTTAACAAGGTAGTTTTGTCCAGACAATTTTTTTACTTTAAGTTATTTACTTTTAGATGTTATTAAGTTTCATGTCTTTAAATCTTTCTTCTATTTTTGTTTTTTATTCTTGCTTTTGACTTATATTTCTTGGTAAAAGTTTACAAGTTTGTTTTCACCAAAAAAGGGGAATATTGTTTTTTAACCTTGTGATGATTTTTGATGATGATAATGCAAACACATTTGATGTTATTTGTCTAAGTATTATGTAGGCAAAGGAAACAAGTTAAGGAGAGCAAGGGAGTTTCTAGAGCTATTATACTTAGTCATAGAAGACAACACGCTTTACAAAAGTTATAAAGTCAAGCAAAGAGAGAAAAATCAGTCATCGAACTTACGCACTAGTTTAATAGGTTGAGTGTTTGAGTTTCAGAGTTGGAATTCAAGATGGAGTATCAGAAAAGACGCTCCAAGAAGTGGAGACCATAAAGACTAAGTAGCACTATATTTAGGATTCATGTAACTGGCTAAAATCTTAGATGATTAGAACAAGCAAGAAATCTAAAAATGAGTCAAAATTCCCTTTTTATTTTATATGGTTTTTGTTTGAATTAGGAAAATATATTGATTAAATATTTTAAATGGTTTTTACGTGTAAAATAGTTTTCCTAATTTATCTCCAACTACGTTAATGGAGGTTGGACTCTTTCTATGCAAAGTCAGTTTACTGGTTTATCTCTAACTAAGTTAGTGAAGGTTAGACTCTTTCCATGAAATACAATTTTCCTAAATTAACTCCAACTACGTTAGTAGAGAGGTTAACTTTCAAATGGTTTCACATAAATAAACTACCTTCCTGAACTATCTCTAAGCTAACTTAGTGGATGTTGGGCTCCTCATGTTGATTGTTTTTCAACTCCCATCAAACTCTGTCTATGCAACTCATGTTCCCCACTACAACAAGACTCTTGCTACAAGATTATCTTTCCTTAATTTAAGGAAGTTGGTGAATGCATGAAAGTTTTTTTTACTGCCTATAAATTAAGAATTTTTCTATCTTATTAAACATAACTGACTCACATACAAAAGCTATTCTTGAAAAACTTCTTTTTGTTAGTTAAACGAAAGGCTTAAATATTTTCCCCTTCGCTTAAGTTCCAAAGTCAAAAAATTATTTCTAGTTGTAATCTTTGAGTTTAGTATTGATTTGGGCTAGAGTGACAAGTTTGAGGGATCTTGTAAAAGACTTAGAGTCAAATCTAGAGAAAAAGCAGAAGAGAACAAGAGAGAATTAAAGGAAGGAACTCGAGTTCTGAGTGGAACTTGAGTTCAGAAATGCTAATAGATTGTAATCGAGGATTGCCCTATTGGTGAAAAGAGTTAAGAAATCTTGAGTGGGTCGTGGTTTTTCCTTTTGAGTTGAGGGAAAAGGATTTTCACCCTAAAATCTCTTATATTCCTTTCTCCAAGTTCCTTTTCTATACAAGTTCCATTTAAGTTTCCAAAAATTTTTTAAATAACTTACACTTCCAATTCACCCCCCTATTGTAAGTATTCAACCCATACAACAATATCTCATATCTCCCCTTACTTTTAAATAGTGCAGTTTTTTCAAGACATCCAATGATATTTTCTTTGTTTTGTCATCAAGGAATGAAGCTCATCAATTATGTTGTCTATAATCCTAAAAACACTCATTAAATAGGTAGGAATATCTTAAGGCACCACTTTAATGAGAATTTCCTAGACTAAAGGGATTCCATAAAGAATTGAGATTTTAGGGTGCGGGAATTATCTATGATTAATCCATATTAAGGTTCATCGATACCCCTAGATTAAAGAACTACTCACACATATTAACTAAGGAAATTACGCATATTACAACAAAGAACATGATTAGATTACAAAAATGGGAAAAAGATATTAAAGGGAGAAAACTAGATCCTTGATATTAGGTGATTTATGATTCAAATTGTTATTACAATCGATAAATGATTCAATACCTATTATTTCCCAAAGGTCTAATGCATAAAAAGTCTAAATAATAACCTCAAAAGCTTCAAAAAATATTTACAATAAGAGGTATTTACAATGGGCTTAGATCAAACAAAGTCTGGAAAATCGGCCTTATAACATAGAGTCACAGACATATCTCAATTTACACACGTTCGTGTGTGATTTTAGGCTTTAGTTCTGATCTCTGATTGCTTCTAAGAAACAGAAATGTCTGAGATTACACACGTACGTGTATAATTTCCTACAGGCTTCTAATCTTTAGCATATCTTTAGACATAGACGTGCTTTAACCACATACGTCCATGTCTAATCCAACTTCAACTAATAGAATCTTGGCTATCAGCAGACATGGTCATGACCATTTCACACACGTTTGTATATAATTTTTCTTAAGTTCTTTAGAGACATGGACATGTCTAGTGACGCACATCCATGCCTAGCTCACTTGGGGAAGACTTGAGCTCTTCTTTGCCATGCTCTACTCCACGTGCCCACGTCTAGAAACCATGTGTCCATGTCAAAGTCGCTTCTCCACTCCATGAACTCAAACTTCCTTAGATTGAACTCTACAATCTTAAGTGATTACTTCGCAATGCTCTAGCTCTTGATTGGTCATCGATATTTCTCCAACATTCCCAAAATCACTCAAAATAATAAAAATACCCGTGAAAACATCAAATGTAATCAAAGGAGCTAGAATCAACTAAATCTACACTAAATAAACTTAATTTACATGCAAATGACCCTAAAACACCCCTAATTCACACACTCAAATGATACTTATCACCGGTCATTCATTTAGTTATATTAAAGTGTGTTTTAGTTGTTGACAATACACTATTAGTGAGCATTTCCATATTTCGTTCTATTCTTTTGACTTTGTTGAGTAAGTGGTATGCTTATTTCACGGAATTCCATGTCATTTACGCATAGCTGGTATTTTTAATCCTGAAGTTAAGGCTCAAGATTTGGAGAATATGTTAGAATTTTACTATAGTATTCTTGATATAATTTATGATGTTGATGCATATATAGATAGATGTAAAACTATTTTAGCTAGTCTATATGATTATTATGCAATTATTTATGCTCTGCAATAGAAAATATCATTTACCTATGGAAGTTTCGATACAAGATTTCATATCAGCACTTAATAGAATTGTTAAAAAAAAATCTAAAACAACAACTTCTCTTTTCTTATTCTTTTTTTTTCTTCTTCTATGACTATCATTAATGACTATCGTTTATATTAACTTAAAAAGACAAAAAAATTCAAATTATTAAGTGGTGGCATGATCGCGACCTATAATTTCTTGTTTTTGTGGGAATTGTAAAGGGTATCCTTACGATTCCTACCTAATTCATTGCTTCGAAGTCTGGTTTAGTGTAGGTAAATGAATGTTCAACGAGAAGATATCCCGCTTATCCCTTAAAAGTATTTAAATATGTGTTTGTAAAAAGGATTGGGATCAAGCTAAAATAAGGACTAAGGATTATGGGAGGACGAGAATGATGAAGACGATCCTTGGATGTTGATGGAGACGAGTGAATAATCGAAAGGCGGCTCAAGGACTACAGCTGGTTAGGCACCACTTTAGGTATGTAGAAGAATTATGTGGAATTTGATTCATTCAAGATACGTAGACAACATATTTTAGAAATTAAAATTTAATAAAAAAATTAAATTTGTATTTTCAAAATTAAGTTCAAACACCCTTTTTTTCCCCACCCACAAAATTAACAAAATTAAAAAAAAAGAAATTAAATATGATTACGTATTTATAAGAATGTATATAATGAATGATAAAGATATTGATAATATATAATGAATATACAAATATCAATACAAATATATGGAAAATGAATGTGATTATGTACATAAAAAAGTTTATAATGAATGTGATTAAGTGAATATAAACGTTAAATTATTTTTGTAACAATTGAGTTGTTTATTATTACATCTTCTAAATATATATATGTTTGTGAATAAGTTGCAAAATAAATTATCAAGTGGAGACCTAGCCCCAACCCAACCCTAGGCCCATTAAGCTCAGATCGTTGAACTAGCCCCATTAGAACCTAACCCTATATGGCACAGGCTGAGCTCCCCAAACCCAGCTCGTCACCGACTCGGCCCGCCTCCCCCACCGATCCAGTTTCAGTTTAGGCTAAGGTCAGGCCCATCTCTAGGACTAGCACCATAGCCTCCTCCAATTAGTACCACGCTTTTACCTTATGGAAACTAGTTTATAAACTTAATTCCTTATTTCCTAAGTTTTTTTATTTAATTAGAAACATTTTCAAAATTTCCAATTCTCTTATCTCAAAGTAAGCTTATCCAATGATTTAATTATAATAAAAAAAACCTTTGATATATAAACTTGATAAACAATATTTCAAGCTCCGTTACAATATACCTTGTTAGGGATTTGAAAGGCATATTCGAAGTGCTATCATGTCATAGGCAAGTTCCTTGATGTTGGGAATAAGACTGGTTAAGAGCAACTAAAGCTAGGATTAAGCTACAGGATTTACCCTCGGCTATCACAATGGAATCTTACCTTACCTACTTTCCTTGACTATTTCTAAACACAAACCTACTATAACTCTTTACTAAGATATAACTATCATTTTATAAATCTTGTTATATTTTGTTGCATTATTTAGAATTATGTTACAACATCCATAACAAACTTTAGTATAAATGTCAATATGTCAATAAGTTGTAATGATAATGTAAGAAATAATATACAACTTCTTCTACTTTTGTTGTTATCTCTTCGATTCTTCTCCTCTCTTCTCTATTTCTCTCTACTATTCTCTTCATCATCATTTCCAAACTCTACCAACTTAGTTACAATAGGACTTTAGTTCTTGTACCATTGTTATCAGAGAAAACACTTGTTGACAAATATTTGAACAAACCTAGCACCTCTCCCAAAAGCTGTGTTGCAAAGATTTTCAACAATGGAAGATCAAGTAAAAGAACTAGCAAAGAAAATTAAGGAGCATGCCAATAATATGCAGTTATTAATGCATATGGTGAAGGAAATTCAAGAAAGTATGGGTAGCCAAAACAACTTTAATTCACCATGGGATATGAATGGCATCAACCTAGTTTGTCCTCAGGGTATGATTCCTAAACTTCAATTTCTATATTTGATGAAACAAATGCTAGAAAGTGGATCAAAAAGTGTAGTAAATACTTTACTTTTTGTAAGATTATTGATTATTATAGAGTAAACATGGCATCCTTGTATATCAATGATAAGGATGAAAATTAGGTATCAAGCTATCTCATCGATTGTTACAAGAAATGTAGAATGGTATGATTTTATCATAGATATGATGACATAGTTTAAGGATGGAAAGGGGTTGAATGCTGCGGAACAGTTTAACAAATTAACTTGGCTTGATTTATTGGAGAATTATATTAATGAATTCAAAAATTTGAGATCCATGTTAATGTAAAAGGGTCACATGATTTAAGATTTATATGTGCCGAAGAGTTTTATTAGTGGGATGAAACCAAATGTGAAGCCAGTTTTTAAGGCCCTTAAACTTGCTATCATGGTAGAAGCAATAAAGATGGCTAGGTTTCAAGAAGATCATATACTTGCTAATCTAGCTTAGGCTATGTATAAGACGTTTCCTAACTAGTGGAAAAAATCACATATACTACACGCTATATGCTCCGGTTCTTCAAAAAACTACAGTATAATGTTATGGATGATGCATGTTTTTTTTTATTTTAATAGCTGCTATGGTTCCCTAGAACCAAAGCATATGATGAACTTAAGGCTTTGGTTTATAGTAAACTAGAGCATATAACCCAGCGCAAGTTTAAGGCTCTGGTTACATAGAACTGAAGCATATAAAAGAATTCATTTAACCTAAGCTAGTGCACGCTTATGAACAAATTGAGCACACATCCTTTTACATCTTCAAAATTCCCTGCGTGCATTCTTCTTCAACCCAAAACCGCCTTCAACACCATAATTGCCCTTCTTCGACTTTGCAAATTAAGCCACAAATTAACACCATAACAGCAACGCCTCTTCTTCGATATCAAAAATTCAGCCCATTTGTTAAAGGTAGGTTCCTTAAATTTGTGTTGCCTAGATCTCTATAATTATGTATTTGCATTAAGCTTGATTAAATGAGTTATAATTATCTTCCTGGCCATCATTCTAGTCATAATTCTTTGGTTGTATCACTTACCTGTGCATATAGTTTCACCGAAATCAACTAGTTTTAATTTGGTTATTGGTTTGTCTTTTTTGGTAGGGTGAGATTGGATGAGAAGTGGTCTTATGTTTGTGCTTGAGAGTTGTCTGTTGTTCTTAGAAGTAAACCACATCACCAATAAATTCAGCCAATTTTAATGGTCAATCAATTAGTCGCTGAAGTTGTCGTGGTTTGTTTTCTCATTTAGAGTTTTTCATTTCATTTAAATTTTTGTTATTTCCATTTTTATGACATAGTAAAAGTGTAAGAATAAGGATTATAGACTTTTGCACTTTGTAGGATGAAAATGTGAAGTTTCCAAATAAACCCTTTGCATCAAGTCTAAAAGCTATCACCCCTTGTCCTTGTGGTTCGATCCCCGACTTACCACTACACTAGTTGTAGTAATATTAGGGTGTTTACAAATTTAGTTTGCATAACTATTCTTTTAGTTAAATGACCTAAAAGAACGGTTATCAAAATGGCGCCGTTGTCGGGGAAAAGGCGTAGTGTTTAGATTATAGTCTTGGTGTAATTTATTTTTGTTTTATCTATTGTATTGTCTCTTAATTTGCTTGTTAGTGCTTACATTTGGTTTCTAGTGTTGTTTGCATGCCCTATAGCACACGTAGATCAAACCAACAACTAGAACCATACGACCCTAAGGTTCAACGCAGCAAACGAAGAATTCCAACCCAAACCTCGTCGCAACCAAATACTTCCAACCACCCTACACCACCAATGGACGAAAACCACCAACAACTATTTGGTCAATTTGGGACGCCTGGGTCCCAAGAATTTCAAGGAGGTGTAGTGTTACCCATAGCCCCGAACCCTTATCACATACATCCTCAATTCATCCGGATGGTGAAAGAGACCCCTTTTTGTGGTTTGAGAAATGAATTCCCTCTCCAACTCTTGGAGGCATTCTCAGATATTTGCGGTCTCATACCTCCATGTCCCAATAGCCCGGATTATGTACGGATGCATCTATTTCACTTGAGTTTATCTGGTGATGCTCGGGATTGGTATAAATGCCTGGAGCCCAACTCAATCATTAACTGGGCTTAATTAAAGACAACATTTCTAGAAAGGTTCCATCCCACAGTTCGAACACAGGATTGGCGTAAGAAAATTGCGTCATTCACTCAAGAGGATGATGAGAACCTTAGTGCCACTTAGAGTCAGTTTAAGAGAAAGATAAGAGCATGCCCCCATCATGAGTACGGGGAGAACCATCTCAATACATTCTTCTATGATGGTCTAAATGACTCCACCAAGGCACTCCTAGACTCGGCTGTTGGTGGCCAACTCTCGAAAGTCCCATGCAACCAAGTGAAGGCTAAGATTGAGGAGGTTGCTAAAACTAGCTCTTGGGGAGGAGCAAGGGGTAGTGGATTACCAAGAGGAGGGATGGATTCAAGCAACTTGGACACGATTAGTTCAAAAATCGAAGCTATCATGGATAAGAAGCTGTCCAAGTTCAAATACACCCAAGGTAGCTCTAATGTATCATCGGTTAAAGAGACGCCCTTTTCATGCAGAATCTGTGGGGGCACCAATCATGATACATCATATTGTGGGGGTGCAAATTCCGAGCACATAGCGTCTGTTAACTACGGGGGGTATAACTAAGAAGGAACCCCGGTCATGAACTATGATGGATACGGGTATAATCCCCATTATGTGGCAGCAGTAGGGTATGGTGGTCATAACCAAGGGTTTGCTCAGCAAGGTCCTTACAACAATCAACCCTTTAGACCTCCCTTTAATCCAAATTCTAACCAAGGGAACTCCTACCAAGGGTACAACTCTACCAATCAAGCAAATGGGAGTTTTCCTAGGCCGAATGGGAATAGGCTGTACCCTCAAATGCCAAGACCCAATACCAACCTACCCTATCCATCTACACAGCCTCAACTAAACCCGCCCCCAACTAATGAATTCCTTTCCACCCAAGTGAACTCCCTTGCGCAGCAAAATCAAACCCTCTCGCAAATCAATCAAACTTTGATAAATCAAATGCAACAACTTCAAGTGCAGCAGAAGTTGTTTGAATCACAGCTTGCGCAGATGGCTAGTCCACCCCCACCATTGCTACTTCCTTCTCACCCTCATCAAAACCCATCCACCCAACCTCCACCTCAAAACTCTCCTAACACTAACCCTAAGCATCACACCTGTAAGGCGATCTTCCTAAGATCTGGAACCTCATATCCTGCTCCAGTTGTAGCTAATGGAGAGGATTTAGGGGAAGATTCCTCGAAGGATAGTGGTTGTCTAAGAGAAAATGAGCACAAGGAGAACCTTGAGAGGAGAGAAAAAAAGGAGGGTGGTGAAGAAAATGAGGGGCACAATGTCGAAATCATTGGGCATGAGAGGGAGAAGAAAGATGAAGATGAGAGATGGAGGGAGATAGAGGAACGGAGGAAACTTGAGCGTCAACATGCTCCGCCTCTACCTTTTCCTTACAAGAAGGTAGAGAAGAAATTGCAAGAAAAGTTTCTTAAATTCCTAGAGCATATGAGGCAACTTGAAATGAATGTACCATTTTTAGAGGTCATGGAGCAAATGCCACAATATGCCCAGTATTTGAAAACCCTCTTAAGGAATAAGAGAAAACTTGAGGGCGAGGTTATCAATTTACCAGAGCAAGTAAGTGCCATCATTTAGGGCACATGGGCAAAGAAAGAAAAAGCTAGAGGACACTTTGTGCTCCCAGTCACCCTTGGAAAACTCAATTCTAAGGGAGCACTTGCTGACCTTGGGGCCTTCATTAGCCTAATGCCGATGTCCATTGCCAAACAGCTAACCTATGAGCTTAAGCCTTCAAAGAAAACAATCGAGCTGGCCGACTGTAGTATAAAAGTGCCATGTGGGGAGTTTGAGGACCTTTTGATCCAAGTAGGGAACATAGTGGTACCATATGACTTCGTGGTGCTTGATATGGCCGAGGATCCTTATACTCCCCTCATCTTAGGGAGGGATGCTTTGAAGACTTTGGGTGCCCTGATTGACTGTGAATTAGAAACTATAACCGTTAGGGTAGCCTAAGAGAAGGTTGTGTTTGCCTTTTCTAAGTCTTGAAAGGAACCCATGGTCGAGTGGATTTGTTCCTTTGGGGTGGTCGAGAATGATGCTGCGAAAGAGGTTGAGAGGTGTAATGCTTTTGCTGCCCCAATGATAGTTGAGGTGTCGGATGAGGAGGACGCGTAAGAGCGTCTTGTTTTTGGGGTTGCGAAGGGAATTGCTCCGCAAACGAAGATTTATTACATAATTGAGGGTACTGATGAGCCAGCCCGCAAACGAAAAAGGACTAGAAAACGAAAATCTAAAAATAGACCGACGGCTCCACCCTGGCTTGGGGGAGCCCCGCGTTATAACCCACCTCCAGATGACCCTGGTTCTCCATTGCTTACTTCCGCCACTGCTGCTTGGTGGAGAGTTTTGACTCCCCATGCTGGAGGTGATGGTGATGCTAGGAGTGAATCCACTCCTATGGCAGGTACGATTTCATTGTTTTCTTTTTCTGTATAAACTTGTGTCTAAATGTGTCAAACTTACCGACGTTAAACAAAAGTACTTACGGGAGATAACCCAGTGTTTATTTTGTTTGTTTATTTGTATAGCAATAGCATCCATAATGCTGATCTTTCTCCCTTTTGTTTCTCCTCTCCCAAGTGCTGAGACGGCTCTTGAGCTGGCTTGGGGGAGGGTCCTTGTGTTTTCAAAGCTTCGAAAGATCAGCACTATTGAAACTATTGCCTTGGTTTTTGTTTTAGTTTTTCTTTGCATGTCTAGGTATGTCAAGATTAATGTGCTTGAGTTGTGAAACTGACATGCTAGCTCCTGACGTGTACTTTATAGTGGTCTTATGCATACTCATGTTTTTCCTAGCCTTGTGCCTGTTTTGGGACTGAATGATTGACTGTTTTCCACCTGACTTAGGGGATCTGGTCCTACTTGGTTTGTGTCTTGGATGACTACCTATTAAGGCACATTTCGACTAACCTAGTGAGGATTGAGCCTTCTAGGACTCCATTGTGAGTCCTAAGTTATTAAGTGCTAGTGAGAGAGTCTAAGTATTGTATTTGTTCTCCTCCAGCATAGTCATCTTTTCTAAAGGCCAAGGATGATAACACGTTTGTAGTTACAGCTACATGGCCAAATTGCCTACCATGAATATCGATTGACTTTAGGGTAAGCCAATTTTATGCCTTTACTTTTTCTTCGTAGCTACATCACCTAACTCCACATGAGCTAAATATTCCCTCTTCTTACCTAGAGGATAGTCAAGTGATCACAGTGAAGTGGTGCCCGTTGCATTGTGGTGAAAGATTTTGGTTTGAAAAAATCATTATCGTATGATATGACTCTTTACATTACTCTTAGTTTATTTCAGAAACATTAGCTTGAAAAGAAAAATGAAAAAAGAAAAAAAAAGAAAGAAAAAGAAAAGAAACAGAAAAAAATAGAAAAAGAGAAATTCGAGAATAAAGTTGGTGTAATGAGTTCATTTATGCGTATCTAGAGAAATTTGGAAAGTGGCATTGTCGTCAGAAGTTGTAGCCATCCTTGGTTTGATTACCTTAGATTGCTTACTATCCTCTATTTGAATTCCACATCCCCAAATTTTACCCTACCTTGATCCCAGCCTACATTGCAACCGTTTCCAAACCTGTTCGACTTGGCCTGATTAGCAAGTTCTATGCTGGAGAGTAGATAGGATGCAATCCCTAAGATTTCTCCTTGATTGAGTGTTTAATTCCCGACTCATCTTAAGTCGGATGATTATGAGCGAAACACGTACCATATTAAACACACGAGCGTACTAGAAATTTCCCACATCTTTTGGGAAATAGCATGGGGAGCGTGGACTTGTGACCTCATTAGGTAGTGGGTGGCATGGCCTGTGTTGTAGCTTTTCTAGTAATCCCGATTCTATGGAAAATGTTGATTATCTTGGTATTATGCTCTTTTGAGCCCATTGTACTTGCACACCCATGGCTAAGGAAGAGTTTTGTGTGTACACGGTTGGCATTGTCTTGTTTTCCGCTCACCTTGCGTTTCATGAGCTTTGCTCACGGTGTTGCCTTGCTAGTTCATTTGCTAGGGACTAGCAAAGGTTTGGCTTGGGGGAAGTTGATGTGCTTGTTTTAGAGCACGTTTACAAACCCATTTTAGTGTCGAGTCTCATGCTTTTATATTGGTTTTATGCACATTACATTCAATTTTACCTTGATCTTGTCCTCGAGCTGTTGTTAGGTCATTTCAGGTGATTTCGATAATTTCGAGGTAAAATGAGACGTGTTCGAGGCTTTGACACCTTTATCAAGAGTTTGTATGTGCGTATCATAGCTTGGGCATGCGTTCCAAGTCACTCTTGAAGATCCCATAAACTCCAGAAGCCACTAGACACTTCGAAGGAGCTGTTCAGCAAGGTTCAGGTTCAGATTCGACCGAATCTGACATCAATTCGGTCGAATGGAAGACAGGGATTCAAGCACAAAAATCAAGCTCTCGGGAATAGCTAAATGAAGACTCATTCGGCCGAATCAAGACACATTCGGCCGAATGGTTGTACTCATTCGGCCGAATGGTGGACAGGGTAGAAAAATACCAAGCTTCTGTTTTAGGCGAATGGCATTCCTATTCGGCCGAATGGCCACTCATTCGGCCGAATCCTCCCTCCATTCGGCCGAATGGAGCTTATTTCGGACTTTCTTGGTTCTTTCTTAGGGCGACACTCGAGGGTTTTTCCTAGGGTTTTACCCCTTATGTCCCTAGGGTATAAATACCCTCTTACTCTGTAAATAACCCTCATGCCTACTTTGAGAGCTTTTGTGCCTCAACCTAGAACATCACTTTAAAGCTTTTCATTTCCTTCATGCTTTAGTTTAGATTTACAGCTTTCCTTGTTCTCGTTTTCAAGCGTTGTATTTCGGATTCGGTTTCTCTTTCGTTCACGTAATTTCATTTATGCAAGGTATTAATTCTTTTCTGTTTTATTTCGTTTAATGCTTTCAAGTATTGTTTTTCTGAATTTCATTCCTCTTGCTATTATCGTTGTTTCATTTACTATTATGATAGAGTAGTTATCGGTTTTATTATAGGTCTTCGTTTTTCGTCCTCTTATTCATTACATTCAATTAGTTTGTGCTTTCAATCATGTTCTTTTTTGTTGTTTATTCCTTAGTCTTTATTACTATGTGTGAGTAGTTTTCTTAGGGGTTTGATTAGTGAAACCCTAGGTTGGCTCATTCTTCATGCGTAGAGTTAGGATTTGAGATTATTAATGATTGATTGATTGATATTCGATGCGAATCTTGTCCTGCCACTCCTTTGGAGACATAGGGCGATTATAGGTTGTTCGTGTAATTTATAGGGTCACAAACTTCCTCTCGTCATCTTGAGTGTCATGATTCATTGTTGACTGATTTCTCCTAATTTAGCGTATTGATAGTTTGATTGTCCTTCCTAGGGTGGAACTGATCTGTCCCCGTTTTCCCTTCATAGCATACATCGTTTTAGTTCTTGCTTTATTTTCTGTCATTAGATTCATCTAATCACGTTTCCAAATAACCCCTTTGCATCAAGTCTAAAAGCTATCACCCCTTGTCCTTGTGGTTCGATCCCCGACTTACCACTACACTAGTTGTAGTAGTATTAGGGTGTTTACAAATTTAGTTTGCATAACTATTCTTTTAGTTAAACGACCTAAAAGAACGGTTATCATTTACTCGGATTGTTGTTTGTGAAAATTTGGGCATCTTCATGTTCTTTCTCTTGTCATGTCATTTTTCTTAGGCCTCTATTAATAATATTTCAAGCTTAGACTTGTGTATTTCTTTCTTATTTTTGTCTTCAATTTGTTCAAGTTCAAACTAATGTTCAACTCATTGCTATTTTGACATACTATGAAACATTGTCTTGTATGATTCATGTGATTTTGTATAGGGCCTTGCTTTCATCTTTTCACTTTACGACTCAGAGTATTGGAAAGCAGGTCGTATATAGATTTTATGATTACATGATCTAATGATAGACTAAAGATTGTATTTTGTGGGGTAAGTATAGCAATTAGTTGTTTGGCGCTTTGAAAGGTCATAATTTTCTAGCCCTAATTGAATGGTATGGCATTAATTATATACCCATTAATTGAGCTTGGTATACAAGAATTGAAATTTATATTTTATTAAGAAGGTACTCTAGTGGATAGAAATAAGGGGACCTATTCGATCTGTAAACTAAAGGAAGTGGTTCATGTAGTGTTGCTTAGAATACTTGTACATTTTATAAGGCTCGTCTGCTACAAGCCTACAACCCTTGCCCCCTGGAGGTCTAGATTTATAGTTGAAAGATAAAATTAAGTTATGTCATTTTCATTATGGACCTTAAGCACATAGTCATATTAAATATTTGACATACACACTTTAGTTTTGTTTAATGTAGATTAGGGTCAATAGCTGTTAAGTGTCAAACAATTTAATTTGAACAAATTTTTTGGTCCAATGTCATACATTCATTATGTTGTCTTTTTGTAATATAAATTATCACATGTTGTTAACATTACTTTTAGATATATTTTACCATCTAAGTCCATATTCTCCTTGAAAATGTATTTTGTATCTAATAAAGAGAAGTTATTAGATTAATGATATGCATTTATTTAGTTTTGATCTTTAATGTAAATGTTGGATGCCTGTCTACTAATAAATTAAAATCATTATACAAAAAATACGATTGTATTTGTTACATTTTCTACATTAGGCATGTTTTTACCTTATAAAATTTAAGTGTATACAAATTCCTTTTACATTTTCCCTTTGACTTAAAATGTAAGTTTTGTCAAATTTAGCAAACAACTAGGGATGAAGTTAATCATCATATTGTTTTGAATTTAGTTTACATAATATTTTGGATTATCAAATACAATTTCGAGGAAAAAAAACTTTTTACTCACTATCGATGAAGCGAATTGCGATAACCATTTCGATAACCATTTCTAAATGCTCTTTATTTTCAAGGAACTCGTTCAAGACTTACTCATTACTTATAAGTCTTGATTAGTCAGAGGATGGAAAAAGATCTTTCATGGATGTGTGGTAGAATTGAATCGTCAGAATTTGTGGATGGGGTCTTGGAATTTTGTAGTATTACTGTCGAACGTCAAGCTAGGATGGGGGAAATTGGATTATATTGCCCATATGTCAAGTGTGTCAATGTATCAAAGTTTAATAGTGTTGACATCCTCAGGGAGCATATACTTTGGCGTGGGTTTAGGCGTCAATATCATGTTTGGGTATGGCATGGTGAGGAAGGAGTTTACGAAGGAAATACTATTTCACATAATGTCCACGAAGAAGAGTATGTGAATGACGAGGAGGATATGAATGAGGATATAGATCGTGTTGATGAGATAATGGAAAGGGTCGAGGATGAGTTAGGAAAACTTCCTCGTGTATTGGACTCGTTAAAAGAAGCTTTTAAGAAGCCTCTCTACCCTAGATGTACAAAATGCACCAAATTGATAGTCGTGTTGACACTTTTCAATGTTAAGTCAGTTCAACTAGAGTTATACTAGTTTCATAAGTTTATTGGAAGTGTTACGTTAGGTGAGATGTTTCCTGATGGAAATGAACTTCCAAAATTGACATATTATGCCAAAAAGCTCATGTGTCCTTTCCGCTTAGCGTACCAGAAGGTATATGCTTGTCCAAATGATTATATATTGTATCGGAAGAAACATGAGAACTTAGAAGAGTATCCGCATTGTGGGTTGTCGTGTTATAAGCATAAAGGTTTTTAGGGTGCTAAAGGTCCCCTAGCTAAGGTGTTATGGTATCTTCCAATAATTTCAAGATTGAAGCTCTTGTTTTCTCTGAAGAAAGATGCTACAAATTTGAGGTGGCATGCAGATAGGGTGAAGAAAGGTCATTTTCTCACACATCCAGCTGATTCTCCCGAGTGGAAGACTGTTAATAAGTTCCATAAGACATTTAGGGATGAAGATCATAATTTGAGGCTCGGACTATGACTAGTGGAATGAGCCCATTTGGGACTCTTAGTTCTCAGCATAGTACTTGGCCGGTACTCTTAGTTATCTATAATTTGCCTCCTTAGTTTTGCATGAAACATAAGTACATTATACTTTCACTTTTAATCTTGGGTCCTAAACAACCTGGAAATGATATTGATGTATATCTTGCATCCCTCATTGAGGATTTGAGAAAGATGTGGGATGAAGGGGTTTTTGTGTATGATGCACATGCTAATGAGGTGTTCACATTGTATGCAATACTTTTATGCACTGTCA
The DNA here is from genome assembly GCA_026401315.1 of Dysphania ambrosioides. Lineage (NCBI taxonomy): Eukaryota > Viridiplantae > Streptophyta > Magnoliopsida > Caryophyllales > Amaranthaceae > Dysphania > Dysphania ambrosioides. Next base: position 12,852,545 of record CM048672.1, read on the forward strand.
ATGATTTCCTGGCATATGACAACTTATCCAGGTATAAGAATAAAGGGAAGAAAGCATGCCCAATTTGCATCGATGACATGGAAGCCACGTGGATTCCTAAGTGCAAACATGTCTTCATTCCCCATCGGAAGTTCCTCCCACATGATCACCCATACCGTAAAAATAAGAAGGCGTTTAATGGAGGTTGAAGAGCATATAGCTAGTTGACTCTTAACCAGTTATGAGGTTTACAAACAAGTTAAGGGTGTTGAAGCGGGTTTTTGGTAAACTAGGACAAGGGGGTGAAGGGTTATGGAAAAAAGAGTCAATCTTTTGGAAGCTTCCATATTGAAGAGATCTACAGGTTAGACATTGCCTCAATGTTATGCACATAGAGAAAAATATATGCGATGCAATACTTAGGACGCTTATGAACATTCCGTTTAAGACAAAGGATGTGAAGGCCATGCGAGATTACTTTGAATGCAAGGGGCTTCACCTAGAGTTATGGCCACAAGTTAAGGAGGGTAAGAAAAGAAATAGAGCCGAAGAAAGAGGTGACAAAAACAAGGGAAAGGGAAAGGGAAAGGGCAAACAAAAGGTGATAGGTGACAAGAAACACAAGTTTGAAAAGAAGATGGGTAAAATGCTGAAAAGAATTATTTACCTCCGGCTTGTTACTCATTGTCTAAAGAAGACAAGCGGGTTTTTTATGAGTCTTTGTATGGCATTAAGGTTCCATCGGGGTACTCATCTAACATGAAAAGATTTGTGTCCATGAATGGTGAGTTAAAGTTGGGAAGCATGAAATCCCACGATTGCCATGTCATGATGCAAGTGTTTTTACCAATTGCAATCCGGGGGATACTACCAAAACATGTGAGATATTCTATTATTAAACTATGTTCGTTCTTCAACACAATATGCAGTAAAGTGCTTGATCCCTTGAAACCCGATGCCCTTTAAGCAGATGTGATTGAAACTTTATTCAAGTTTGAGATGTATTTCCTACCTTCATTTTTTGACATTATGGTTCACCTAATTGTCCATCTCATTTGTGAAATAAAGCTTTTAGGTCCGGTTTATTTTTAAGGTGGTGTTATCCTTTTGAAAGATTTATGGGGGTTTTACAAAACAAAGTGAGGAACCCGGCACAACTCAAGGGTAGTATGATTCAAAGCACTGAGAGCGATAAGATTGGTAATTTTATAGCCGAGTATATAGCCAGTGTAAAGCCTATTGGACTTCCTACCTCTCGACATGAAGGGAGACATGAGGGAAAGGGAATAATTGGCTCAAAATTGATCACACCTCCTAAAGATTAGTGCCAACAAGTACACTTGTATGTCTTACGTAATGTTCTAGAAGTCCATCCCATTTTGAATGAGCATTACGAGGAATTGTGCGTCAAAAATCCTTGTAAAGGGGATAGGGCTTTGATGCAGTTGCATAATAAGACATTTATTAATCGGTTTCATAATCGCGTAGTATGTGAACAACTCGAGGATGGGTCTGAAACTGTGAAGTGGTTAGCTTTTGGTCCTCGCGAAGATGTCAATAAATATAAGGGTTATGATGTCAATGGGTACACCTTTTGGACTGAGGGTCAAGATTAAAAGTCTATTTTCTTGTAGAATAGTGGTGTTTCAATTTTGGCATCATCTATATTTTACACGAGTGCCAAGGATCAATCGCCGGTAGATGCCAAGTTGTTATACTATGGGAAAGTACATGAAATATGGGAGCTTGATGACTCTAGTTTCATAGTTGGTCTTTTTAAATGCAAGTGGATAGATAATAAAAGATGTGTTAAAAATGATGACCCTTGTGGATTTACTCTTGTAGACTTGAGTCGTTTACGTGATAGTGAAGAGGCGTTTATACTTGTCACACAAGCTAAGAAAGTATTCTACATTATAGACACCAATGATAAAATTGGTCTATTGTTGTACCGGGGAAAAGTAGTATCCTCGGTATAGGTGATGTTGATGATGAGGAAGAGTACGATGCTTTTGAGGACTTTCAACCTTTTACTAATCCAAAATCTAGTGTGGAAGACGATGGAGATGCTAACATAGGTTACATGTATGTAGATTACACAGAAGGAATACATTTGAATTTTAATAACTAATGTACAAGGTATGATAAACTTGGTCTTGTCAATATTGGCTTGGTTTTAGACATGTTGTGTCCAGAAATACTTGTTTTATACTTATTTTTGTGATTGCATTATTTGTTTGGATATACAATTTCTAAAATTTTTAGCATTAGAGGATTGAATATATGTATGATGTTGCTTTTCTTTCAGGTGTTAAGCAGTCTTAAACTTTTAAAGCCAACGAAAACCATACTTGAAGAAGTCATTTTTGTAGAAAAAGAGAAACTTCTCCGAGAAAGTACTGGATTAATTATGAAAGGTAAAGTATTTTATGTTAAAGGTCTAGGGTTTTAAGATCTAGAGTTTGCTGACCTTTATCCTCCTATGGTACTTAGCACTCACAGATATAAATTATCCTCCTTTATAATTAATTGATGCATTGAACATAAATTATACAAAGAAAAAATGGGATAGTAAGAATGATTGTTGGTACTCACACTAGGATTAACTTGTTGCAGTTTATTTTGTTGTTTTTCACACTAAGATTCCACTATCCATTTTTGTTGTAGTTTCTTTACTATTACTTACATTGAGATCTCTTATACAATGAATCTCTTTAGAGATGGCATACTTCCTGATGAGGAAGATTTTAAGGATGGGCATAACGATGATGATAAGGACTACGATGTAGAGATGGGGGAGGATAAGGAGACTCCAAAGATAGGGCTTATGATGAGGTGTCTTCTAGGTGGAATCAATGGCAAACCAAGCCCCAACAATTTATGGTATGCTTGACACAACCACCAAGGAACATGAGTTGAGAAACCTCAACAAACACAAGTTTCCCATCAAGTTGCCACCACTAGTAAAGAGAGTTCTAAGAAGAGAAAAGGGAAAGGTCCAACAAAGAATCTAAAAGTGACAAAACCAATGCACCTTGAGTATAATAGCTTGGGTCAACCATGTGGAAAGTGCCATAGACAACATGGAACATAGCTTGGCATTTGTATGTGCAAAATTTCCATCTTGTACACATAGAGTGAGGTGCCAGAGGGTTTAAATAAATCAATATGGGAAGATACAGTGGTAAGCAAGTACTTAATGATAACCTATGTATTGTTGCTAGATTTATTGAATTCAATTTTTTTGAGAGCATTATTACTAAACTAACTATCCAAATTTTCCTTTTTTGTATAATTTATTTCATATTATACCCGATCAAAGCAAGAAGGATATTTTCCTCTCAGCTGTTGCAAACAGATTTAGAGATTTCAAGTCCAAGTTATTGAGTGGATGGATTTCTAAGAAGAGAGATAGATCTCAGTCATGTAAGAAGATGAAGACATGAATGGAAAATGAAGAGAAAGATTAGAGTAGTAAGGAAGCACCACAATCAATGCCTTATGAAATATGGGGTCACATCACTAAGGATGAAATGGAAGCATTTGTTGCAAAAAAACAACACCGAATGAAGTTGTAAGTCTAAGCAGTACCATTTTAAATGGTATTTACTCACTAAAAAATTCATTACATTACCATTTAACTTTTTTTTGATTTATATTGATTCATTAGAAAAAGTGTATTAAAGCTTCACAATGTTCAAGACAAAAGAAGTTTTACCATCATATGGGTTATAGAACTTATGATGAGTCTTAAAAGGAGTGGATTGATATTGTATTTCACCCTATTCCGAGCTCATCCTCATCGGTGGAAACTAGTTCTATAGTTACGAATAAGGGAGATTGGGTTCTTGATTGGTATTGTTCGCTTCATGTTCGAGATTCAAGCGGTAGAAGAACCATTTCCGACCAGGGAATAAAGAAGATAGCTAATGCAGTGGTGAGTTTTTAACGTTATGACCTATATTAAAGACTCTTTATTAGAATTTCAACTAAGTAATTTCACATTTTCTTTGAACATATGGAATGGAAGGCCAAGGAGGCTACAATCGAGTTCACTCCTAAAGGCATGGTGCTAGGAGAATACCACAATGGACGCGTGAAAAGCAAAGGAGGCGTGCGTTTAGGGGTGAAAATGACCTTTGGATTAGAGTGCATTATCGCACAATCAAGTACAAGCATAATGAGACCACAAGATTTGGAGGCCATCACTTCTAAGATAGAAGAGCAAGTTATGGAGAAGATGAACAAGAAATTTGCTACCATCTTGGAGCAAATGGGATTACCGATTGTTGACATCTTGGATGTTAGTCATGGGGACAAATTAAACCAACAAGACCTAGAAACTCTAGTTGAAAGAGTTTAAGACTGACCTAGACCTCCTATAGTTCCACCAATTCCTATTTTAGAGGTAAAAAATTTGAAAATGTTTAATAAGTTAGCTAGTTAAATTAGATGAAGCCTCCTTGTGATGCTAATTATGCCCAACATTATTTTTAGGAAAAGACCCCTTATTGTCTTTTAGTACCCTAATTAGGCATGGTCAATGGTGATGAGTTAATTGAGGTAGCATATGGACGAGCACAACCACCAATAATTGGCCAAAAGGTGCATTTGTTTCCTTTTTCTAGTTGTCAATTAAGTGTGTCCATAGACACCCTTGTTAATGGATTTAAAGATTTCTCACTCCTGGTTCTAAGGCCAGAATGGAACCTCAATAAAATGTCGGATGCGTAAGGTAGTTTCATAACATGGCCATGTGCTTGGGTTCAATTTTCAGACGAGGTAATAATTATGTGATTTCTTTTTCATTTTATTACTCCATGTATGTGTTTTTTTACAATTAATCAAAGAATTTAAATTTTTAATTAGGTTTTGTGAAAAATAAATAAGGCTTCAAAAAAGAAAAGAGATGAGGCAAATAAGGAGGAGTTGCAAGTAAAAGAAAAGGAAGCGGAGGAAAAAAGTAAGAACAAAAAAGTGGTTTCATCAAAGGGGTCAATTCCACTACGAAAATAAAGGAAGATCCACTTGTGAGCATTCAAGTCTTGAAACTCTAAGTAAATATTATTTATGGTTGCATACATGTGTTAGCAATGTGCCTGATGACAAGCCAATTCAAGTTGATTTGGCAAAAGAACAGTTCCACTACATGGAGGACACACCAACATGGGTATACAAAGTGGATGTTCATGAATTTCTATCAGGAGAGATGCTGAATGTATCCATAGTACAAGTCTTCATAAGGTGAAATATACTTATACTATTATATGTTGTTGGTTAAATGTTTCAAGTTTATTGTCTAACATATCCTATTTGTTATGAGTTTGGTTCACTTCACGAGGATTTGAGTGAATACGAGCCCATTTTGAAAGTTGGGTGGTTATGTCCACAATAGATTTGTGGCACACACTACATGACAAGCCAACCCAAGGTGTAGGAATATATTGAACACTGTTTGATAAAATCAATTAGAAATGGGGACAAATTTATTTTGGCTTTGTATATTAAAGAGTATGTTTTAGTCCCAACATGCTATGCCTTTTGTTATTGTAATCTAAGTTATCATGTTTGTAGTAAACATTGGTTACTCCTAGTCATATGTCCTTTGACTCACACAGTATATCAATTCGATTATGTGTGTCTACAACCACCTCGACATTTACTTATCAAATCCTTGTTGACTAGTTGCCTTTAAGTTGCCTAGTTGTATTTTAGTTTGATTCTTAGCTTTGATATCACATTGATATGGCCTATATTTTTCTTATCGAGTGCAGTGCAATGAAGAAATTGCGTGAAAGTATTAGATTACATTCAAGAGTCATATTTCCTAAATGGAAATCAGTAAAGGTACATGTTTTTTGGAATTTAAATTTTTTTGGTAGCCCAACCTTTGATTCACTTTGATTTTGGCATGAATATTCATTTCATTCCCATTTAGTGTGCATAACAACAGAATGGGGCAGATTGTGGCTATTATGTGATGAGATTCATGTATAACTTAGTCTCTTTTACCATGGAAGTTGATGATGTAGAAAAGGTATATCTAATTCCTTTATTTACATTTGTTTAAATATACATATTTGGCAAGTCGTCCTATGAAATATAAATAGATGTGTATAATCATGGAGTATGGGATTATATGGCTAACGTTAATCAAAAGATTGGCATGGTATGGCATTATATTGTTGTTGTGTGCTGAATTGTGGAATTTTTGAATTGTGTGTGAATAAGTTTTTTGGATCAAAAATTGGTAAAAGGTTCACTTTATAGAGGAAACTCTGCCGAAATTTTTGGAAAACTTTTATAAATACTCGAAATTTTTTGCATGTGTTTTCCACTTTTGTTTCTACATATGTCTCCATCTATCATTACCAAATACTATAGGTGATGAAAATGATTATTTGATTAATAATATCAAGTAGTTACAAAGCTCTAAATACTTGTAAATTAATCATATTGTTCTCTTAGTCAGGGTCGGGGAACAATTATATGGCAATCCTTTTGTTGGCCAAAAGGTTGTATTCGTTGAGAATTTTTATCCCACCTTAAACATAAAAATAAAGGAGAAAAAAGTTGGCATATCTTTGTTACAATGTTATTCATGACTATGCTTCAAACTGTATGAATTTCACTTGGTTGGTAAGTATATATTGGAACTTAGGACAAGCACAAGTAAAAGAGATAAATGAAGAGCTTTTCATAATGGAATAACTTTTAAAACAAGCTTGCTTTTTCTTTTATCCTTCCTGGTAAGCCTCTCCTCCTTTTATTCAATACATATTTCCTTCCAAAATAAAAGAAAAAAGGAAAAAAATAAGACTTTCCTTTATTCTATTTCATATACCATATTTGTCTAGTAAAGTTAATAACAATACTAGGTCTAATCTGCTATTCATTCTAATAATATCAAAGTCATTTCTATACATGTATGGTAATCTTTTTTTATGTTTATGTTGGCTACATTTAGGTTTTTGACACACCGAGAGAGGAGCCTTTCACCATTGACAAAATCAAAGAAATAAGAGACAAGTTTGCACGATTTCTTGCCACCTGTATTTAGTACTTAGATTCTTGAATCTAATTCCTATATATATCTTTCGTACGTTGTAGCAAACTTATGTATATATGTAGTTGTTATGTTTAATTAACTTGTAACTCAAATCATGCACAATTATATTTGAAAATTTTTACGTATATATATGAAACTTAGTTTTATATAAATGAAGACTATTGAAAGCCTTTGAGCTTGTGTTGTTCTAATATTTTCATTGAATAATATTTTCAATACCAGTAATTAGCATTTGCAAAAAAAAATTATAGACTTTATGCTCCAGTCCTCTGAAAACCGGAGCATATAATATGCTCTAGTTAGCTTGCATATAATACCATTATATGCTCCGGTTTTCAGAGGACTGGAGCATAAAGTCTATAATATGCTCGGGTTTGAACCGGGGCATAAATTCATTTGCAATATGCTCTAGTTAGATTTACTTCGGGTTAAAACTGGAGCATAAAGCCTTCAAAAAACCGGAGCATATAAGGTTTTTTCCACTAGTAGTCAATCTATCACAACGAATAATGCACTTATACCTCCTGTGTTACGCCAACAAACCCGCACTTCTACATACTCCTAAAAAACCCTACAACTTACTTCTAAACCTTATAATAAACCCTATAAGTATATTCCTATTGATGAAAGAGTTGAGAAAATTGTTAAAGGGTTGTGTTAATAATGTGATCAGAAGTATGGTATGAATCATAGGTGTTCATTTAAAGAACCTCAATTTTTTGCTGTTGAGATTCTTGGAGATGATGATTCCTTAGAGTCTTGTGAAGATCAAGCTATAATAATGGATCCTTGCATTTTTGTCCATGCTTTGTCAGGAAATCAGAATTTTTATACCATGAGAGTGGTAGGATGTGTGAAGGAAGATAGACCACTTCATATCTTAATAGATTTGGGTAACCATATAGCTTCTTAGATTTGTTATTAGCTATAAAGTTGGGTATTGCAGTAGAGATAGTGGATCCTCAATTAGTTACATTAGCTAATGGGAATCACATATTTTTCCAACACAAGTACAATACATTTGCATGGGAAATGGATAAAAATAAGTTTACCATAAATGTTATGCTAATTCCCTTAGACAGTTGTGATATGGTGCTTAGAGTTTAGTGGCTGAGTACCTTGGGCAATATTAGTTGGAATTTTCAAAAGTTGGTTTTGCAATTTGAATGAAACAACCATCAATTTGCATTAAAGGGAGTTCCACCAATAAAACTAAAGGTTTTCAGTGAAGGAGTCATCAGGGAAGATGTTAGAAAATGCTGATCAACTTTGGTTACTTCAAGTGGTGGAAACTTCAAATAAAGAAGGCTAACTAAGTGAAGAAAGTAATCAGGATATGGCTTTACAAAAATTAAAAGAAAGGTTCCAACGTGTTTTTAATTAAAGAACCTATAGAGCTACCTCCTTGTATGGGAGTATTTGACCACATAATACCTTTGTAAGAGGGTTTGGGACCTATAAACATCAAACACTATAGATACCCTTTGAAGCAAAGGGATGTGCTTGAGTACTTTGTTTAGTTTATGCTAGACAAAGGCATTATCAGAGATAGCTCAAGCCCTTTTGCTTCTCCTATAATGCTGGCAGGAGAGAAGGATGGAACATGGAGACTTTGTATAGACTATAGGGACATAAATAAGAGAACCATTAAAGACAAATTTCCTACTCTAAGTGTTAAGGACTTCATTAATGAGTTAGCTGGAGCTATGATATATTCTAAGCTTGACTCGAGAGCGGGATACCACCAACTAAGAGTTCACCCTGATGATGTTTTCAAGACAACCTTTTAAAACTCATACACGACATTGTGAATTCTTAGTATTGCCTTTTAGCCTCACTAGTGAATCTGCCTCTTTTCAAGGATGGATGAACCATGTTTTCAAGCCATTACTCAGATAATGTGTTTTGGTGTTTTTGATGATATACTAGTGTGTAGCAAAGATAAAGAACATTATAGGAAATAATTAGAAATAGTGTTTGAATTAATGAAGATAAATTAGCTTTTTGCTAAAGAAAGCAAGTTCTTCTTTGGGATAGCTAGAGTGGAATATTTGGGGCATTTTACTTCAAGTTAAAGGGTGCAAACTGACCCTAAGAAGATTGTAGATGTTACTAATCGACCCACTCCCTCTTTTGTCAAATAGTTATGGAGTTTTCTAAGGCTAACTAGCTACTGCAAAAAATTTATTTAAAGTTATGCAATAATATGTAGACCTTTACATGATCTGTTGAAGAAAGGTGGTTTTGAGTGGAGTACAAAGGCACAAGATGCTTTCTAGTTCTTGAAACAAGCCTTCGTTACTACACCAATCTTGGTAGTCCCTAACTTCTCTAAGCAATTTAATGTGAAGACTGATGCCTCAAACATGGGCATTGGTGTTGTCCTAATGTAGGAGGGAAATCCTATAGCTTACATTAGCAGAACTTTGGGCCCCAAATGGAAGAAGTTTTCATATTATGAAAAGGCCAAAATTACTGGCTATTGTCTTTCCTTTTTAGAAGTGGGAGCAATATTAGTGCGTGAGACATTTCATCATCAAAACTGACTAGAAGAGCTTTAAATAGCTCTTGCAACAGAAAATCTCCACCCCTTTTCAACAATTCTGGTTATCTAAACTAATGGGCTTTGATTATGAGATTTTATACAAGAGTGGCCAAGAGAACTTAGCATTGGATGGAATGTCTAGTTTATAAAGTTCTGAGGTGCTGTGTTTGGCTATTTTAGTAATCTCCACTAACTTGGTGCAACAAATTAAGCATAACTATCTTATGGATAATAATCTGATTGAAGTCATTGAAGAGTCTTAAGATAGAGTAGAGTATCAAGGGTTTAAATTAAAGGAAGGATTGCTCAGGAAAAAGCACAAGATTTTGTGGTAGGGTCAAATGAAGCTCTAAGGCTTAAACTTCTTCATTGGCATAATTCTTCACTTGAGAGTGGCCACTTTGGCATAAAGCTAACAACAAAGAGACTAAAGAGGGAGTTTCACTAGAAAGGCGTGACAAAGGATGTGAAACAATTTATTAGAAGCTATGTTGTTTGTCATGCTGCCAAGTATGATAATGCTACGTATTCTAAACTTCTATAGCCTTTGCCTATCCCTAAAGAAATTTGGATGGATATATCCATGGATTTTATTACTAGATTACTTAAATCAATACTTAAAAGTTTAATTTTGTGGTGGTAGATAGATAAAGCAAAAATGCTCACTTCATTGCTTTAAAACATCATATTACAATAGAAGTAGCACAAGCTTATCTTGATAATATCTTCAAACTCCACGGATGGCCAAGGAGAATTGTTAATCATAGAGATTATGTCTTTTTGAGCATCTTTTGGCAATGTCTATTCTATTTGTGTGGTACGGAGTTTAGAATTTCTTCTACCTATCATCTAGAGACCGATAGCCAGACTGAGGTTGTAAATAGGTGCCTAGAAACCTATCTAAGGTGTATGTGTGGAAAAAATAAATATTGAAGTTCGTGGTTGCCCTTAGCTGAGTGGTGGTATAATACTCACTTTCGTTTAGCTATACAGATGACATCTTATGAAGCGGTATACAATCAGCCCCCACCTTTGCATTTGTCCTACTTATCTGGAGAGTTAATGAATGAGACCATTGATAGGAGCATGGCCAAAAAAAATTACGATTAACACCTTAAAATATCGTTTGAGTAGAGCTCTGATAAGAATACGTTGACAAGCATAGGCGTGAGAGGGAGTTAGCTATAGGGGATTGGATTTAGTTGAAGTTGCAAGCTTACTGGCAACATACTATTCAAAGAAGAGCAAATCAGAATTTGGCCAATAAATTTTATAGTCCTTTCCAGATTTCAGCTAGGGTGGGGAAAGTGGCCTACAAATTAAAACTTTCAGCTGATGCCAAATTTCATACTTATTGAAGAAATTGTAGGGGATTCTGCCTGTTGCAGCCCACATTCCTTCATGGTTTCAATGGAACTCGGAATCTACACTGATTGTTCCTCTAGCTATATCAGATAGGAGGTTTGTCAAATCAAAGAACAAGGTTGTTACTCTATACTTGGTGCAATGGAAAGGGTTTGGGATGCATGTGGCATCTTGAATGAATGTAGAAGATTTAGAAGCAAAGTTTCCAGATTTTGAATTCTCTTTAACAAAAGAAGAACAAGCTAGCTTCTTGAAGGGGAAAGGGATTCTTCTCTTCTCCTCTCTTCTCAACTTCTCTCTGCTATTCTCTTCATCATCATTCCCGAACTCTGCCAACTCAATTCCAATAGGACTTCAGCTCCTACATAAATCATGAAAATTTCTAACAATCAAGAGGTACAAGAATTCCCATGTTCTATGGCCAATGAAATTTTCAATTCCTGCATTTCCATTTTAGTTATTCACCAAACAATTTCCCCTACATGAATCATGAGAATTTCTAATAATCAGAGGGTCAAGAATTCTAATGTTTTGTGGGCATCCCTAAGGGCTAAGGCCCATGGAATTTTCAATACCTAGAGTTTCATTTTTAGTTATCAACCAAACAATTCCCCCATTTCACATTCCCATAATTTTCCAATCAAACACGTACGAAGAAGTCAAAATAATCTTCAAGGCCAAGGGTATCACGACTTTTATGCCTTAACACTTGGTGGTCCTTAAAAAAGAAAAATAATATGACTATTCATCAGTATCCAACTTAGTCTTAAAATTCAATTCCAAAGTAAGACCAAAACAAACATATTAGGAATTCCTCACAGGATGAAAATCAGGGCCTAAGGAACAGAAGAACTGCAGAAGATTACAAGTTGCAAAGAGTTGCCAATAACTTACCAAGTTATTAACGTATATGATATAGACTTTGCTTAATTCACCTTATTTCAAGACATTATTTATCGGTTATCGGTAAATTGAAGGCCATGTTACACTTATATTTAGCGAGAACTCCGCATAAATCTTGTACAACACCAAAAAATGCCACTACTCAGGAATGCAACAGCCAAATACTTCCTCCATTTTCTATTACTTACCACACTTAAATTTTTGTATTATTCACAGGTTTGAATTTAATCTTCTTTGGTGAATTATCCTTAAAAATAATATAGTTATATAAAATCTTATTAAATTCTTTTCAATATATATTTTCAATATATCAATTTTTTATAATTTTTTTATGAATAGTTAGAAATATTAACAATTAAAAATGTGTATAGCAAGTGTATTTTGAGAAATGTCATAAGTCAAAAAAAAAAGAATCTAGGAAGTATGTTTTTTATTTTGACGGCCGAAAGACAAACTAGAAAAAGTTAGAGAAGGAAAGTAGAGTACGCCTACTAGTATTAGCTAAATCATAAGCGACCTGATCCCGATCGTTAGTATGTTATGGCATAACTTTAATCGTTAGTGAACGATAGAGAAGAATGAAAATCATGTGTACATCATCAGAATAACAGAGCTAATATCTGGAGCAGGGCCGGTATGCCCCACTACCATCAAACATCCAAAAGCAATAATAAGCTCAACATATAAACTGTGGTTTTTTTCTTTCCTTTAAATAATGAGTATTTTCTATCATAGTCTTCAGGATATACAATGAAAATATGACAGTATAGGGCAAGAAAACACAGTGCGTGTGTGTAAACAAGGAGGACTGAACACTGAGAAACAGCCAAAAAATTGATGTAAGATTATGTTGGCATGGATTATCAACGCTCATCCTTCGTTTATTCTATTGTATAAAATACGCCCGGATCACCTCAATAACTGGAGCTTGGCACATTGGGCACTTCCTGTCCCCTTGAACCAACAGATCCGCACATTTAGTACATGTGCACATGTGCCCACATCTGCTCCATAAAGGCAATCAAATATGGATTAAGAATATAAAAACAAATATGATGAGTGTTGATTTTCTGCTTTTTAAAGTTACCTATACAGCAAAGAGTCAATGCTGGTGTTAGAACACATACAGCAGATGCCATTCCTAATGCAATCCCATTTGATACTGACTTTAGGGAGTACATTCTCTAGCAACTCTGCAAAGCATGACATATTCAGATTCAGAGTTGGAAAAAAAATATTACATATACCGACTGATTACCAAAAGAACTTGCAATAATGTAAAAAGGAAACGGGCTTCCTAGTAAACTTGCCTGATGGACTGGCTGAACGATTCAGAGCCGCCGAGACCTCTTGTCTCACAGAACGTTGCAGTTCAAGTTGCATGTCCATGCAAGTCTCCAACATTCTTTGCATGTTGTTCAATCTTTGCTGGAGCCTAGCCATGTCAATCCTCAAATCATTAATGATCTCCCACTCCTGTCAAGATACATAACTAGTTATAAACCACAGATGATTTGAAATTCAAAACAGTAAAAGGCCAATAATATAGAGACAAAGATGCAGGCAGAAGTTAAGTGATGACTGATAAATCTATCCAAATGGAGAATTATAGATCATTAAGTAATCTTTGCTGTCAAAGAGACTTGTAATTATCATGCATGTAATGAACAGAAGATTTGGGAAGGGGATACTTTCGCAAAAATAGGCAAGGAGACCATCTCAACAAGCCAGAGAATCAATTTAGTCATGAGATACAGGAAGAATGCAAAGGGAGTAAAGCCTTTTGTCATATACAAAGTATATTTTAACCAAAATGACTTATTGTGAAGGGCCAGAGAACAGTACTTACACTTCCCAAGTACTAAACGCTAGACATAGGCTCTTAGGCTCTTGAATATAAAGGAGAATAATAACACATCATTTTCAAAATTGAAGCAATAATTACACAATGCATGAGATGTGCAGAAAGCATAAATTATCACTAGTGTTTGTCACTTACAGTTCCAGGGCGCTGTCCTGATTCACGCCTTGACCAATTGGCATGGCGCCCCCAATGTGCCTGAGGGAGAGGTGGTGGACTTGGTGGTGTTCGGTGACCTTCCTCAGCAGGAATAGGTTCTGAATCCTCACTGTGGTCTGTGCCTAGTTGATCATGGTTCTGCGTAGTGAAAGGAGGGAGTGACATTTCACGTAGCTCCCAGTCATCAGGAGCATTAATTTGTCTCTCTACATAGGACTGTATCAACTGATCAAGGCTCTCACGGAAGTCACTATGAAGAAGACTTGACACTCTTCTTCTGCAATATATGACACTTGCAAGGATTACATAGGTACACAGAATAATCAAACATACAGAATAAAAGAAACATATTCTTTCTGTTTATACTTGGTAAATCAATAAGAAATTTAAAAAGATAACAAGAACAATTACCTATTGACAAGTTCTCTGAGCTCCACGTGATGCACATTATCATCATCAGAGAAATATGTATCAGGTCTACCAGAAGTCACCCCAGATCTAGAAGGTATACCCAGCCAATCCCTTGGAGTCTCCAGGGAACCACTTTCATGCCAGTACTCCTCCTGTGTATCAGTCTGCTCTCCAATTTCACTCTCCAGAGCACTGTTAGAGAGTTCTTCACCATCTCCAGCCCAATGCTGTCTGCCTGTTTCAACTTGATCGTCATCTATCCATTGGTTAGATAAAACACTACCTAGCCGTCCACTTTCGTCGTACATCATAACTTGTTCAGGCCAATCTTCCACCTGGATATTGGAATCTTGTCCATGTACCTCCCTGGATACAAGGACATCATCATCTAGTTGAACAAGGATGTTAATTTCTTCTCTATGAGTGTCAAAGCGACGGGACATTTCTTGGGTTTCTTCTAGATCATTGAACTCCCCGCTTCCATTCCTTGAAGGTTCTTGAGAATTCATCAGCAAGTAGACCTCATCTGAAGAACCAATAGGACTCCCACTAGGACTAGTAGCGGTCTCTGATCTGTTCTCTGCATCTGAGGCTAGCTCCAGCCTCCTTTCTACCTGAACTTCCTGTTGTTGTAGAAAAGTAGATCCACTGCAATCTCTTGGTTGATTTACAACAGAAGATGGACCAACATCACTTATTTCACAAGACCCCTCAAGGATCTCATTTGCAGGCTCATGTTGATGATGAGCAGCATCAAGAACCTCGTTTGCAAGCTCATTTTGATCATGAGCACCATTAAGGACCTCAGTTTCAGGATCATTTGGTACACAAGCACCATCAACAGCCTCATTTGTGCTATTGGCCAGGGTTTCATCATCTCTAAAACTATGAGGAATGTTTTCTGAAGAACCACCAGAGACGTCGCTCGCTTGAACCTGAACGTTGTCCAATCTCAGGAGAAAACCGCCCCTGCAGTTTACATGGAATTAGGACAGTAAAACATGAAAAGAGAGGTAAGCTACAGAGAAAAAACTTTCAGAAATGGCTAAATTAATTTTTGAATAAACAAATTAGTATAAAAAGGGAAGGAGGAAATCAATATCAATTACATAAACATGTATTGATTGAAAATTTCCCCTATTAGTACAAATCAACTCTTGCCCAGGAAAACTATTAAGTCAGCAAGTTTCCTCTTCACTTTAGACAGGAACATGAAACATCAAATGATGGGAAACCACACCAATGCATAAGATATGGTTTCCAAGGTTACATAAGGTCGTAAAAGCATGTGCTCCAACAAACAATATTTACAGGAACATACAGATTAGAGAATTTACACCTAAGAAGTTCAGCATTGTCAAGCAGACCAAAGTAACAATATATGAACTCTTACGCTATGTAACCATGTAGTTTATGATGTTATAAAGGCATCAAAAGCTCATTAAGTAAGATCACTAAAAGCACTAGACTGTAATCAACAATGGCTTATCTGATCAATTAGATGAACTTTCCATCAAATGCAACATAAGGTGTTACTATGCACCTAAAAATAGGGTATTATACTATTGAAGTATTGCTTTGCCTTAGTTAAAGAAATTTTTTTTTTATATACATAAAAACACAACATAACTTGGACAAATGTAAGAACATCATTGAATGTTTAAGGAAATGGTCAGCTGAGAGAAAAAAATAAATATGAAAACATAGAAATAAAAACACTTAACTACTAAGTGGCTATATAAACAGCAGAAACAAGGGAAGACAATCTTTTAGCTGCTATAAGGAATCACAAGAACACTGGTTGTAACACAAGTTTTCAGGTAAACCAAGATAACAGCATGGACAAATGACAAACATACCTCAAACCTGACACAGTTTGCCGTTGTCTGAGCAATCCCAGTTCACTTTCTGCACTGGAACAGGGCCTTCTCAACTCAGCTTCCCGCATATTCTGAAAACACCGAAGTCTAAGTAATGACTGCAAAATTAGATATAGTACTCATTAGCCGTCATACACAAAAAAAAAAATAAAACCTCTTTCTTTCTGTTATTATTTTGCTTCAATGTTTTAGTCCCATGACAGAGACATGATAAAAGTAAATGAACAATGTATATACAGAACTTAGGAACCTAAGGAACACCGACCAATATTATAAAGAAGCAATTGAAATCCCTGGGCATTAGAGAAGGAGTGCTATTTCTAGCTTGTTTAGATCAGGATTCAAACTAGTGCAATCACAATTCCACGATGACAGAAGAATTATTAGATGTTTGTCAATAACTAGAATTGCCTTGCTTAGAGAAGGGATGTGAGATGGCAGTGGGCACACAGACAAGCATTTTTCTAGACCTAAAATGTGGATACAGATATAGATTGCTAATCTTACCTGAATGCGGTTGCGGTGAGCAAAACAGCTGACAGGCCGGGAGACCTCCAAGCCCTGAAGCTCTTCCCGTTTTTCCTGTTCCTTCTTAGCCAATAAATCTAGCAAAGCCTGCCTGCCACATAATCGACGAATTGGTCTCCGACTAATTTCAACTTGACCTTCATTATGATCAACAATTGGCCCATCCTGGACCCGTTCAATCGGAGAACCAGCTTCAGAAACTTGGTCTTCTCTAGGTTGACTAGTCATCTGAATCCATTCCCTCACCACTCGAACCCTTTCACCTGCTGTCTCAGAGAGCCATTGAGACCTCGAACCTCGATTCCTGTGGGGAACATTGGGCGCCTGGCCAGCAGCACCACCATTATTCTTCCACTCCTGAAAAATTCTCCTAACCCGCGCCCTCTCAACTTGTCCAAGGTCCTGAGAATGCTCCGACGCCATACTCTGACGATCATCCACATCAGTCAGAACCCCTGAGGGACTCTCAGAGTTGATCACAGACCCATTCTCACTCTCACTCGAATCCTCCAAACCAGCCCTACTATACCCATCTTGACAATTCAACAACCTCCCATTCCTCTCATGGTGAAGCCTGCCCCTTCCTCTCTCACGAATAACATCCACCGCACACTCATCCTCAAGTTCCCGCCACATCTGCCGGATTGAGGATGCTCGGGTGCTTACAGCCCCTTGACTTCCAATCCGTCCCAAGGAAGATGATTGAGACTCTCTCAAAATGGAAGACTCAATCACTGGAACATTATGCAATCCCGCTATCGCCATTTCAGTGTTGAAACTAACTATCAAACCCCAACCCGAAATAAATCCTCAAATTCCCCAACAGTCAACCATACCAAATCCCTCCTAATCTACGAGACAACCCTCCTCATCAAAAAATTACCACGAACAGCGCACGCATTGAACAAAAACCTTAGCCACGCTATATCGTTTTCGAGTTTCCGTAAATCAACCTATCATCAGATCATTGGATCTGCACTAATAAATTCAGACACCCTCAATTCCATTTCTCAACAAACCAGCAAAATTATGACGTAATTTGTAATGTACAACCCACCCTGTTCAATAAAATCATACATAAGGGATACAAAACATCAAAAATGAAAAAAATTACTAACAAAAACTAAGGTTAGCCCAGATATTAAAATTCAGATTATTGATGTGGTGTGGCACCAAAAATCAAAATTCTATAAAGAAAGGAAGAGGGGTTAACAGAAGGAACAATCTACATAAATATAGGAAGAAGTAATAAAATGAATATATTATATAAAAATAATAGAAACAAACCTATATGGAAGATGTTGGTGAAAATGATAAGGTGGATCGTGAATGCACAACCAGAACTGGTAATATATATAAATTATTTAATTATTGGATTCAGTCAAAAATAAAGATTAAACCTTGAAATTTGGAAGAGTATTGGTCGTTGAAACTTCAAAGCAAAGAGAGAAAGTAACGTTGGAAATGCAGGTGTGAAGAAGAAGGAAGTTTTGCAATTTGAATCAGAAAAGTGAGGAGAGAAAGAGATAGAGAGAGAGAGAGAAAAGGGGGAAATTATAATTATTTGGGAAAACCTGAGTTCAATTATTTATTATAGTGTTTGAGAAAGTAACAGAAAAATACAGAGAATTTGGAGAGAGAAGGTGATGACTGAGGAGTGGAGAAGGAGAAGAGAGGATGGAGGGATTTATTTATTATGGTTTTCGGTTTATGAAAATTTTGAAAAATGCAGATTTTTTTTTTTTTTTTAATTTGTAAAGGGGAAATGGAAATTTTGGACTTTGAGAAGTATTAACTATTAAGAGAAGAGATTGAAGACTATTGATGTCTAATCTTATATACGAGTTTAGCGGTGCTTATTAAGTTGAGCTACTTGCGAGTTAATTAGAGTCGACTCGGTTAAAACTCGACTTAATTGAATTCGATTCGAAATCGAACTCAACTCAATAAGTTAATGGGGGACAAGTTGAGCAAATCAAATTTCGACTCGAAAAAGCTCGTGAGAAACTCAAATTTTATTTATATTATATATATTTATAGAAAAATATATTTAAGATATAAAATTGGAATAAAATAAAATATTTTTTGATATATAAACCAAAAGTCCCACATTGAATTAAAATAAAAGATGGTTGGAGAGAGTTTTATGGATAAACTCAAAATTCCACATTGAAATAAAATGATCGATTGTTTGAACTAATTAGTACATATAAATCCAATAGTGTTTCTCACCTAAAACCAAATCAAGTTTATCAAAACTAAAACATAGCCATCTTATTGGCTCAGTTCGGGTACAAGTATTTTGGCTTATTGAGCTCTTAAATGAGTTAAAAACTGAATTCGAGCTCGAGCTTTAATCGAGTTCGAGCTTGAGCTTGAAATGAGGTTTAATAGAGTACGAACTCGAGTTTGAAACGAGCTTTAATTGAGTTTGAAATGTGCTTTAATCGAGTTCGAGTTTGAGTCAAGCTCGAGAATTGAGTTATCGAGTCGAGCTCGAGCTTCGGTTTTTTAGCTCACAAGCTTTCGAGCTCGAGTTTGAGTTATCGAGCTCGAGTTTGAGTTATCGAGCTCGAGCTTGAGTTATCGAGCTCGAGCTTGAGTTATCGAGCTCGAACTCAGCCAAATTCGAGCTCTACTCGGTTCATAATCACCCCTGTACGAGTTGGCTTTTAAAGAAGAATAAATAGAAGGGATTGTATTCTACAGATTGATGTTATCGAATCTGGTATACGAATCAGTTTTTGAATGAAAGGACTCGATCCGAAAGTTGTCGAGTTTGGAGTTAGATTTTGATTTAAGTTAAAAATATTTGAAATATACTATGTCACTTTTTTATCTTATCTTATTTGATAATATTATCAATTCAACACAGCATGTTTATCTTTATTCGTGTTATTTTTTACATGCATTTATTTGTATATCAGCAAAAAAAATTATGTATTATGGAATGAAAGATAATGGCTAAATATATTGACAAAATTTGATTATAAATATTGGATACTACTTTGAAAATTTAAACGTATTAAACTAATGGAAATTGTGATGTAATGCCCTCATAACGGTGGTGAAAACTTACGTAAAAATAATTCTTATTAAAGTATCATTTGATTTTTTTTATTATTGTAATTAATATAAGTATAAATTATTACTTCAAAAAGGATAACTTAGATTGACGCCTTAAGTTTTTGTTTTCGAAAAAAAACACAAATAATCCAAAGAAAGGACATGTCTATTACTACAGAGGGAGTAAAATTAGCCATAACTCGAGCGATTTTTGAGGTATAAATCCTTGATAAAGAAAAGACGTGTGTAATAAGAAAGGGGATTGATTAAATGCCTCATTTAAATCTTGAGTACAACGGTAAGTGAAAGTCCATGCAAGACTACAAAGTGTGTAGATGACGGCGCCGTTTCAAACCACTTCAAGACATTGTGGCGTAGCATACTAGCATTATAGCATAGTGATCTTAGTGGATAGTAGTAGGTGTTTGAAGAAAGTTCTATGGAATATATTTATGTTTTTTCTTTTTTTTTTCTTGATTTGGTAAATGTGTTGTCAAAAATTTTAGTTTTGCTAGATAAGAACTTTAAGACACAAAAAAATTTATAATTTGGATTATATATATAGATTTTATATTTTAAATCAAGTTTGATTTTACTAAACAAAATATGAAATATTTGACTTTTACCCTATCTGCAAGATAATTACTTCGTATCAAAGATATGAGTCAACTATTGGATATAGAGAGAGTGTTATAAACAAATGCACTCTTAGTGACAAATTTTATCATAAGTTATCAACTTTTACATCACCTCAAAAGAAAACTTATTAAATTGAGATAACATCATGATTCACTAGGAAATTTAATCTCCAATGCATCAAAACAAAGAGATTAATAATTCGTTATATTCAACTTAATTTTAATTTTGTTTAGACAAATTAAATTTTGTTATAGTGGCTCCTACAATCAATTAGAATTTATGTTGTGGTAAATTTAAAACAATTTTAAATAAATTTATAATAAAAATTTTAAACTATGTAAGTTTAGATTCATATACTATAAGCTCAAATAAACTAGGTTGAATAAAACAAAGAGTAGCTAATTTACTAGAACAATGACCACGGAGTGAGCACTAACTTATCTAAATATTATCAAAGTTAGATGTACATCCTCTCCACAATGATTTTGATTTGGTGTTGTTATTTGGCGCCACTATATCAATCGAATTGCCCTTGTAAATAACCTTCACCTTCATAATACCAAACCAAACAATAGCATCACCATCGCCACTAGTATAAGTTCCACCACTAGCACTCACAACCATCATCACTACTGCTACAAGCACCACCAGCACCAGTACCAAAACCACCATTGGCACCACAATAATCATCAGCTTGTTGTCGGCAATAATCAATGACGACATGGACAAGGTGCTAACATTATCGTTCTAAGTAAAATGAAGTCAATGTAGGAATCAAAATTAAATGTGAAAATATTGGATAAGTCCGTCACATTAACAGATTGGTGTGACATCCAATATTGCAACAGTCTATAGGGTCTTCATGCATCGAATATTAAGAGTTCCACCAAGAATGTGATGCATATTACGCACTGATGCAACCACCCAGCACATCATTATGTCCTTCAATGAATTTAGTCATTGAATGCACAATAAGATTAGCTCCCAGAGTAAGGGGCTTCTGTTTAAGAGGGCCGGCAAATGTTCCATCTATGCAAACAATGAGAGCACTAGCTATGTTCTTCCTAACAAGCTACTTCTACAGATGGAACAAAAGATTGCCTGAGTGCAAGGAACAATTGCTAGAGATTATAGGGCACAACAAACCTCATGTTCTAATAGATGCAGACTTAATCGTCAACGGTAAACAACTTTTGGTGCAAGATGATGCTAACACTACTATGTTCAAAGATGTGTCACGACTATTGAAGCAAAAGATACATGTGGCATTATGGCAAAAGTTGAGCTAGCACAAATGGACATTCACTAGAAACCACAAAGATTCATGATGTATTCCAATCGTATATGTCAGCCAAGTGTGTATTATCAATCCCGTCGTCAATGTAAACGTTTTTAGTGCTCCATTTCTATATGTTTAATATTTGGCTATGTTCAATCAGTTTTATGAATGAAATTTATTATTGGTGTTTATTTAAGTTGATTTTTCATCATACAATCAATTATGTAAAATGGGTCGGGCTAAAGAAGATGCAAAAGGGGCCGAATTGGGCAGGGTCAAAGGAGATACATAACGGGTCGGGTTGCTCAAATAGAGTGTAGTTTTTATCTATAGAGGGTGATAGTTTACATGTATCACCTCCAATCTTTGGTAGTAAACCATCGACAAGTAAGTAAAAATAATTCATTACCTTATAGTGTTTAAAAATCTTAAAAACTATTGGTCCATTATTGACTCGACTCGACCTATTAAAAACCCAATAATTTATGACCCTTTAAGAAACTAACCCATTAGGTCCATTATTGATTAGATCATTTTACAAATGGGTCGATCAAAGGCTTTAACTTTATGGTGCCCCTCCCATTTGAATAGGCCTATTGAGATGGAGGTGGTTCATGGTTAAGATGGCTTGGACACTTGAGTTAAGCTTGGGTGTTGGTGGGTTCATGGGAAAGCATGAAGATAGGGAATAGAGAGTAGAGGTGGTATGATGAATTCTTGATGAGGTTTTTGAGAACTTAAGAAGGGTAAGTTTTAAGGTGGGATTAGGAAA